>JADRCH010000730.1:486931-528870 GCA_019843965.1 Rhynchomys soricoides | reverse complement strand
CAGCTTCTTTCCCAATTTCATGCATGTGTATAGTACATCCTGGTCACACTTGTCCCTCTTGCCCTTCACCTATGCCCGTGAGCTCCCCCGCCGCCAAGTCCCTCTCCCACTTTCTCATCTTTCTGCTTTGCCTTTCCTTTTGCTTTGTGTCCCACTGTGTTCAACCAGGTCTACCCTCTTGGACAGTCCCTGCCGAAGCCCCAGGAATAGCTGGGGTCAACATCAGTCACATAAGACCTCAAAGACCAGAACTGCGTGGTGGCACCTCAGCTGCAGTGACGAGATAATGAAAGAACCATTCTTATTCTAAGGGTGCTCACCCTTCCGATGCCGGCAGCCTTTAACACAGTTCCTCAGGTTGTAGTGACTTCCTACCATAACGGCTTATTTTCTTACAACATCTTAGCTACAATTTTGCTACTGTTACAGATTGCAATGCAAATGTCTGATTTGTGACACCCCTCCCAAGGAGTCACGACCCAAAAGTTGAGAACCGCTGTTAAAACAGCATGCTTTGGGTGATCCATTTCACCGCAAAAAATGCCTTCAACAAGACCCTTCTCAGCTTCCAGGGTGTTTATTTGATTCTAGACTTTTGTAAGTATATAAAAATTTTAGCCCCAATTTGTTTCAATGTTTCTTTTTTTTCCCTGCCTTTGTATTGGGTGATCTTTGGAGAGGTGTAGAAGGTTTTGGGGTGCAGCCAAAGGGAAAATGAGTTGATATTCAAAAAGGCTAAAAGGCTTTGAATATTGTGAATATTCATGACACCGTCCTGTCTGGCAGTGAGGCTAGCCTTGGATTTACCGCTGCATTTTCCAGTCAAGTCTGACCTCCTGATATGGTGCTGGCAGTCTGGTAGTGGGACCATCCCTTACACCAACCTGAACCCCTCCATTGTCTGGAACAGGGCACCCACATTCCATATGCCTGCTCGGCACATGCATTTCCTCCTTTCTCAGCCTCCTGGTCTATTCTTATCCTTCATGTGGATCTCTTTCCTTAGAGAAACACCTCCCACCCAGGGCTGGAATAGTGTCTGGCACACCCCGACACACCCCACACTCAGCACCGTGCTAAATAGTGTGCCCATGGAAGAAACACACCCTGAAGAGAGAAGTCCTTGTAGTGATGTTCGTGGTCATGGGCTCCCAGTACCTCCTCACCTTCACACTCAGACACTGATGTGGACTGGGGAGTGTAGGACCCGGCCGGGCTGGAGTAAGAGGAAGAATTGTCATAACTTAGGATCCAGTGGCAATGTGGAAGTGGATTTTACTGTGTCTTAGCTAGGTATGGAGATGGGTGCCATAACGACCCACAGGCTGGAAACAGCCTAGGATCTTCCCAGGCACCCAATTCTGGGTGTGGGAGTAGATGCTGCTGCTCAGGTCACAAAGGTGAGTCCCTAATGGTCCTTTGTCCTCTGGCCAGGGGAATGAAGAGTTAGCAGGGGGCCCCTCTTCTCCCTATCCTGAGCCCATAGCAATCAGCTAAGTGAGAAATTCTGTAACTTACATGCCCCCCCCAATAGCTTTGTAATCACCAAATTTTCTTTGATATAAGCATCTACCACCCCTAGGTGCTCCTAAAATATTCACACACACAGTCAAATGCATACACATTTTTGCTTTGAATTAAGTGTGAGCACATTAGATTTTTATAAATATAGTACTAAGAGGCCCCTGGTACCCACCGTCCCGCATCCCAGAGGAGAATATTTCATGTCATATTCATTACCACAGCCAGGAAGCCTCAACACCACGAGCTAGCCACTAGGCTTACCATGTGCTCAGTTTTCTTTCGTGCTTCTTCTTGTCTGTGTCCCCCAGATACTGTGACATAAGATTTCTTTTTGTCTTAATGAGTTTGAGGAGCAAGGAAAGAGAGATGGCGTCTCTCCGTTACCTCCATGGTGAATCTGATCCTGGGAGCTGGAAGTGCCTGCTTCCTGGCTCAGCCTCAGCTCCTGAGGCTTCTATGACTGGCTTTCTTCTCCCCATCAGGGTTATTCTTAACCACACAGCAAGTCTATTGGAGGGAGTGAGACTAGGTTTTTTTCAGAGATGAGTGGACTTCAAGAATAACCTAGTTAAGGAAATGGTACCTCACTGGACGGAAAAGGAGTCTATGAGTTGATTTAGAAAGTGTCCTCTTGTAGATTATATTTTAACCACTGTGCTAACTGGGCAGCCTGTAATCTCTTTCCAGGAGGTGAGGGCTGATAAGATTCTTTCTCATTACACGGTCTTGGGGGCTGGGGAACAAAAATTGACACACAGCTGTGGGCAGATAATTAGAACAGGTTCCTAAGGCATTTGCCACAATAAACCAACCTTGTAAAAAAAGCAGGAAGTTACCACCGAGGGCAGGGAAAACCTGTGAAGAATTTTAAAGCCGAAAGGGGATGAGGTGTGAGTCCTTAGTAGATTAGTGGGCACTTGCTGTATATTCTCTCTCTGTCTCTCTCTGTCTGTCTGTCTCTCTCTCTCTCTGTCTCTGCCTCTGTCTCTGTGTCTCTGTCTGTCTTTCTCTCTGCCTCTGTCTGTCTACCTCTGCCTCTGTCTGTCTACCTCTGTCTCTCTGTCTGCCTCTGTCTCTCTGTCTGCCTCTGTCTCTCTGTCTGCCTCTGTCTCTCTGTCTGTGTCTCTGCCTCTGTCTCTGTGTCTCTGCTTCTGTCTCTCTGTCCGCCTCTGTCTGTGTCTCTGTCTGTGTCTCTGTCTGTGTCTCTGTCTCTCTCTGTTTCTGTCTCTCTCTGTCTCTGTCTCTCTCTGTCTCTGTCTCTCTGTCTGTCTGTCTGTCTGTCTCTCTCTCTCTGTGTATAATAGCGCATATGCAGAAATAACAACCTTGAGTGCCTCCTTCTCTGAGGAGACTTCTCCTGATTGCTGCTGCATGCATCAGGCTAGCTGACCTGGAATGTCCTAGAATGTCCTAGAATGACAACTCCCACTTGGCAGAGCCTGGAGCAGGAGGAGGATAGAACTCGGGTGTGAAATTGCTGGTAGGTGTAAACCTCAGGCCTGTGACAGGGATACCTGGCCACAGCTTTAGCCTCAGGTGGGACTGGAACCCCGTCTCCCTATCTGACTGAGTTATAGTTTCTATTGCTGTGATGAAAGCCATGATAGGAAGTAACTTAGAGAGGAAAGATTTTATTTTGCCTTATACTTCCAGGTTACAGTTCATCATGGAAGGAAGTCAGGCCAGGCACTGAAGCAGAGATAGTGGAAGAATGCTGCTTACTGGCTTGCTCCCCCTGCCTTGCTCAGCCTGCTTTCATTTTATACCTTAGGATCACCTGCCCAGGGTTGGTACCATCTCCCAGTGGGCAGGGATTACCTACATGGGCCCATCTTATGGAGACATTTTCTCAGTTAGGATTTTCTCTTCCAGTACCCAGGATTTAGGAGGTTAATGTAGGACTCACCGTGTGGAAATCTCCAGGCATTTACCCTCGTTCAGAGCTGAGCAACATGCTCCCTAGCCATGTTCTTTTCCTCTCAGGATATGGAGCCCTGTGTCACCATAGCCGAGCACATGTGCTCAGTGCTGCCCCGCTCCAGCTGTCACAGGGAGAGAATAATACAGTCACAGGCCTTTAGGAGTTTACAAAACTTTACAATCAAGTTTTGTAAAACTTGATTTACAAAATAACAGAGCAGAATTAAGTGTAGTCTAAAATTTTGTTGGGGGTGAACTGCTGACAAAATTCCTTCCCAGGAGGAGACATAAACAATGACTTCTCTGCCCCCTTCCTCCTCCTCCTTCTCTTCTTCTACTTCCTCCTCTTCTTCCTCTTCCTCTTCCTCCTCCCCCTCCTCCTCCTCCTCTTCCTCTTCCTCCTCCTCCCCCTCTTCCTGGGGTCCCAACAACAAACCAAGACATGATTCCACTAAAGTTCACTCTGGGGGAATGAATGAATTTATTGGGCTTCCTTATAGAACAGAGGGGAGGAGTTCCAGGAGTGCGGTGTTCCTCCTCCAAGGGAACAGAAACTCTTTACCCAGCAGAATGACGGTTTTCCCACAGTCACATAGATGGAGGCCTCCCTCCCCTCCCCTGGTCTATGTACTCTAGCCCTTCCCAAAGACCATGTGGTTTTAGGATAGAGTTGCATACAGCAGGCTGTTGGGAGCAACTGGATACTGAGGTGAGAGTCTCATGACCCTCCCTGACCTTCCATAAGGAGATGTAATATTTGAAAAGCCCTGCTGGGATAATCAACTGAACTCTACAAGGTGCTTGTTGCTTGGCTTGAAGGACAGTCACAGTCACACACAGCGGTCACCACTGATTCCTCCTGCATTCATGATTATTTCTCATCACTGTGTAAAATCCCCAACAAAAGCAACTTGGAAGAAGGATTTATTTCAACTGAACAGCCCTCTGCTGAATAGTGGTGATAACACTAGGCAGCTTGCTTGTGACTGGTGGCCTATGATGAACACAGCAACCCACTGGCACAAACCAAGTCCCACCATCGAAAGGTTTTACAGCCTCCCAAGACAGCGCCACCTAGTGGGGAATAGTGTTTAAATTCCTGAGCCTATGAAGGATGTTTCAAACCTTTAAAGTCGCTCAAAACAACAAAAAACCCACCACCACCACCACCACCAAAACAGACAAGTTTTGTGGGCATACAGTTCTGATAACATTCTTATTGTGATTGGTGAAGGAGGAAGGCCAAGATAAGACTTTAAGTGGAAGGCAACTTACACTGGCATATCCCAGCCGTCATGCATTGGTGGAATCTGGTTTTATTTTCCCCAAAGTCTTTTTGAAGTATAAAAATTTTACTTGTGTGATGGTTTGTATATGCTTTGGCCAGGGAGTAGCACTATTAGGAGGTGTGGCCTTGTTGGAGTAGGCATGTCACTGTGAGTGTGGGCTTTAAGACTCTCATCCTAGCTGCCTGGAAGCCAGTATTCTGCTAGCAGCCTTCAGATGAAGATGGAGAACTCTCAGCTCTGCCTGCCTGGATGCTGCCATGCTCTTGCATTGATGATAATAGACTGAACCTCTGAACCTGTAAGCCAGCCCCAATTAAATGTTGTCCTTATAAGAGTTGCCTTGGTCATGGTGTCTGTTCACAGCAGTAAAACCCTAACTAGGACAACTTGTTACTAACTTTTTGGATTGCTTCTAATTTATTAAACTGGGCCAATGGGTTCAAGGAAGGGGAGGTAAAGCCAGTGGTGGGTATGAGGTGAGGAGAAGGCTGGCTGACAAAACATCAGGGCATGCTCACACTCAGGTGCTCCCCATCTGTCTGCTTTGTGAAGCACTCCTGGAGCAGCGTTACCATCGTCAATTCACTCCCATAAGGTACACATCATCGCATGCCAGAGAAACCAATTCTGACTGAATCTAGTTGGAGAACCAAGGAATTTACAAAGGTCATTTAGTCACAGGAACCCTTTAATGCCTCTCACCCCAGTGCAGGTGGCTCCACCAATGAGAACTGAGGTTGGGCCTTGTTGATCTCACTGAGCCCCATACATTTGTCATCTGACAGACCTCCTGGCTTCCTCATGAAGGAGCAGTGCCCAGCATCGTGGCATTCTGTCTACTTCTCATCCTCCTTGCTGGTCTTCATGGTTTCTCTGCACAGGCTCATGGGATTCTATACAAGGTTCTACCTGAAACATCCTGGCACCTGATCCTGTAACTAGTTGTCATGGGAAGGAGTTTGTAGCCAGGGAGGAACAATGGCTGCCTTGTCCCTATGCCACACCAACAGAGAGGCATCTATTTCTAAATATTTTCAAATATAAGATGGGAGATTTTAAAGCATGTTGACCTCCAGCCAGGAAAACGTCCAGACTCTACCATTAAAGTTGAGATGATTGGTAGAGAGTGACACCTATAGTCTTAGCATTCAGGCAGCAGAGACAGGAGGATCACTTTGAGTTTCAGGCTAGCCCAGGCTACAGTAGGAGATGATCTCAAAATAATAAGAACAAATAAACAAAAAGATATTCTTGCAACTGAATCCTTCCACGTGTGTGTATGTGTGTGTGTGTGTGTGTGTGTGTGTGTGTGTGTGTGTGTGCGCGCGCTCAAAGGTGAGAAGAGAACATTAGATCCCTTGGAGCTGGAGTTGCAGGTGGCTGTGAGCTGTCTGATGTGGGTGCTGGGACCTGAACTCAGGTCCTCTGGAGCAGCAGGAAGTGCTTCTAACTGCTGAGTTCTCTTTTCAACCCTTAAACCAATTTTAACACTGCATGGTAGGCTAGCAGTACCTCTCCATGGTATGCCTCCTGCCCAGCAATGCTGAGCCTCACTGTACAGGCAGGTCAAGGACGGAAACACACCAGGACAGAGGATATGTTGTGCTTAAATTTGAAAATGGCATGAATATGACAACATTGTAAAAATGATACGACTCAATCAAACTGCTTAGCCAGTTTGGGCTGGGATAGAGCTGAGGGATCACCGAAGCCAAACCAAACCAAAAGCAACTGCTACTCACAACAACGAATGAAAAACAAGCTTATGCATATTACACAATACACACACTGAGACATCACACAGTACCCCAGGCCCCTCTTCTGAAAATGGAAACAGTGTACAACCGATTGCCAGGAAGGTCAATCAAGGCTGAGAATGGACTGCTTGGCAGAATCTGGCATATGGGAGTCACTCAGCAAATGGAAGAAGAGAGAAAGAAATGAGAGGAGACTGGGAACATGGTGGCCTAGGCGAAGGGGAGGAGGGAGGAGGGAGGAGGGAGGGAGTGTAACAGTGTGGAGGGATCCAATGGGGAGGGGAACTGTCATCACTTCCAGCATCAACTGCAGGCTCCGCTCAAACATTTTGTAAGCTCCCTCTTCGAGGTAATGTTTGCTCCTTTTGCGTGCAGTGGCTGGGGCCCCAGAGAATAATTAACCTCATTGGACTACCTTGCTTGCGGATGCCTTTGCTCCCCTTTAAGTCAACAGTTGGGACTGGGACACAGTTGTCCAGGTGCTGTTGGCCAGTCCCAACATGGACCATAAGGAAGTAATCCTCCTGTTTCTCTTGTTTCTGAAACCAGGTAAGATTGAGTCCACAGTTTTCGTTCAGCTTTCTCAAAATTCCAGCCATCTATTAAAAATAGATTTGTTATGTCTTTACGGGCAATTTATTGAAATGAGCTATCGGTTTATGGGACTTTCGGGTCAAAGTCTCAGACTGAGGAGTTTGACAGATACATTCAACTTCCCTGTGGATACTGTTTGGGTAGGGATGAACAGGCAGAGCCAGCCACCAGTGGCTTTGCAAATCTAACTGAGGGGATTTAGGCCCTGCAGGAGGGGTAAGACTAAGGACTCTGAAGGTAGGTAGAGGGGAATGGGGCTCAGCGGCAGAGCACTGGCCAGCATATTTGAGGTCCTGGGTTCAGTTCCTGGTGCTGGCTGGTAGTGGGACTAGATGGTCTACCTCATTTTCCCGTTTTCAGTGTGACTGGTTAGAAGCTTTTGTTGAGCCATCCTGTTCCATTGGGATTTTCTATTTTGTTGAAAGAAGACTTTGCATGAGTACACATCTGTCTCTGATGCTTCTGTAAGTCACATGGTCAATTTTAAAGTGACATATGTATGCAGTAATTAAACAAATACCTATTCAGAGATTGGGATTGCTAGACACATCGTGTGTGTGTGTGTGTGTCCTATTTCAACCCATAGAAACTAGGACTGGGGACACTGTAAGTTTAGGGCTCGCACTGAAATGTTAGAACCAACTTCTCTGCAGCAGGACTAACATACATCTCTGCCAACTGAGGCAGGGGGATTCCTTCATAAGGTCTTTGTCAAAGTACTCATTGTCATTATCTGCAGAAATGACTTGACTTTCATTTTCCTGTTGCATAGAAGTAACCTGGGAGAGGATTAAAAAGCTTCTTCCACAGCTGTGTATGAACTAATGATTTTTTTTTTTTTTTGAGACAAAGTCCTCTTAAGTAGTCCTGGCCAGCCTGAGACTTGCTATGTAGACCAGGCTAGCCTTTAACTCTCAGAGGCCTACTTCTGCTTCCCAAGTGCTAGGATAAAAAATGTCATCCATCAAGCTCAACAGAAATTTAATGGTACACACTCAAGTACACACACACACATACATACACACACATACATATACATGCACACACACCACACACAGAGGCACACACACATACATACACACACCATAGTGATGAGAAAGTCTCTTTGCTTTGATGATAATACACATCTATGTTTAGTCTGTAACAGAGAAATACTTTTCTTACTGAGAGATTTGTTTGAAGTCTTCTTATCAACACACTATATTAAACCTTATCTTTACAAGATCCCTAGAGGTAGATAGAAGAGCTAAAGACTGGGAGAAAAATTTCAGATACAAAAGAAAAGATCCAATTCCCCTTGGGGACGTGTTTTTGGGATAGCAGCTCCTTGGGTGGATCTCAGCGACTGTCCACCAGTAAACACGACACAAAGCTGATGATCCAAACAGGGGTCTCTCTCCTCTCCAGCATCATCCGAGACCTTCCTTGGCACACTCCCCAAGAACTCTTAGCACAGGTTAACCCAACTCTGTCTAGATGTGCTGTGCAGAGTGACTGTGTCTCTTCCCAATCACATAGCTCTACAGAGTCCCAAAGCATGGGTCTTCTCAGGGTGAGAGTTTGAACTGGAATAGAACACAGGCCTAAAATGGTCCATTTCTCCATAATCTCTTATGCCTATAGCAAGCCCTCCGACGATGTAAAAGCCGACTTTCCACTCTCTACCTAGCCTTCCAGTTTGGAGCATTGAGGCCAGATGGAGTCACCAGAGAGGGAGAGGGGAGACTTTCAAAGACGAGTCTGTATTTATTAATTGTCTTCTCAAGTTTTCCTGCTTCCCACCCTGGTCACTCGTTAACTTGCTGGATCTGGCTTTGCTTCCCCTCTAGAGGTCAAGGTTACCGTGTTGCCTAATTCCATGGAGACTTTGCTATGTTCTCTGTTCTCTTTGCTATGTTCCATGAAGACTTTGCTTTGTCCTCTCACCCCTATGGAAATCATGAGTATTTATACAAAAGAGGGTTCAGGCTTGGAACAGAGTTGTCTAAGCTTAAGCCAGCATTGTAGCACCTTAGCCCAGGGGACACCTGGCAGCTAGGAGCACATTCTATGGGGACAAGAGGGAAAGCAAGTGACTCTGTCTCAGATTGCATCTCACACAAAAATCAAAGGCAGGCCACACATGGTAGTACACATGTGTAATTCCGCACTTGGGAGGCGGAAGCAGGAGGATTGCTTGAGTGTCAGGCCAGGTAGGTCTACACAGAAAGGCGTTGTCTCAGCAACAACAACAACAACAACAGTGAAGCCAGTATTTGTACCAGGCTCTACTTTTTAATAACTTCCTCTGAAATGTCAGATACTTTCATCGTCAAGAAAAAAAAGTCATATGTCATTGAAAAGCACATATCACTGGCAGTCAATCAACAGCTGCCCCATGCCACTCTCTCTCCCGGAAGATCAAATGAAAATGGAGTTGCCGTTGCTGGGGTCTCACTGGCTTATCACAGGGCAAACAATAGTGATAAAACTCTTCAAAGTTTTATACTTATATGATAATAGAGAGGTGGTTGCATGGGCCTCCATTACTAATCTGCCGATTTAGCTGTACTTTCAATCTCTTGCAACTAGAACTGCTTATCTGAGTAAGGAATCCTTTTTTTTTCTTTTCTGTAATGCAGCTAGTGTTATTTGGTTAAGAAGCAAATAAATTAAAAAAAGCCATGAGATATATGCATGTATGTGCTTGTACATGCACACACATATACACGTATACACACACCCCCCCCACAGCCATGATAATGAACAATGTCATCATCCGATTTACTCAGTTTTCCACTTTTCTTGCAGGACAAGGGGACTCGCTGGATGGCTATGTAAGCACACAAGGGGCTTCACTGTTTAGTTTAAACAAGAAGCATCTAGCAGCAGGAAGCACAGCAGACTGTTCTGCCAAATGTGAAGAGGAAACAGACTTTATCTGCAGGTATCGTGGGCACCACTGTCTCACAGAACTCTGGCGGCCCGAGGCTCTGTTCTTTCGAGGAAAATAAATTTATTCATCAGTTTATCAACCAAAATGGAACTCAAGAGGAAAGGGGAGGACTGGAGAGGTGGCGCAGTGATTAAAAGTCCTTGTCTCTGTAACCCTAACGACCGGGGTTCCATCTTTAGAGCCCACGTAAAAGTAGAAAGAGAGCCTCATTAAAAAAATGAGGTAAAGATACTTTATAGGGCTGGAGTTTGCTTATGATATCTGAGAACCATAAAACAAGGTCTTATTAAGGTTTATTAGTGTTCCCTTAAAAAAAAATCTCTGAAGAGGCACTAGAAAGATGGCTTAGTTTGTAAAATGCTTGCGTTGCAAACACAAGGACCTGGGTTTGATTCCCAGCACAACTGTGAAAGCAACACGAAGTGATTATCATCTTAGCACTGTGGAGGCAGAAATAAGCATATCTCTGCAGCTCATTGGCTACCAATCTAGCCAATGGGAGAGCTCCAGTTTCAAGGAGAGACCCTGCATAAAAATCACAATGGAGAGAGACTGAGGAAGACACCTAAGGTTCACATCTGGCCTATGCACTCCAGGAAGGGAGAGAGGGGCAGAGCTGGCCTATGATAGGATCACCAGACTGCAGGCAGGAGATCTGGCCTGAAAGATGGCTGCCATTGGCACCGAATGCGGAGCCGAGCAGTCTCCATCGTATGGCACCAAATGCTGAACCGGAGCCTCCATTGTCGGGTCATGTGAGGGAAGAGAAGTTGGAAGTTTAGGCTGTTTTCTGTAGCTATATCAGAATTCCTAAGACGTGGCAATTTATAAAGGAAAGACGTTTATCAAATGCGTGGTTCTGGAAGCTGAAGTCTAAGGCCAGGCAGCTATAGCCTCCTGGCTTTAGCGAGTTGGGACAAAGGAGGAAAATAGAAGAACAAGCAGGTACCACGCAGAGGGCAAGAGCGGCCATGTTCTATTTATAAAGCTGGCAGTAAACAGCCCAGCCCTGCAGGAATGAGTTCCCACTGCCCGGATGACTGAGCCACCCTTTCAGGAACCTAGTCCTTAACTCCACCCGCTCCTGAAGGTAACAGCACCTCTCAGTACTGGTAAAGTGGAGAGCCAGTAGTACCGCTTGACTGGAAACAAACCACAGGAGAGATGAGAGGGGCGGGGCGGACCACAGAGGCAAGGACTAGACATTACAGAAGTTCAGTCCCATACGTGGAGCACCTCAGAAAAAGCTCAACACAGAGTCACTTCTCCCCAGCACAAAATGAATGCCTGTCACTTGGGAAAGAGGCAGTCAGAGATGGTGGCACCTTCTGTAATTCCAATATTATGGAGGCTGAGGCAGGAGGATTGAGAAGTTGAGGCTGGCCTGGGCTATACAAGAGTATCAGGCTCACTAGGTACTCTGTCTCTAAAAGAAAGGAGGGAGGGAGGGAAAGAAAGAGAAAAGGAGGGAAGACATACAGAGGAGAGATAAAGAAGAAAGGAGCGCAGAAACATCACAATGATTGAACCCAATTGGCAAGGGAGAGCATGGAAATTTAGGAACAAAAGTGTGACTGCTGACGCACTTATCCTTAGGACTGCCTTGCACAGACGCTGTGACAAAATTGACCAGAGGCAATCGCTCTGAGCTCCATGATCCAGCAAGAGGCGTACTCATTAGCATCTCCACTCTCTCCTGCAGGTCATTCCAGTTTCACAGCAAAGAGCAGCAATGCGTCATCATGGCGGAGAACAGCAAGACTTCCTCCATCATCCGGATGAGAGACGTAGTCTTATTTGAAAAGAGAGGTCCGTCCATGTCCCCCGTCCCCTCCCCCTTTCCTCTTTTACAGCCTCAATTTATGAGATTAGAGATTATCACAGAGACACTGAGGTCTGAGTTAAGTCAGGATTGGCTATTTGACCAGTGTCAGCGTGAGCCTGTTTCTTCACAGGAATGAGATTAACACAATCATGTCCATCTGTAGCCTGAGAAAGAGGAGACTTGGTTTTGCTTGGAAGGGAAGAGAAGGAGTCTAAATGCTCCTTACGATGCTGGCATCTACTTTATAGGGTGACTATGCCTTTGGGCTCTCACTTTTGAACTAACCCCAGACACAATAGACACCGATATTTTCAATTCCCAGTGACATTTAGATAAGGACAAAACTTATTTCTGTTTAATTTTCTACTTCTTTGTTGTTCCAGGGCTATATTTCCCTCAATTTAAATTTTGAAGATGCATAAGTAAAAGTTGTGATTTCTTTTCCAGATTCCTTTATAACAGGCCAGTAATCCCATCCTTTAGGGCCAAGGTGGCCTGGACTCTGAAGGATAAGATCCCAAGTATTTATGACATTTTATAAAAGCATCTACTATACTCTGTGACTGGTTGGGTAGTACATTAAGACCATTGATAGAAGCAATTTAGCTCTCCAAATATTTTGTATCAGAGTGCTGAAGAGTATGAGAAATATCTGACTCCTTGTGCTCTTAACAATATCTTACACAAAACCACAATGGTTAACCTCTTCCTTTGGGTTGGGATTATTTCCCCAGTCAATCCCCCCTTCTTAGACTTGAATGAGAGGCGTCCCCGGTATCTCCTTCCTTGCCTCCAAGTCTTGAGATTCAAGTGTCAAGGAAACCTAACTTTCAAGTGAAGCATTTAGCTCTTAAATCATAGGATACATAGACTTGCCTACCATTGCCTAGATTTTTATAGGAAAGGGGATAGAGCGGGATTCTTTTGACGAATTGCTAACATTTAAATATGATACTTGTAAATCATTAACCAGGAGCAACATGAGGACTGAGTTGCAAGGCTGAAGTCTGAAGTTTGAAGGCTGGTTTTGCTTGTTTTCAGTGGATCAAAAGGTTATATACACCATGCTGGGTACAAACAAACAGGAGAGGAGAAAAGTCAAAAGTCGCTCAGTGTTTGGTCCCAGTTTCTCTACTGTGAATCTGGACTGGCTGCTAATTTATCAGCCTGGGATTTTGCTAGGACCCGCCAGTATCAGGTGACATTGTGCACCCTGCATAGCACTATCTCCACTGCCACCCTTAGAACCAAACCACAATCTCGCCTAGCTGGAGCCTTTGTAGTCACTGGTACCCTGATTGTAGCTGTACATGTGACTGCTAAGAAATGCTTCCTAGCTTAAAACCATTCCTGGTATAATTAGAATAAAATCCAGCCAGTAATCTTAATACTTGAGAGGCTGAGGCAGAAGAACAGAATATTTGAGGCCAGCCTGAGGTATATAGGCAATAACTTGTCCAGAAAAAAAATCCATTATATTATTTTGTATATTTATAGGGTACACTGTAATAATTTAAGCCATGTGTGCATGTGTGTGTGTATGTTCTAATCAGAGTGGTTACAGTGACATCTCCTCAAACATACATAATTTTTCTGTGTTGTGATTTTCTCTTCTAGATCTTTTGAAAATATAATGTGCCATTATAAGGTATAGTCACCCTGCTGTGACAGAGTGCTGTTTTGCAAAAGAGTTCCCTGACCTTGGCTCCCCCTTTCTCAGTGTACTCCAAGTTTCTACTTTTGATGTGTGTGTGTGTGGACCTTTTGTTTATGGTGCTGGGAAGTTGTTGGTTTGCTGGTGCTTGTTAGAAATACTTCCTGGGGATCGAAGAACCAAACACTGGGCCTTAGTGGGGAATCTTAACAGCACAAATACACTGGAAACACTACTGTGAGCTTTTATTGAAACCTCAAGCTGGCTTATGATGTAGAGTGGAGACCTTTTGCTTGGCATTTGGGGCCACACTGGGTCCAGTGTATCATTTCCAACATCAGTCTCCTCATGGTAGTCTTGGTGGTCTTGGTAGCACACTGATTCTGCAATGCCTTTAGATCTTTATGACTCGCTTCCCCCCAAACCCCAAGCTCATGTAGTCAGTTATATGAGTGTGCTGTCCTCATCGAATCTGACAGCAATTTAAAATTGATTCAACCCTTTTATATCTTTAAAAGTATTCAGCTTGGGCTTAGGGGATGGCCAGTCTGTAAAGTGTCTGAAGCTCAAGCCTAGGGATCTGAGTTCAGATCTCCAGAACCCGCATAAAATGTTGACAGTGGTGTGTGGATGTGACCCTAGTGCCAGCTGGGAGCAGAGACTGGTAAATCTCTAAAGCTCATTGGCCAACCAGTCTAGCCAAATCAATCAGCTTCAGGCTCACTCAGAGACCCTGGTAGAGAGTGATCAAGACACTGTTGTCAACTGCTGGCTTCCAGGCGCACTCACAAATACATGTGCAACCCCCATAATAACAAATATATATGTATATATATCACAAACACACATAAAAACATCTTTAACTGGCTGGTCATGGTGGCACACACATTTAATCTCAGCACTCATGGAGGCAAAGGCAGGTGGATCTCTGTGAGTTCCAGGTCTGCCTGTTCTACATGGAGAGTCCCAGGCTATCCAATGCTATACAGTGAAACCCTGTCACAAACCAATGAACAAAAAGATAGTCAACTCAATCTAAAAAAATATGAACTATGAGCGCTGCTGTTTCCACATTCATGTCTTAGCTTTGCTTATTACAAAGCATCACCAAATGGATTAATTAGACTTTAATACAAATAATGTCTGGGACCTTTTACTACTACTTGGTGGGGACAGAAGTGGGTATATACTGGAGGCCTCTCACTTAGGGGTAACCTGTCACTTATAAACTACAATGGGCATTTGAGTGTGTTTCTGAGACAGGATGGAGCCCATTGGACAGCTAGTGATTTGGTAAGTGGAGGCCGGTTGGGATTGTTTATTGTAAACACTTTGATCACCCTCATTTCAATATACCTTGTATATTGAGAGCTATATAAAAAATGAAACACTCGGACTGGGTGGACTCTCATGGGGCTCTGAGTAGCCTGCTCTCCTCTCTGTCTGAACATCTCCCTTCTCGTCTGTCTCTGTCTCACCACTATGCCTCTGACATGTGATGCTGTGATGTCATCCCATTATGAACTGTTTCTCTTAATTCCTTTTGTCACTGTCCTGACTCCACTAAGATTTATGCTCCAGGAAAGTGGGTCCGTGCCTGTTTTGTGTTCTCCTGTGGTTCAGCCCTGGCATGGACTAGGCACAGAGGACCTGAGGAAAGAACTTTTGAATAAACACATCTGTTCTAGTTTCATTCTGATGCTGCAATAAAATGCTCTGACCAGAAGCAGATTAGGGAAGCCAAAGGATTATTTGGGCTCACAATGAATTCTAGGTCAGAGTCCATCACTGAGGGGAGGTCAAGGCAGGAACTAGAGCAGCTAGCTGCATCACACCCTCAGTCAAGATCAGAGGTATAATATGCACAACCTTGCTTGCCTGCTGCCTAGGCTTAGCCAGCTCACTTCACCCTCAGAGAGTTCGGGGACAAGCCCATGGAATGGTGCTGTCTTTCTACCTCATTTACTTCAGTTTCTTAATCCAAGCTGATCTAGACAATTCCTCTATCAGCATCCTTTCCAGAAGATTCTAGGTGTGTCACAGCAACAGGCAAAACTATCACAGGGTCACTGTCAAACAACATTTGCAGCTGTACTTCACAGGGCCTGTCTTTCAGAGAGCAGGAAGGCAGGGCTTGGTTAGAGGTCTTTCCTGTGTTGAGACTGTGCCAGGCATACCTTCTTCCAGGAGTTGTTTGCTGGACTTTGAATCCCTGTGTGTGTCTCTTTCAGTTTATCTGTCGGAATGTAAGACTGGCATCGGCAACAGCTACAGAGGAACCATGTCCAAGACAAAGAGTGGTGTTGCCTGTCAAAAATGGAGTGTCAAGTCCCCCCACGTCCCCAAGTAAGCCCTGCTATTTCATATTGGTGTTCATGAGTGTTTTCAGAACAATTCCATTGTTTCCAAGTTAAACCTGCCTGTTAGTGTGAGCAGAGAACCTTCTGATGTGGATTCTGAGTAGCTGAATATTCACAACACAGAAGGAGAAAAATGGTCAGTTTCTCTTAATCTTGTTATATAATATCTAAGAAGTCCTAAAACGCAGAAGGAGGCATGTCAAGAGAACCATTCAACTGAATTTTAGGCTGTCCTAGTTTTCATTCTGCTGCTGTGATAAAAACACTGTGGCAAAAAGTAACTCAGGGATAAAGGGGATCTACTTTAGATGACATTTAATGACACATTACAGTCCATTATTATGGCGATGTCACAGCAGCTATAGCTTGACACTGCTAGTGACACCAGAGCTACAGTCAAGCACAGAGAAATAAATGCATGCATGCTTACCTGTGCTTAGCTCCTTCTCTGTAGTTATACACTCCAGGGTCTCCTACCTAGGGAATGGCAATGCCCACAGTGGGCTGGATCTTCCCACGTCTATTAAATGTAATAAGACAATACCATTACAGGCCTGCACTCAGGTATCGAGAGATTTTCTCATTGAGATTCTTTTCTCAGGTGAGTCTAGGTCATGTCAAGTTGACAATTACACCAACTGTAACAGAGACCAAGTATCAGAAAATGATTCCTGTTTAGAGATGAGTGTGTTTCAGTCAAATGTCAAGTTCTAGTTTGCACGCCATGCCCACCTCACCACTGTGACCCAATGAGGATATAAACCACGAAAAACAAATAGAAACTTTGCAGCTTGTGCATTATTTTAGGGTCATTCTGTTTGTGTTCCCTCGGCTTAGCATTAGATGGCATTAAGTTCTCTGTGATGACTCCAGGGGCCGTAGGCCCAGGCCAGGCCCTTTCATGAGCCAGCTGAGCTTCTAATCAGGTAGATAGATGTTCCTTCTCCCAAACTGGGACATGGAGTAGCCAGAAGTCAAGCATGTTTTTTTAGATTGCAAGTTCTTGCATGTTTTACCTAGTTACCTTTGCAGTAACTTGTCTCTAGAGCAGTCAGCTTTCCCCAACCCTGATCACCTAGTCTTCATTTCAAAGAAAACCCAGCTGGTCTCTATGATTACACAATAGACTTCAGAGTCTTCACCTGCCACTGGCTGACTACTCAAATCTAGCCACCATCTGCTTTTGCCTGTTTCACCACACACAGCTTCCCCCATCAGTAACATGAGGTGCTGACTCCTTCTTAGTGCATTTTTTTTTTCCATTATGGGCAAGTGACAGAATGTAGAAGGTTTAAGAGGAATGCCAGGGACAGAGGTCCCACAGACAGGAGAGCAATCAGTGCTGTGGGGCGGACCATGGCATCTGAGGCCTTGGTGTCCTCCTCCTGCCTGCTCAACACACATGCTTTGGCTAGACCCAAGACTGAGCTGCCCAAAGAGTAATGACGGTAAAATGAGCTGTTCAATCCAAGCTTCCCATCCACAGATAACGAAGTGACAATCAGCAGCTAAAAACACATTCAGAAGACAGAACTGAACCCTCAGCGCAAAGCATAGCCTCTCCGACCTCGCTAATGCACTGTTCTGTACGATGCGGTCACCATGTTCCTTCTCCATCCTGCAGCTACTCGCCCAGTACACACCCCAGCGAGGGACTAGAGGAGAATTACTGTAGGAACCCAGACAATGATGAACAAGGGCCCTGGTGCTACACGACAGACCCGGACAAGAGATATGACTACTGTGACATCCCAGAATGTGAAGGTAGAGGTGGCTCTAGAAAACCCCCTTCCTGTCTGCTTGTCACCTGGCACATGCTGTACAGCCATTTCCCAGAGACATCAATTTGTGTTGTACACTGCAAAATGGAGTAATGGGCTTGCTCTTGTAAAGGAGTCCCAGTTCTGACCTGAACTATCTTTATTAAACTGTTATTTCAACATGTGCACATGGATAGCCAGATCCAAAACTTGGATACAAATTTGATTAAAACTACATGCAGTGTAAAACTCCAAAAATGGTTGCTATTAAACAGCTAAATTAAAACCACGAAACCAGTGGAATTCAAGCACGCAGGAGGAATGATCTCACATGGGCCATTCTGTTGAGTTTGAAAGTTAGGCAGCACACCAGTTTGTGTGTCGGCATGCCTTCCTCTAATGGGCCCATTGGCTTTGCAAAGAACCTCAAAGGTCAATACTAAAAAGGCATTAAAGCATCAGACTGGGAAAACATCTTGGTTTCCTGTTTCTAGGTAGGTTTAGTAGAGCAAGAAAAAAAGAGCCAAGTGGTGCTTAGGAAGCAAAGTGGGCATGTTTCAGGGGCCAGTACGTTTCTCATCACTTTCCCCATGTGGACAGAGGAGCACCTTTATTTAGAGGTGGATGGTCCCAGATCATTTGGTCTTTACATCCCATGAACATATCAACTTCACAGCTGTGTTTTTTTTTTTAAAGTGATACCATAAAAATTCTAGCTGTGTATTATTGCTCTTCAACATGAGACTTTAATGATTCCAAATCAAAGTCTTAGTTTTTAAATAAATTAGACAGCAAAAACAACAGCACCAGCACCCTTCCCCCACAAGCCCAATCAGTCACGTTTCTCAACAATATGCCAACAGAAGCTTGGCTGCTTGAGGTTGAGTGGAATCCTCCAATGACTGCAATGTCACCAGGGACAAACAAAAAAACCCAGCAGAAAGATCCCAACAGTCTCCATATGCCTGTCAGTCATTGAGTGATTGGAATAAGTTCATTGAATTTAAAAAGATCATTCTAGAAATGATACTGTCCACTATACAAAAATGAAAATGGAGAACGTACAAGCTTCTGAAAGCATGTGCCTTCCCCATGGATGCCTCCCAGTTCGAGGTCATGTATCAGAGTTTCTAGCCACCATAGTTAAGGTGACACTGATTCAAAAAGACCAACTAGATTATCTCAGAAAAAGGATGGGACCCTGAGCACATCAGAATATCCCAAGTCTTTACTGACAAGTGGTTACCAGGAATCAGGTATGAATGGGTGGCAGGAAGCACTGGAGACCTCTCTAGCAGGACTCCAGCTTATGTTCCTCTGTGCTTCATGTCAGTTTCTCTTTCTCTCCTCTTTCTCTTCCCACGCTACACAGAAGAATGCATGTACTGCAGTGGAGAAAAGTATGAAGGTAAAATCTCCAAGACCATGTCTGGACTTGACTGCCAGGCCTGGGACTCTCAGAACCCACATGCCCACGGATACATCCCTGCCAAGTAAGGTCCCACAGCCAAGCCTGAGGCTTTTTACATATGCACTCCTCTTGAAGCAAGCAGAAACATCTGAGAACTGAAGGCTGGGTGGCTTTGATTTTCAAGGCGAGCATCCTCCCTGCTAGGCTGCATATAAAGTATATATGTTCTTGTTATTCATCACATGGTCCAGAGGCATCGTGGGTACTTGCTAGAAAGGCAGCATCCAAACCTTATGAATAGAATTTGAGTTATAACCAAATCCACAACCAGTCTGTATTTCTGGTAAAACTGAGAAGCACACATGGCTTGCGTATGCTCCCTTGACTCCCTTCCTTTCTTCTACACCAGTCTAGATGTTCTAACTGTGATCTATAGGGATCAAGCATCTTACAGATCCCCGATATTGTGTGTCTATGTACATTGGGTCATTCACAACTTCTATCATGTTCTCAAGGGTGACTAAAACAGAACAAGGAGCTCCCTGTTCCAGAAGGCAATGATGGTTTTCAGAGCAAGCACTTGTGAGGGTTCAAGATCATATTTTTCCACAGGAAAACATCTCCTCACAGACGTCATGCTCTTACTCCTCTTTCTGTGGTGACCCTGGCGTCATCACAGAGCTACTAAGACTCTCAGTAGTGTGGCTAAGCCACAGCTGTCCCTGTGGACGATGGCATTGCTGAGTTTTGCATATTTCATTCCGAAGAGCTTAAAACATGGCTCCTGCCACTGCCTTTCAAAGGCAAGCACAATAATATCCTCAAAGTATGAGTAGGTCAAGCTAACTGTAGAAACCAGAAGAGGGGCAGTAGACCATTGTTAGTTTTCTCTTTGTCCTAAGCACCCAGTCTCAGAGAGGAACCAGGCACAGAGACATTTCCCAGTTAAACTCCTGGGTCCCTGCCAAGGAGGGCTCTCTGGCCAGGTGATTTGAAGGAACATAGCTCCAATCTTGGATTCTCTTCCTGTTAGTGGGGTGGGAGCCTGGTAGACCAGTAGGACCAGGCATCAATTTCTTGCCTGCACCATGTCACTGTCTGAAGACAGTAAGCACTTTGTTCTTTGAAGATTACTATTATTCGGAGCTTGCTTCAATATTCTAGATGGTTAGTTTCTCATCTTCTTCTGTAAGTCTTGCACATGGAAACTGCTAGAAATGTAGTCCTTGGAAGACCAAGCCTATCTTTCTTCTGGGTTTCCAGCAGAAGACTAATTCTAATTGCAGGTGCTAAGAGGTTGCTCATTCTCAAATATTCTCATGAATCTGCATGAATGTTTATTGTTATTAAAAACAATCCATCTTTGACATGAGCTTTCACTTGTGTTTTTGATCTTGGCCATTCTGATAAGATGAAATCTCAAAGTCATTTTGATTTGCCTTTCCCTGACAGCTAAGGATGTTGAACGTTTCTTTAAGTGTTTATTGGCCATTTGAGATTCTGTTTAGATCTGTAAGTCATTTTTCTAATTGGATTATTTGGTTTGTTGATGTCTATGTCATTGAGTTCTTTCTTAATTGTGGATATTAGCTCTCTGTCAGATGTGGAGTTGGTAAAAATCTTTTCCCATTCTCTGGGCTGCCACTTTGTCCTATTGATAATGTCTTTTGCTTTGCAGAAGCTTTTCAGTGTCCCTGGGAGGCCTGTTCTTTTCTGAGAGAAGGCAGATGGGGGTAGATCTGGGGGAGAAAGGAGGTGAGGGGGAGAGACTGGGGAAAAGGGAGGAAGAAGAAACTGGCAGGGATGTAATATATGAGAGAACAATTTTAAAAATTAGAAAAGTAAAAAGAAGTACGTGCTGAATTATATGATTTTTTTATTCCTAAATTATTGGTATGTTATCACAGCCAATGGGGGGAAAAAAAAAAGAAAGAAAGAAAACATGTGTAAAAATTCCTTCTTGTCTGTCCAGATTTCCAAGCAAGAACTTGAAGATGAATTATTGTCGTAACCCTGACGGGGAGCCAAGGCCCTGGTGCTTTACCACAGACCCCAACAAACGCTGGGAATACTGTGACATCCCCAGATGCAGTGAGTTCAGTCCATGCCCAAAACTCTGGGAGCCACCCCCACTCCCACCCATCCTTTTTTGGAATGTTGTTGGTAGCTGGGCAGAGGTCCTAAAGAGCTGTCCCACAGGTCTGCAATGTTCTTGACCCCTTTCATCCAATTTATTAGCTATTTAGGTAACTGGTTATTGGTTCCCCTCAGAGATTTCTACCTTTTGTGAATATTATCAATTTAAAGGCAAAGCTCCAGCTCTAGGAGCCCTAACACACTGGACTCCACACCCACTTGTTTGTCCATTAAAGATGCAGGAGTGGTGAACGGCAGAGAGATGTGTTAGCCGAGAATGATGAAATCAGTGTGGCCTCACAAAGGGATTCATAAAGGGGCTCAGTGATGCCAAGCTCATCTTTAAGGGGTAGACAGGAGCTCTGGGACTTTCTAGAAAGGGGAAAACAAAAGAGCTTGAGATTCATATAGCTGATGGAGTAGGAAGTCTTAGTTCTTGGTAGGCTGTTGCATTATATCAGCTCTGCTTCTGCTGGGGAAGCTATTGTGGTTGTTGTGGTCGTCGTCGTCGTCGTCGTCGTCGTCGTCGTCATCATCATCATCATCAACTTAAGGGGAACAGTCTGGTTTCTAGGAGCTGACTGTGCACCTGTGATGTAGCCTCTCTATCATGGGTAACTGCCCTAGCTTGAGGCCAAGGAGATAGTTCAGTAGGTTAAGTGCTTGCCCCACAAGCCTAATGACCTGAGTTCAACCTTAAGAACCCACATAAAAACAAACAAACAAACAAACAAACAAACACAACCGAGCATGGTGGTGTCAGTTTATAATCCTAGTGCTAGGGAGGTGGAGGCAGGCCAAGGTAGGTAAAACAGGCCAGGGCAGGTGGAAGCAAATGGATCCCTAGGTCTTGCTGTCCAGATAGCCTAGCCTACTTGGTAACTTCCAAGTAAAAGACTCTGTCTCAAAAATAAAAAAGAAAAAATGTCTAAGGAATGGCAGTTGGGGTTGTCCTCTGGCCACCACATGAACATGTGCACACATGCATATACACAAAGCTGTTTATCCGTCCCTCCAGTCATTTCTCAAATCCAAGGTGACTACAGAACCAAATGAGCCAGGAAGAAAGCGTCAGAGACAAAATAGAGACAAACGGACCATAGAGAGTTAGTTGGGTCAGCATCCCTCTTCATTAGCACGCTCAAATGCAGATTTCTGGGTGGTAGCTCTGCCATTCCAGTCTTCCCTGAGCTGAAGAAGCCTGACAGCATGGCTGTCCCATGAACTTCATTAACAGACAGAGGGTTTTTCCTAATTGTTGATGCCAGTGGGCACCCAGCTGTTTCAAATGTGTAACTTGGGGGTGCTCAAGAGAAGTAGAGCTCATAAAAGTGACACATGGGGAAAGCTATTTCACATTACTCCTTCTTTGGTAATTGGAACAGAGTCTCAAAGGGTAGACAGGCCAGGGCAAAAAAGACATCCAGGGACAGCCTCCCTCCTTTGCTCTGCCATCATTGAAAAGCAGAGGTTCCTCGGGCTGTCTTCCTCTTTACAACATGTGCCCTCCTCCCAAAGTCTGAATTTCTAGTTGCATACTTTTTTTCTTAAAGATATTTGGTTAGTGCTTTTTTTTTTCTATATTTTTATTTTATTGGCTATTGAGAGATAGGTGGTTACATATCCAGCTTTAACTGTAGATTAATCAATTTCTCTCAGAGTTTAACTGTTTGCCTTCTGTATTTTGAAGCTCTGTTGGTAGGTGCATATGTATCTAAGACATTCCCCTTTTCCCATGGGCTCTTTCTTGGTTGTATACCTTTATGGGAGATGGGTGGTGGTTAGTTGTGTTTACCTGGTGAGTCATGTATTTTTTTCAAAAGGGCCTGGATCAAAAGCATACGTAAAGATTTGAGGAGGGAGAGGACTTACACCGATTCTTGCCATGCTTGATGAATTAACACAAAACACTAGCAACAAAAGCATCTGGCCCCAGGGTCCATCTTTAGAGATGTCCCCGATGGAATGGTCATGCAGATACAAGCTGCATGTAGGGGAAGTACTAAGCTGTCCCCAAGTGTAAGATCTGGAGAGGAGGAAGAGAAGGCATAGCAGAGAGACCCTGCCTTCACCCTTTCAAAACATCTGTTGGTGCATTCTTAATGGAAAACCATTCACGATTAATTCTTTCTCCTATTCAAGCAACACCCCCGCCCCCACCGGGCCCAACCTATCAATGTCTGAAAGGAAGAGGTGAAAATTACCGAGGGACCATCTCTGTCACTGTGTCCGGGAAAACCTGTCAGCGCTGGAGTGAGCAAACCCCACATAGGCATAACAGGACGCCAGAAAATTTCCCCTGCAAGTATGTCCCTCCTGAATCCTTCCTCACCCCGTCACCAAGAACCACAGAGCCCATTGACTTCACCTTGGTTGTACTATAAAAAATTCAAGAATGAAGACCAGTTAGGTCACATGCAAGGAAGAGACAGTCAGCAGTGTTTTACCTGTTAAAATCTTTCTCAAAATGTGCCCCACCAATACCGCTAGGGGTTTACTAGAAATGCAAATTCTAGGGCTCTACTCTAGAGTTAGTAAGTTTGAGATTCTGAGAACAGAGTGGGGAAAATCCTCATTGCTCCAGCATACAACATAGTGCCCAACCCTAGAACTAAAGACTTATTTTGTTCCATCACATGAAGACAAGGAATATATGCATATGTGTGTGTGTGTGTGTGTGTGTGTGTGTGTATGTATACACACACATTTATATAATATTTACTCATTTATTTTATGTATATGAGCACTCTATCTGCATGTACCCCTTATGCCTAAAGAGGACAACAGATCCCATTATAGATGGTTGTGAGCCACCATGTGGTTGCTGGGAATTAAACTCAGGACCTCTGGAAGAGCAGCCAGTGCTCTTAACTGCTGAGCCCAAGAAATACATATTAGCCATTGCTTCTTCTATGCCAGATTACTTGCCATGCCATGTGATGTCTAAGCCCAATTTAAGCTTCCTCCTGGTAGCTGTCAATCATTCAGCATGCACAATTCTAGCACATTAACTATGGACAGTACTTCCTCTAACAATCATGTGCACACCTTGCTCATTAAAGTCTTTGAAGAGCGAAACTCATACTTCCTCTCTAGAAATCTGGCAGAGAACTACTGCCGGAACCCGGATGGAGAAACTGCTCCCTGGTGCTATACCACTGATCACCAGCTGAGGTGGGAGTATTGTGAGATTCCATCCTGTGGGTCCTCAGCATCACCAGACCAGTCAGATTCCTCAGGTAAGAGTGCGTCTTGAGAGCTCACTGAGCAGTGGCTCTGTCCAAGTTTGTCTCTAGCGGCTTCTTTACTGTGTATCAGGGTGCGGTACCTTTGCTTCACTTAATCTTGCTGTGGGTCAGAGTGAGGCTTGTGTGATTTCATTTATAGCATTCCATCTGTTGTTTGCCCTGTGGCTCAGGATACAGCCTTGGTGAGTGATCCCCAACCTCTTGAAATCTTGACTTCTGTTATGCTTAGGAAGTTTCTTATAAAAGTCAACTTGAACAAATTCTATTAGGGTTCTGTATTCCTACTGTATTGCTTACGTGTCCGACTTTAACTGCAGATTAGTCTATGTTTCATTGCTTCGGTTTTCCTGTGTTGTGAAGCTCTGTTGGTAAGCATGTACCCATTGAAGACATCTTATCTTCTCGATGGGATCTTATCCCCTTTGTCATGCCATTGTTTCTGAAAATAGACCTTCTGTCTCTGAAACACTGAAGTTTATCTTTACTGATATGAACAGAGACTTTGCAGTTCTGTCTATATTAGTGTTTGTGTGATGTGTCTCATTAGCCTTCTAACTGAGACATTTGCATTAATATAATTGTGCGTGGTTGGCTTTAAGTCCATCATTAAGGTAGTTGTTCAGTCCATGATCTTATTGCTGCTGTCCATCCTTCCCTTCTGTGTCATGTGGAGCCCATTACCCATGTACTTTTAAGTGCACTGGCTGCTCGCTTAACTGTATCATCTGCTGATCAATCCCTTGCAGGAATTCTTCATCTCTGATGCGGTGTGCATTGCTCTTTGAATTTCTATGTTGTTCTTATTTTTTGAAGTGCCTGTCTCTGCTGAAGTCCTCCCTATATCCATGCATATTAGTTGTCTCCATCAGAGGATCCATTCACAACTAACCAAGACTATTGCACAATCCCAACTGGCTAGTGTCCCACTGAGGTCATCTCTGAGAACCAATAGCTGTTTCTTGTGTCCTAGAGGCAGGACCACCTCTGCCCCATCCCCAGAAGCTCAAGACTTTGGTATCCTATGACCAAAGAGAATCTAGGAAAGTATGCAAGAGTGTCAGGTCTGGCCCCATCCTGCTTGGTGCCCTCATTATGGAGCATCCTGGCCTCTTGTTCTCATGAACATCAGGTAGTAATTTGTAAAAATTACTCGTATACAATGACATTTCCAGTTATCAACACTCTGGCCACTTTTATTCATCTTCCAAGGTTTTTCAATATGTGTACAATACTATAATTGGTGTACTTGTTGTGTGTGAGTATACACACACATATACACGCACACACACATATACACGCACACACACATATATGCGCGCGCGCGCACACACACACACACACACACACACACACAGTGGGATTTCCCAGACTGCTTTACTGCATGTGTCATAAATGAGTGCTCAGGTCTGCCTGCTCCAGATCATATTGTCTCAATTTCTTCTGCTTTGATTTCAGTTCTACCAGAGCAAACGCCTGTGGTCCAGGAATGCTACCAGGGCAATGGGCAGAGCTATCGGGGCACTTCGTCCACTACCATCACAGGGAAGAAGTGCCAGTCCTGGGTAGCTATGAGTCCACACAGGCACTCGAAGACCCCAGAGAACTTCCCAAATGCGTATGTCTTTGATTTTAATCCTGAGAGGATCAATAGCTAGCTTAGGTTTCCATGTGCCCCATGCTTTAGGCTAACTCGTCCAGACCAAATTTCTCTGAGATTACTTACCACATGAGGCAGAATATGATAGGAACTTGACTTTTGAGAAATGGGCCTGAATGAAGAGAAGCCATTAACTGGCTCCCCTTCCTGAGAAACTTTGTAGAAGCAAGGGGGATCTGTGGAGGTGGTAAGGTCCCATTGGTAAAATCCCTGTGAGAACAAGTCACCATAAGGCATAAAACTAGTACCACCACCTCTCCATGCTAAAGATGATACTGCCCCTCAGCATTGGGCTGGGTCATTCCACCAGAGTGGAGTTTTGTGTTTGGTTCACAGGCTCATGTTTCTAGTGGCATCTGCATCTCCATTTCTTTCAGTAACCTCACCTGGGAAGACTTACTAGCCAGAAGCACAGTGCTCTCAAGGGGTATGAGTTGTCAGAGAGTAAGAGTGATGGGAGCCATTGTAGTGAGACCGTGGAAGGAAGAGAGAGAGAGAGAGCTAATTAAGGAGAGAGGAGGGCAGGGAGGAGGGGAGGGAGGAGGGGAGGGAAGGAAGAAAAGGAAAGGAGAAGATGGAGGGAAGGGAGGGAGAAAGTGAAAGGAGAGGAAGGAGGAAGGGAAGGAAGGACACAAGGAAGGAGGGATGGAGGGAGGGAGGGGAGGAGGGAGGGAAAGGAGGGAAGGAGGGAGGGAAAGGAAGGAGGAAGGGAGAAGGAAGGAAGGAGGAAAAGAAGGAAGGAAGGAAGGGGTAACAGAGGGAAGGAAGGAAAAAGCAAATTTGGATGGAAAGGAGGAAGAAAGGACCAAGGTTATGAGGGAAGGAAGAAGAAAGTGAAGGAGAGGGAGAAAAAGAGCAAAAGGCAGAAGAAGGGAGGGCCTCACATTCTGAAATGAACGGGCATCCTGGTTCACAGGCGCAGGAGCAATGGACAGTCGTAGTGACTGAGTGAATTTGCATGTTCAAAGGGCAACAGGCACCTGTGGGGTCAACAGACAAGCCATTGTACATCTGTACTAGCTACACGCAATTGAACCATAAAATTAGAAACACCATCAGCAATACTATAAAAACCATAAGCTATTTGGTGAGGCCCACAGACAGCAATCGAGCCCTTCGAGTGTCCCGTGTCAGCAGGAAGGGGCACAGACAGAGGAAATGGGACAGTGCAGAAACAAGGCCTGAGTTTCTAGTGCAGGCAGCGAATGCACAAAGAACATCTTTTCCCAGAATGGTAAAGAAATAGTGGATGCTGTTTATAACAACCCCCGCTCCAACCCCACCAACCCAAACCCCAAGCCCAGCAAATTCAAAGTGTGCACCCCTGATGTATACTTTCTATATCCCACCAGCTATAAATACCTAAAGCTGGAATGGGAACCTTCTCCGGGAGAACAGAGGAAAGGATTTTCATAACCCAGGGAAAGGCAAATCTTTTAAGCAAAATATTTTAAAGAATGATGATTTACATTTTTATAAAATAGAAACTTTACAAATATCACAGTTGAGAAAACAGATATCAGAGACTGGAGACTGGGAGAAAAATTACTCTCAATCCATATGTACAACAGATGCCTCAAGTACAGATATACAAGCGATCCCCCCCCCCATTGTAAAAATGGTAACAGACACAAATAGGTATTTTTCAGGGAAAGAGACACAAATGGCCAACATTCTGAGAAACACTGAGAAAGTTTAGCATCACAGGCAGAAGAACTATAAGAATTACAGGGACGCTCATCAGGCACAGAGTAGACGTGGTTACTCATAAAACGGCAGGAGCAAGGGCTGAGTAAGGTCCGGACAAAGATGTGTGAAGTGGAAAATTTTTGGATTCTTTGGAGACTCAGTTGTGTCATGTAATGTTTCTGAAACAGTCTTATGAGAGGGTGTTTTTGCTGAAGCAGACATGTGAGAGGGGACAACTGACCGCCACACATCATGACACACACTTACCTGTTTGTGTGTGTGTGTATATATATATATACATATACACACACACATGCATACATGCAGGTACACATACACAAGATAATTCATTTATACATACACAAAATCATTCATTAATTAAAACATAAACTAACCATCAAAATACCTGAGCTATCCTATGCACTTAGTGCAAGTCCAAGGTATTTAAATGGTAGGTTGGGGGTTAGAGAGATAGCCCAGTGCTTCAGAGCACTGGTTAAAAAACAACCAGTGGTCCTACGTTCAATTCCCAGTAGCCACATGTCGGCTCACACTTGGCTATGACTGTAGTCCCTGGGGAACCATCCTTCTTCTGGTCTCTATAGGCACTGCATGCATATAGCACCCTGACTTTCAGGCAAACACTACTACAAATAAACCAAATAAAGGTGGCTAAGTAATTGATGTGGGGGTCAGCATGCATAGTTGCTTCAGTGTAAACACCACCGCAACTGTCTATGGCTTCTCATAGGTTAAGCAGACATGCATTTACCCTATAAATTTGCAATTCTATTTCTGAATATTTCTTATGAAACAGAATCACTATTCCTCAAAGAAATCTTTAAGAATAGGCATAGTGGAGCTTTCTACACAAACATGGCAATCTGAGTTAGCCCCCCTGAACTCACGTCAAGAGGGAAGGCTAGATCTGACAAAGTTGTCATCTAGCCTAACACTTGTGATACAGCCTTGGTTGGCTTAGATTTGGCCCGGAACTCACAGACACCCACCTGCTTCTGTTTCCTGAGTGCTGGAATTAGGGGAACGAGCCACCACACCAGAGTAAATAGTTTTCTTTTTTAAAGAAAAAAATTCATAGATTTGCTTATTTATGAAGACTATCATGAAGAATATTCATCTATTTATGATAGCTTAAGACTAAACAACACTAATGATCATCAATAGAAAAGCATGAATTAATACATTTTGGTCCAATCATGCAATGAAAGGAGCTCAGAAATTTTATATCAAGGAAAGAATATATAAAAGTGCATATTCTATGGGAATCCTTTTATTGAGAAAAGATGTTAAAATACTTGGGACTAAATGAACTGTGATGTTGGCCTCTGCGAGGAGGTTGTGGAGACGGGACTTCTGGGTTAATGAGAATGCTATATGCTACAAGCATGTTTACCAAACCCATTATCTTTATTCAGGTCTGTATTTCTCATGCAGCAGACTAGTTACTTTGGTACCACCGTGACCAAAATACCAGACAGGCACAACTAAGACAGGAAAATTTTATTCTGGGCTCATGGTTTCAGAGAGGTCCATCTATGATCACGTGACTTCTTGTGACCTTGCAGAATATCACAGTGGCTGGAGTATGGTGTGGAGGAAGCTGTACAAATAACAGCAGCCTGAACGAGGGACTGGAAGTGGTCACGGATGATAATGTATTATGTATAATATGTATTAAGGACTGGTCCCAGTGACCTCCTTCTTCTAGCTAGGCTCTGCCTGCTGAAGTTACCAGAACCTCTTCCTACAGCACTGGGGACCAAGTTTTTACAACATGAGCCTGTGGGAGACATTTCAGATTCAAACCCACAACATCAGAAGTACAGTGTATCTCAACTAAAAGAAAGCAGACATCCACTCACATATCTAGTGCCTTGGGATACCATTAATTGACTTCCTGTAGCTGTGGGCACAGGCTTGAGACAGTCATTTGTCTGCAGAGTCTCTAGATGGTGCTGGGTTCCAGTTCCCACAGGTCATGATGACTCTGAGTTGACGGCAGGAATGAGGATTCTGGGAGCTTGGAACAATGTTCTTGGGTGGAGCTGGGGCACAGGAGGGTTACATTCTCCAGTGTTCCCCGCAATGTGGTTTTTTTGACCCCCACAACATTTCAGGCCCTTCGGAGTCCCCAGAAGACTTTGTCATTCCCCTTATCTCTTCCGAGTTCTTTAAGTCATCCTTTACTGTCTGCATCTGGCTTCCGCAGGCAGAGGATGGATCTAAAACAGAAGGTTCCTGCCCATGACTGCATCTACAGAAATGACATCCTGCCCGAGGGCTTATTTTCCATACCAACTTTTGTGAATCTTGCAAATGCAAATCAACCCTTACCGTATTTATGGTGACATCGGTTTCATGCTTCCCATTTACTATAAGAGTTTAGAATTTTCACTACGTTAAGAACAGACAAGGCTAGGGAACTCTCTTCTTTATACACTATTGATTCCCTTGAGTAATACGATTAGTTTCATTTTAAATATCCCCATGTAGTGATATCTAGAAAGATATTGATATATTCATAATTGTTATTTAAAATCTAAAATTACATTTCAAGGCCTAAATTGGGGAAAAGTATTAGTCAGAGTGTCAAAGGAGAATATTATGCTTGTTTTTAAATTTATACAATGTATATATGTGTTATAATATCACATGTATGTTATATATAGTATAGTATTATAGTATATATAATTATACTTTGTCTCAGTTTTGGTTAAGAGGACCATTTGTGACTATGCATTGTTAATATCCTCAGTGGAATGTTTCAAAGACTTGTATGTCCCTGACACTTTGTTGTAAACAAAGTTGCAAAGGAGCTGTATTCCACCCCTGCTGACCACACCCTTTGGGATTTACAGTGACTTGGAGATGAACTACTGCAGGAACCCAGATGGCGACAAGGGCCCTTGGTGCTTCACCACGGACCCAAGTGTCAGGTGGGAATATTGCAACCTGAAGCGGTGCTCAGACACAGGAGGGAGTGTCGTGGAACCACCCAAAGTCCCCCAAGTTCCAAGTGTACCGGGCACCTCTGAGACAGGTAGGGAGCCAGTGACCAGATGTCGTGGGCAGCTGTGGACACCGGACACAGAGGAGGAAGTGTTACTGAGGTCGAAGCTCTCATACTGCATGGGGCACCCATGTGAGCTGAGCATCTGCTGTGTACACTGATCCTCAGCTCTATCTTGGGGTAGGCAGGGAGGTGGCTGTTGACAGAAGGTGGGTGAACAGTTTCCCAAGGTGCCCCGTAAGCCCTCCATGTGTCGGAACTGTTCGCGCTGTTGTAAAGCTGGACTTTCCTATGTCCTAGTCTGAGTTCCCCTTCACAAACATCCTACCAGAGTTGGAATCATTTCCAAGCCGCTGGGTCTGCCACTAGAGAGCAACCCAACACTAACATAACAGAGTAGTAGCTCTCAACCTCTGCGTCGAGACCCCTTTGGGATCAAAGGACTCTTTTGACAGGAGTCATACATCAGTCTTGTGCATATCAGATGGTACAACTCATAGCAGTAGCGAAATTACAGTTATGAAGTAGCAATGAAGACAATCTTATGGTTGGGGTCATCTCTACAACATGAAGAACTGTATTAAAGGGTCGCAGCATTAGGAAGGAGAAACACTGTATTAGAGCAAGCGAACACTGACACATTTATACTGTATCATGCCTTGACTACAGGGGGGTACATAACCTCCCTCTTCCCTTCCTACAGACTGCATGTATGGGAATGGTAGAGACTATCGGGGTAAAACGGCCGTCACTGCAGCTGGCACCCCCTGCCAGGGATGGGCTGCCCAGGAGCCCCACAGTCACAACATCTTCACCCCACAGACAAACCCACGGGCAGGTCTGGAAAAGAACGTAAGCCACTCTGGTTAGAGCTCTGGTATATGTTTTCCTGTCCAAACCTTGAACAGATTTAGTCTGGGGTTACACCGACCTGCCAGGACTGATCTTTGGTGTTGAGGGAAAAAGAAGAGAAGGGAAAACTGAAGTAGATTGGGGTGGGGAGGGGGCAAAGCCAGGGCCACAGCTGGGTGTCCTGCAGTTGACTCTATTCTGACATTGTCTGGAAACAGACTTCTGGCCTCATGATTGTGAAGAGATGTGGTAGACACTGCATGCGGAGGGGTGTGGAGAGAGGAGAGTCCTGCCCTCCCTGAGCACTCTCCAATAATCCCAGGAATTTCTTGGAATCTCTTTTTGGTTTTTAATTGGAAGCTTTGCTATATTGACGTGGTTGTTCATAGTATTGGCCTTTGGTGCAGTGCAACTGTCATGCTCTTTTCCTCCTGCCAGAGTCAGAGGATAGGGCTAACATCCTAATGCTTTGCTTGTGACCCTCCACCCTGCACTTGGAGCTCCCCTAGACGCTCTCTTGGTCACTGAATTAGGATAAAAAATGCTCTTGTCACTCAGGATGCCACAGGCTTTAGGAGCTGTGTTTGATGCTCCTTAGGAAACAGCACAGTCATAGGAGTCAGGGACCATGGAGCAAAGACCACATTTGGACTTACTATATCACAGCACAGAGAAACTGCTGCTGCCCTTCCGCCTTGACCCATGGAGGGTGCAAACATTTAAAATCAACAACAAGGCTTCCTGGGGCGCAGGATTAACTGAAGCCAACCAATGACAAAACAGCAAGTAATGTCCACTGTCCCTGATGGCTGGCTCTCCCACCTCTGGCCCAGGGAGTGGCTTTCTGGTTGGAACTTGCTTTGAACAGAGACAGGACCATGGGCATCCAGCAACTGAGGCTTTATAAGCACCTTAAACCAACGTGCTATAAAAATGAGGACAGAAAGCCAAGGGTCGCCCCCTTCCATCCTGTATGAAAGTCTACCTCTCTACATCTGGTCCCCCCTCTAGTCCCCCTCTGACCCAGAGGACCCTCCTCTCAAATGCCTGTCTCTTTTCAGTACTGCCGAAACCCAGATGGGGATGTAAATGGCCCTTGGTGCTATACAACGGACCCCAGAAAACTTTATGACTATTGTGACATCCCCCAGTGTGGTAAGTTTCTCCTCCTTTCTCACCTCCCCTTCTCTTTTCCTTCTTTCATTTTTTTTTTTTTTTTTTGCAAGAAAACCACTTTCCAATAAATGGGCTTATATGTTTTCCTGTCTTCCTCATGAGGACTTACACAAAACAACCAACCACCACAGACAGGCTTTGAGCCTAGTGCCTCTGGGGAGAAAATGGCTGCCTCTCACCCTGAGCCCTCTTTCATATGCGCATCTTGAGCCTGGCCTGTTGTTATCCTTACCCCATATCAACTAAACTTAACACTAAATCCTCAGAGAGTAGAAGGGAACCAATCCACTCTAGGAGGCTTCCCATGAAGTGTTCCACAGCTGGCTTGAGATGGCTTGTAAAACAAGTTCAGAGCGGCTGGGATAGGATGTGTATTAGCTACTTTGTTGCTGCTGCTGCTACAAACCGCAGTGGTCAAAAGCAGCTTAAGGAAGCACTTAGAGCTTACTGTTCCAAGGAGCTAGGTATCCACACTGGCAGTCTGAAATGGGACAGTAAGAACAGCTGACTGAGGGATCCCATCAAGGGATCTGCACCCAAAGAAGCAGAGAGGGAATGGAAGTGGGCTGAGGTTATAAACTCTCAAAGCCTTGCCTCAGTGATGTACTTCCTTCAGCAAGACTCCACATCTCCAAAGGTTTCATTGGCCTACCCAAACAGCTCTGCTACCTGGGGACCAAGTATTCACATTCACAAGCCCTTGAGTAACATGTCTCACTTAAAGCACCACAGAGAGTGTCCTTTTCAATAGCAGAGAAGGGAGAACACACATGCGTGCGCGCGCGCGCACACACACACACACACACACACACACACACACACACACAAAGCCTGCAAACTATCATCCTAAAATTTTATGAAAAATAATGCAGATATATCTGTTAGCCACGTTTCCCCACCCCCCTGGATTTCCTATTCACTAGCCACCTAAGTTAACGATAGCACATCAGGTTCCTTCGTGTGGGATTTGAGACTTTTTGGGGAGGAACTTGTGCTTCCGGACTTTCTCACAGTGAGCTAGTCTGGGGGAGGGGATGCCAGGGACTGGAGGGAGGGGCTTAGCTTGCAAAGCTCTTAGGGGCAGTGTTCCCAGTATTTTGGGGGGCAGCGGTTAAGAGCATGTTAGGTGGCTCTTGGGCAGAGCAGGGGGTGGGAGGAGAGGGAACCGTAATAGGCAGGCTTCTATCGGCCTGGCCTAGCATTCATGCCTTGGGCTCTGTGTCCTGGCTTCAGAAGGCTCTGATCCTTTCTGTAGCAGAGGGTCTGATTTCTTGGTGTGAGTCAAGCCTTGTAATCTGATGACCATATCCCGTGATGCCAAGCCTCAGCTGTTCTCCATGATTACCCCATGCCTTCAAAAGCAGTACCACCGGGAGATGCTTAAACACAATTTGCCAAGTTCTGCTGCCAGCTTCACCTGCATCTTTGCCCCACTCCCACCCCAAGTGAACTATAGCTCCTGTATGCTGACCCTCAGAAAACAAGTTTCCAGAAGATTCTACCAAAGTGATGCTGGTATTTTATTTATTGCAGCTAACTTTTCAGCCCCGGTTGACCAGCATCGATTATCCCAACAAAGCAAATGTTTCACTTTACAGATTTCTAATTCAAAATATCACATAAATAGGGCCAGTCGTGTCTCTGAGAGACCCTCAAACTCTCATCTGAAATGTCACAAGCCAGGCCTTCATTTTTCTCATCATTCTTGTCTTCAAAGCTCCCACAGACTAGCTCCTAAAGCCCTCAGTACCCAGTGGCTTTCCCCTGCACAGATCTCCAACATCCTTCCATAATCCTCCCCAAAACAACACAGGCAGGTCTGTCACAGCAATAGTCTACTCACAGTACCACCAGTTGTTCTAGTTAGTTCCTCTGTTGCCGTGGTAGAACGCCACGACCCAGAGCAAGACCCAGAGCAACCAGGAGAAGAAAAGCAACTGTTTGGCTTACCTTTCACATCACAGTCCATCACTGAGGGAAGCCAGGCAGGAGCTCAAGGGTGGAACCTGGAAGCAGGCAGAGACCATGGAGGAATGCTGTTACCAGCTTGCTCCTGACAACTGACTCAGCCTGCCTTTTTATACCACGTAAGACCGATAGCCCAGGGAATGGCACTGCCTGCAGTGGGCTGAGCTTACGACATCAATCACTAATCAAGAAAATGCAACCCTGCCCCCAGACTTGGCCACAGGCTTATCTGATGGAGGCAACTCCTCAGACGAGGTTCCTTCTTCCCAGGTGAATGTACTTTCTGTCAAGATGACAAACACTAACCAGCACATGCACATGCATGAAGCAATAGGCACCTAGCTGAGCTTTAGAGAGGACCTTCACATCACAACACACAGCTCTCTCTGAAAAACCCTCCTTGCATGGTTTCTCAGAACAGGCCATGGCAAATAGAGAGTGGAAAATTCAGGTTCCCACTACTTCAGAGTGTGGACTCTCTGGTTGACTAAGATGGAAAGCGTTACCTCTAGGGATGCTTACGGTTTCCTTTCTGAAGACTCTGAGGCTACAGGCCACAATGAGGCATTTTTAAAATATCCCCTGCATCTCTGTCAGTGGGAATTACCAAAGATGGGATGCAGACCTTGCTCTCCAGTACAGTGGCAGGGTAGTGTGTATGAGAGGGAACACATACAGGAGGGAAACGGAGAGGGGGCAGATGGGGCAAGTGGACTGATGTTAGTGGTTGAGTGTAATGTTTGGAGTGCTATACATGGTGGGGCAGGGCAGGGCAGGGCAAGGGAGAGAGGGTCAGGTCTGTGCTGAAGCCAGCAGAGAGAAGGTCAAACTAGGTGGAGGACAGTTGCACTTGCTGCCTGCATAGACAGACAAAGACAGACACACAACCTGCATAGACTCACAAGAAAAAAAAATACCATACGGTCTTCCAAGGGGATAAGAACTATGGCCTTCAGGAGACCTTCCACAGTTGAGGAATTTTGACATTGCAACATGGTGCTGTCATCTACGGATGTGTTGGGCCACATTTATAGCTGTCCTGAGATTCCTGCGGGCTGCAGGCTGGCCTTGCTGCACAGATGGTGTTGACAAGCAAGGCCTGGCATTCCAAGTATATTATATCAAGGCTAACAGTTACAAATAACCACATTTGTCATCAAAGTCTGCCAAGAAATTAATTCTATGCTACACCGATTTAATTAAATGATTAGAGTTTATAGCCCCTTTGGAGGGTAGGGTTCTGAGCTGTCTGATACCATGTTTGAAATCCGGAGGAACTGTTGCAAAGGTTGTCTGTGACCTGGGAATGTGGCAAACTCAGCTCCTGGTCTTCGGCCATGAATTTATCAGGACTGTATGACAGAACCAGCACATCTGCTGCAGTGTGACCTTCTCCCATGTCCCTCCACAGCATCGTCATCCTTTGAGTGCGGGAAGCCTCAGGTAGAGCCGAAGAAATGCCCCGGGAGGGTAGTGGGTGGCTGTGTGGCCCACCCTCACTCCTGGCCCTGGCAAATCAGCCTTAGAATGAGGTAAGGACCTACAGAAACGTTTCCCACCTGTCTGTGTGAGCTTCACAGAGCCTTTATGCTACGCCCACACCACTGAGCTTCACTGCCTGTCTTCCTGTTCTCCTGACCTAAGGAGTAAATACAGCTACATAAAGCTTTAAAAGATGTCTTCTTAGGGTCTCTACTTTGAAAATGACCAAAAATGGTATTTAAGGGAAACAAAGCAAAGCAAAACAAAACAAAACAAATCTGGGATGCTATCACTAAATTTTGTAAATATGATGAACCGTGTGAAGTGATGACGTCCACAGAAAACACGGAAGGTGCTTTAGGGGTTCATGTACTTGATGGCTGTTGTAAAACAAAAGGAACATTTTCACACATGTGACACTCTGCAGCTTGGGGCTCACAGAGGAGCTGGTCTGTCAGAGATGTAGGTGTCTGAGAATACCATGTGCTTTTTTTTTTTTCTTGCTGACCCCTTGACTTTAACACAGAGGCTGCTTGTGCATTCACACACACATGAACAAGCCAGCTTGTGACTGCCCTAGCTTAAGGGATGCATCTGAGCCAGCAGAAGCAGGGCCACATGTGTGGGAGCACATCTGTGATCCTTGATTCCCTTTTCCTGGGCATGGCTTATAGTACACATGTAGAACAGGCTCATCACAGACTTGTCAATTTGCTTGGCTCATTTCCATAGCACTGTGAATGCTCCATTGCTGTGAGCTTACAGAAAACCACTAACAGTTGAGGGCATGGATGGCTGAACTGTCTCCATTACTGAGTTGGTTTTTTAAGGTTTATTTTTATTTTATTTATATGAGTGTTTGCCTGCATGTACAAATGTGCACCATGTGTGTGCCTGGTGCCCTTGGAGACCAGATCCCTTGGAACTGGATCTACATGGTTGTGAGCCATCATGTAAGAGCTAGGAACCAAACTTGGATCCTCTGAAAGAGCAGTCAGTGTTCTTAACCTTAGAGCCATCTCTCCAGCCACAGAATTGTTTTTTTCTTAACTACTTAATAACACCTTGCTGTGTGATCTTTACCTGCCAAATAGAATGTTTTCCTTCTAATTGAACGCTGGTTTATTTTCTGGCTGTTTTTTCACTTTCTTTCTTTCTTTCTTTCTTTCTTTCTTTCTTTCTTTTTTTTTTTCTGACCCGATCCACAAACTAAGTTATTTGCATTTGTATTCAGCCAATACACCCTGGTTGGGAGTTGGTGACATCATTAGCCTGATTACTGCTATTGGGGTCACATTTGGCTCTGTAAAGGATGATTCATGAAGACCGTTTGCAAAGACCAAGCCAATAGAAATAAAGGCAGCCTCGAGGGTGGGTTTGGACTGGTGGTTTCTGTTGGGGTCCAGGGCTAACAGGACAAAGTACAGATACAGGACTTTGTGCTGGAGTCACTGCCTCTGCTCCATGGGGACAGGTGAAATCCAAGGCCCTCCCAGATATCTTAAGAATGGTGTGGATGGATGGTACTGAGTCTCTACCATCCTGCACATCGCTGGCTGGCAGCCCTTTCTGCTGGGAACAGAAACAGTAAGGAAAAGAGTGAATGAACACATCTTTCTGATTTTCTGTGCAGCTGAATGGGACAAAACATTTGGCCTAAACGAAAGTTCCTGTTTTCTGTCCTCCAGATTTAATGGACAGCACTTCTGCGGTGGTACTTTAATATCCCCAGAGTGGGTGCTGACTGCTGCCCACTGCTTGGAGAAGTAAGTTCCATGAGTAACCGGCATGAGGTCTCCTTCTAACGACTGACCCCCTCCTCCTCCCTTCTCCACCTCTTCCCCTTCCCTCCTCCTCCCCTCTCCTCTTCCTCCCCCTCTTCCTCCTCCCCTCTCCTCCTCTTCTCCCTCCTCCTCCCCTCCCTTCTCCTCCCTTTCCACTCTCCCTGTCTGCCTTCCATGGTAGTGACATCAGGAACCCAGAAGAGCCACTGGGACAATTGGGCAAGAGGGAAACAGTTCTGGAGAAAATCTGAAGATACCGAGTAGGGTCTGGGCCTGGGGAAACAGATCTGCTCAATGGCAGGCATTGGTCCTCTCAAGGTCAAGAACATTTCAGGGTCAGACAAATCTAGGATTTTGTCTCTTGCTGCAGATTCTGATGGCTGCATGTGTTGAGAGGCCTTGTGATGTGCATGGCACAGGAAGGCACCAGGGAAGGGTCTGGACTGTGTTTTACTCCTGATGTCACGGCCTTTTCTAGATCATTGAGACCTGAATCCTACAAGGTTATCCTGGGTGCTCATGAAGAATATATCCGTGGGTCGGATGTTCAGGAAATATCAGCAGCCAAACTGATCTTGGAGCCCAACAAAGCTGACATTGCTCTGCTGAAGCTAAGCCGGTATGGGTGCCCCTGGGTTTGTCTCTCAAGCTGAGTAAAGACAGCGGCTTCAGGGTAGGGTTTTATGAACCACCATCATGGGGCAGATCTGCCTAGTATGCAGAAGCTTGGGGGTTTAGAAAATGGGGGTAACTTTCATCAGAAAACCAGGATTCAGCTCAGTTCTGCATACCCCAGGCATATTCCTTAAAGAGGAGTACAGATACTGTTTCCTCATATAGAGAAAGAGTTGAAATATAAGGTGCAGAATCACCTCTGTGTTTCCCTTACCTAATGCTCGCCAGCTAATACTGACAGTTACTCCAGGCTGACCAAGCTACTCCATCAGTTACTCCAGGCTGACCAAGCTACTCCATCAGTTACTCCATGCTGATAAAGCTAATCCATCAGTTACTCCAGGCTGACAAAGCTCCTCTTAATATAATGAGAGAATCAAATGAGATTATTTGATTACTTCCAAGCACTCTTTAAAACTGCAAACATGTGCCCGGCATGGTGGCACATGCCTTTGATCCCAGCACTTGGGAGACAGAAGCATGTGGATCTCTCTGAGTTTGAGGGTAGCCTGGTCTACATAGTGAGTTCCAGGAAAGCCAGGGCTATCTAGAGAGACCTTAGCTTTAAAAAACAAACAACCAACCAAAAAACAAAAAAAACCCCAAAACCCCCCAAAATCAAATCCCACAAATATAGGTAGGGGACGCTAGAGAGACAAATCAGCAGTTAAGAGAGCTTGCTGCTTTTCCAGACTAGAGTTTGGTTCCCAGAATCTATATCACATGGTTCACGACCACCTGTAATTTCAGCTCCAAGTGATCCAACACCCTCTTCAGGCCTCTGTTGGCACACACATACACCTAAAAAAAAAAAAAAAAAAAAAAAACAAAATCCAATGAGACAAACCGAGGTAGGAAAAAACAGAATGAAACAAGAAACCTTAATTCAAAAAACAAGTTGCCTCATTGTTCGTTTTCTCTGTCCTTATTTTCCCTGCTGAAATATATTTTTAAAAGCTGAGACACTGGGTAATTAGGCTTGTTCCATAGACTTAGGAATGTATGGGAACAGGTCCATCCTCATGGACACAGCTATTTTGAGAAATACACATTTGGGACAGGCACCAGGCACAGAGAGCACATTAGCTGTGTCCGATGGCTTCCAGATGACAGAGAGATGGTTCTGGCAGAGACAAGGGCTAGTCCAGCCAGTGCAGGCTGCTCGAGGGAGGTCTGGTCTCAAACACTGGGCTGTAAACAGAGAAGTGATGTCTTGGGGCATTTTGATGCACTAGAAGGAAGGAAGGAAGGGGGCTTCCTCTATAAATCAGCTGATCTCCCTCACGTCCCCAGAACCTTCCCTTGCATACCAGAAAAGGAGCGAATACAAGACCTCCTTTCTGCATGGTTCCCTTAGATTCATTAGGGTGATCTAAGGCTTGAACAAGTCATTCTGCAAATAGGAGGACCCTGTTCCCTGGCAGCCTAATATATTTTGGCTTTTACTGTATCACCTCCACACCCCACAAACTGAAGACCAAAGGTCTTGGTATCCCATAAAGGAACCTTTGCATGACATCCCTGTGAGAAGCTGGGTCTGTTTTGGTCATTCTGGGAAAACGTGTCTGCTGCAAAGCTGGAGACAGTGTGGATTCTCAATGAAAACAGGGCATTTCTCACTTCCGGTCCTTTTTTTCTCTCTCTTGAACCATACTAAGGCTTTGGGTCTGAAAAATCAGAATGCATGTGAATCTGTGGAACTCTATGCAGGTGAAGGTCCTTTGAAACCAGGGCTGTTTCACTTCTGTGAAGAGCTCACTTCCAAGTTACTCTCTCTTGGTGAACACTGCTTGCCTGGGTTCATGTAACCAGTTTAGCATATATCAGACTAGGATATCTGGGACCCAGAAAGGTGGAATAAACAGCCCTTGCCAAACACCTTTTGGTCTTAGTGTGCTGCATGGCATCTGGATAGTCCACCCACAGAATGGCACCCTCTTACATTGAATAGTAAATCCTAAACCATAGGACAGGGCTCAGTTGGTAAACTGAGCATGGAGACCCAAGCTCAAATCCCCAGTGTTATGTCAAAAGCTTGGCATGAAGGTATGCACCTGAAACCCCAACACTGAGGTCCCGGAGCGGGGCAGGGAGGGGCAGAGACAGGAGGACTCCTAGAGCTTACTGGCCAGCTAATCTCTCTGACTCAGTGAAGTCCAGGTTCTGTGACAGACTCTGTCTCCAAAACTGAGGGGGTGAACAGTTGAGGAAGACCCCTGACATTGATCTCTGACCTCTATATGCATATGCACAAGTGTGCATTCAGTTCCTGCATGGACATATGCGTACATACATTCCGCTCCCATACAACTGACTTTTTAGCTCACAGGACATTGTAGAGCACGGTGAGAATGGAAGGTTTTCTATACTGTTCTATGTCAATGAAGTAAAGAGATACCGGCCCAGGGAATGCTGGGACATTGAGGCAGGTACACTTGACTATGGGTGATCTGCAGGGGAAGGGTAGGGGCCTCCTGCAGAGTAGTTGATGTAACATTTGATGCATTCCTTTCAGCCCAGCCACCATCACGGATAAAGTCATTCCAGCTTGTCTGCCATCTCCAAATTACGTGGTTGCTGACCGGACACTGTGTTACATCACTGGCTGGGGAAACACTCAAGGTGAGACAAACTGGCTTTGACTACAGACTACATGGCAAAAGGACCCATTCAGAGTGAGTTGTAGCAAGTCCTGCATGTGAATGTGGTCCAGCCCCTTTCTAGATTTGTCTGGGCACTTGCTACATCTCCATAATCAGTCACCAAGACTTGAGGAGGATGCCAGGGCTGTCCCTTAGACTCTTCTGGCATATATTGTTGCACTATGGATGTCTTTTCCCATGGGCTTTGGCACAACCCACAGATTAGCCTGGACTTTTCATGTGACTTTACTATTTTAAGGTCCCCAAAATGGTGTAACACCATAACAACCAAAACTGTAGCTAAACCAGTCTTTCCAAATACACATATAGTTAATATTTATGAGAGGCCATTAGTGGGGGACAAGCTGACAACCGGAAGGGGAGAGAAAGGCCCCAGGTGTCCTGCTACAGCTGATGAGGAAGGGGTGGGAAGAGAGCTCTGTGCAGGCTTCACTACCACAATCTGTACTTACTCGGGACTCCTCTCTTTGTATATGCCTGATAATAATGAACTCCAGCAAGTTGGACCCCTCCGCTATGGGAACAGTAAGAATACCTGACAAGCATGGT
>JADRCH010000730.1:473817-486831 GCA_019843965.1 Rhynchomys soricoides | reverse complement strand
AGAGAGAGAGAGAGAGAGAGAGAGAGAGAGAGAGAGAGAATGGCTAGTCTAGATCATTCCAATCTTGGCTTCTCCCATTTCTCTGATTTCCTGTCTCCCATTCCCACACTTCAGATTCTGCAGCATCGAGGTCCTGGAAGGGAACTTAGGAACCTTGGAAACTGATGTTTCCCCCATGCAGGTGCTAGGTCGTTCTAAGTGTTTTGCACTTAAGAACAAAAAAGCTGCTTGCTACAAACTCACGGGGGTTAGATGTTGTTCTTTTGTGCAGATGAGGAACCTGATGCTCAGAGACATGGGGCGGGGGGGGGGAGTATGTCAGGAAAAGCGTGCCTGCGGCTGGCTGCAGAGACCTGGGGAGGAGCCCAGGTTCCCACTCACCAGCGGTGGATAGTTAGGGAGGTCCTGCTAATGGTCTCCTAGGCTGGAGGCCTGCTGTAGGGCTTTGGTGGGAGAAGCAATGATAGAATGACATGTCACGTGTGTCCCATACATCATAGATGCCATTCTCAAAGATGGAGCCCAGTTGTATCCAACATGACTCTTCCCTGCAAGTGACAGAAAACCCAACTCCAATTGAATTAAGCAGAATGAGAGAACTTTCTAGTGATCTAGAACGTCAGTCCTCTGTAGTGCTGGCCTGGAGTCTCAGACTATGTCCAGCCACCATCTGGGTGTCATTCAGGCCACACAAGGATTGCCTTCCTCTTGGCTGCAGATGCTGTATTAATTTTGGCTCTCTTGATGGGAATAAAGGGTGTCCCTTTTCCCACAGTGGAAACAATAACCTGCCTAGCTTGGAAAGTTCAGACTCTGGTCATGAGCCACTTCTGAACCAGTTACGCCTGGCTCAGGTCTATGTTACATGGTCTGCTCTGGAGTTGGGGGCAAGGCCCACGCATACTCATAAAGAACAAGAGTTGATCTCTCAGCAGTATGTGGGATGTAGAGAAAGTTTTCTAAGGCCTGCCCCTCCCCCCCCGAAAAACTCAAGGTTTTTGTAATTGGTCTTTATTGTCAACTGGACTAGACTCACCCAGGAGACATAACTCTGGACGCATCATGGGCATTTTGGGGCAGGGGGGTGGTGTTTAACTGAGGAAGGAAGATCTACCCACAGCTAGAAACCCAGATTTAAAAAAAGGTAAAGGGGGTAACCCAATGAGCACCAGAACCCCCTTTCTCTGTTTCCTGATCCACGAAGACGTGAATAAACATCCCTCTGCTACAGCTGCAAACTATACTGAAACCATTAATGAAAAGAAACCCAGCTTTCTGGTTTGCGAGCCCATCTTTCTCCAGAGTTTTGTAGTATGCCTTTGCTTTGCTAGCACAGAGCAGCCAGAAAATAATGGACAGTCCCTTCCCCAGACACTGTGGCTAGACTTCTTGTCTCCATCAGCAACAGCAACATCATCAACATCTCCATCACCACAGTCATCCCTATCACCATCACCAACATTGCCACCTCACTATCACTAGCCGTCAATAATGACATTTAGTCAGCCCCAGCTTTCTCAGGTTTTCAAATTCCAATGGTGAGCTGGTGTTGAGGCTGAGGACTCTTTCAGGTTGGCTCTTTGCTGTCCTCCTGGATTTTCAGGGAGTCTTAGCCTGGTGGTCCCCTCACAGCAGGGTGTTTGCCTTCAGGCCCCCAGAGATGCCTTCTCTCCTTTAGCCACCAGATGGCAGCATATCTTCATAGACCATATAAATGTCCTTGTAACCCACCCAGAGGTGGTTTCCTCAGGGCTCAGAATAATTTCAGCCAAATATTTTGAGAGACACGCTGCCTCCACTCCTGGACTTAGTTCGAGCAATGCCTGCCATCCCTTCTGGTCCCATGACCCTAAGACATGTCTCTTCTAGCTCCTGTAATCACCAGACAGATTACACACTTTCTGAACCTGAGACAAGTCTAGTCAAAGTGTCTGGGAAGGCACTGTCCATTATTTCTTATCTGCTCTGTGCTAGCAAAGCAAAAACATATTACAAAACTCTGGAGAAAGCCGCACTGGCAAACTGGAAATCTGGGTTCTCGGCAAGATCGCTAAGTCCTGGGTGGATCCATCTGGACAACACCATTTCCTCTGGCATATCTGCAAGTGCTCTGCCTCTCAGTCTAACACACAAAAGCAGCAGGTTTTGTTTTTATTTTAATCTATAAAGAAGAAACACAACTCATAAGTCAAGTAAGGGAATGAATGATCCCTTTCCCTCATTGACGAAGAGATATGAATCAGAAACAATTCACACCTATTACATTAGCTAATTTATTAAAAAAGTTACCATATTTTAACAATAGTGTGACATGAGCACTCATGAGGGTGTTACGGACTGATGTTTTCTGGTGTGTTTTATAGTCACACCTGTCTTGAAAGTATTCTGAGTATAAATATGTGTATGTTGTTTCTGAGAATGTAGACTTAGGAAAAGATCATGAGATGGATAGAGGTGTGGAGCCTTTGGGAGCAGGGAGGGGGCGAAGGGGCCCGGTAAAGTACGTGGGCATTGAACGCACAGCTCCAAGTTCAAGGTAAACACTGTCCACACTAAGCCTTGGTTTCCTTACCTGCATATCAGGAATCATAGAAGTAGCCACTCTCTGGAACTGGTGCAAGAATTCAATGAATTAATTAGATGAATTAAATAAAATTATACTATGTCACCAGCTTGTTCCTTGAACAGTTAATGATTAGTCAAAGATAGTCTTTTTTTTTTTTAAATGGCTTTGGGGAGACCATTAATATACACAACATAAAATGGATTGTCTGAAATGCCTGCAGACACTTACAAGGTGGAGCAACCATCGTTGTCTTTCCAAACCATTTCCCTCATGGTGAGAGAAAACCCCACGATCATTAAAACAATCATTCTCCATTAAGCTATCAGGGAGATTGTAGCATTATTAAAATGTCCTAGGAGCTGGGGAGCTGGCTCAGTTGGTAAAGTTTTTGTCTTACGAGCATTAAGACTTGGTTTGGATCCCCAGACCCATAAATACGGACCTGGTGGTGTAGACTGTAATACTAGTTCTGGGAAGGTGGAAGCATGTGGATCCTTAGGAATCACAGAATAGCCTCCGGAACAAGTTCCAGGCCACCGAGACACTCTCTCTCACTCTCTCTCTCTCTCTCTCTCTCTCTCTCTCTCACACACACACACACTGTTCTTACGGTAAATTGCTTACCTTGCAAGTGGGGCTTGCCAAATTGGAAAAATGGCCTTATCCCGTGAAAGCACGGAGAAGTCTCAGATGTGTCCATCTGGAAAACAGCACTGGATCCCCAGAACCCATGTAAAAGAAAATGATCTGGATATCTCAGTGCTGGGGAGGTGGAGACAGGGGCAGTCCCTAGGGCTTGATGGACAGTCAGCCTAGCCTATCTGGTGAGTTCTAAGTCAGAGAGAGAGAGAGAGAGAGAGAGAGAGAGAGAGAGAGAGAGAGAGAGGTGGTCTCAAAAGGAAGGTGGGCGGTGCCTGAGGAATGAATGACACCTGAGGTTGTTCTCCACCTGCCCCACCCCCATGCCCCTTTATGCTATAATGAGCAGGCAGGGGAGGGATTTGAAATGGAGCAATGTTATATCGGTGGTAAATAAAGGATAGAAAGCCTGAAAAAGAACGCATTACAGCAGTAGCAATTGAGTTTTTAAAGCCATCCCTCTTTAAATTTATTTGTCTTTTGTTTTAAACCGGAAATATGTGGACAAGTAGTAAAGCTGCAAATGCCGTGAAGAATCGGGAATGCCACAGCAGGTTGTGGGAACCCTGTTTAACATCGTGTGTAACGCTCACAGCTTTAAGGGCTCAAAGGTGGTACCAGTGCTCCCCTGTGCCATACAACCATACAAATGTGAGATCTATACCCACTACTCTGTCATTCTGGAAGTTTCCTGAGAACCCTGTTTGGGATTTTTAACCGAATCTCTACTGGTCATCACAGGAACTATGGGTGCCGGCCGTCTCAAGGAGGCCCAGCTGCCTGTGATTGAGAACAAGGTGTGCAACCGGTTTGAGTATCTGAACAACAGAGTCAAATCCACTGAGCTCTGTGCCGGGCATCTGGCTGGTGGCGTCGACAGCTGCCAGGTAAGAGAAGAGACTGAGATGGTCTTGGGTTGACCCATCTCTGCCCCTTGGACTTTCAGTCTGAGAGGATTTGACAACCCATGGCCTGGGGAGGAATCCAACAGAAAGACCACTCAAAGATGGCATCCCATAATATACCAGTGTAGCTCACATCTCATGTGGACTCTTTCCTCCCTCATCTAGGGTGACAGTGGAGGACCCCTGGTTTGCTTCGAGAAGGACAAGTACATTTTACAAGGAGTTACTTCATGGGGTCTTGGCTGTGCTCGCCCCAATAAGCCTGGTGTCTACGTTCGTGTCTCTCGGTTTGTTAACTGGATCGAAAGGGAGATGAGGAATAACTAATCAGGTGGGAAGCAGAGCAAAGCATCCACTTACTGAAGCTTACTAAATGTGGAGGGGGCTCAGGGTGCTGGGAAAAAACTGACAGTAATCAAATCAAGACACTACTCTGAACCACCACTTCCTGTCATCCCTTGGCCCCTCCTCCTTGTTTTGTATTATTGTGGGCAAAATTTCCTGTCCGTGAACTTCTGGATTTTGTGACAATAGACCATCACCACTGTGACCTTTGTTGAAAATAAACTTGATACTTACTTTGATTTGCGTTTTGGTTTTGGGGGGAAGGGAAATCTTCAATATTTTCATATTCTCTGTTCACCTTAACAATTTAAAAGCAACCGACTGAAAGTGATTCAGTTTGTTTTCCCAAGGGCCAGCTACACAAAGACTAAACAGACAGGGTCACCAAGAGGAGAACTGAAGGTCTCATCGAGTCACTCCCACATTGACCTCGGCAGCTAACGACAGCCTGACACACATCTTCAATGTCTTCCTTTCTGACACTTAGAATATTGAAAGATGCCCCGTGTACGAGGAGTCAGGGGACTAGTTCTATTCTGGTACTGACAACTTGGCTTTAGCCCAGATCCCAGGCTGTCAAGCTCACTTGTATAGCTGAGTTGTGGCATAAGCTAGGCAATGGAAACCTGATATAAGACCAGCCAAGAGTCTGAATGTTATCGTGGGTCACATCCGAGTGCAGGAACAGGGAGGGCCAGGAGCCCATAAAGGAACAACAAACCACTGTTGAAGTGATGCTGTTTCCCAGTTTGGAGACATTAAGCGACACACACATGTTATGTGGGATAGTGCCCGACTGTGGCACATGTTCAGAGGGAGGAGAAAGGAGAGATATTTTTAAAAACAAGTTTAAAAATCGTTTATTGTTATGAAACAGAGCTACCAACTTGAAATGCAATCCAAAGGTGGCAGAATGGACAAGAGCCGTGCTACAGCCATGGAACACACAGGAACCAGGCCACAAACGCCTGTGCACACGGAGGGAGTGTGGCAATGCATACCCAAAAGGCTGTCGGGAAACCGAACGCTCACATTTGGTTCTCATGTGCTTCAGGATTAAACCATTTGTTTTACAGTCACACACATCTTCTCTAGTGTCCTAAACATATGATGTTCTCCACATACGTATTTTTTTCTTCCACATTGGTGACGTTTTCCCTTTGATACTAATTTTGCCTGTCCATACCGAGTTTGAAGTTTAAGAAACATTCAGCCTTACATACACACAGAGTCTGAAAATATATCAAGAACTGCACACTACGTAGAATACTGTGTTTACATTTCTCAAGTCTCTGCTTGTGAAGCCTTGATTTAAAAAAAAAAAAAAAGTCCAGTTCCTCATTAGTATCTCCTACATTACTTATAAATCGGCTGCTGATTCTTTTAAGTATGAATACAATTGACTTTTCTCATTACGTGACAACAAATGTATGCATTTGGTTTTGGCTTTTTGTTTTTCTCCCAAGACAAGTCAGAAGTGCCAAGACGGATTGAAAAAAGTCTGTAGTTTTGGATTCTCAGCCACAGGCACCACTGAAACGGAATTCACAAACACGATGTAATTATCCCTTTCCTTTTCAAATTCTAAGACCCGGAAAATCAAAATCCATGTTTTTTCTTCCTCAGTAAAGAATCTGTGATTACAGAGATCCTGAAGGAGGGGGCACAATATCGGGGGTCTGGGGACCGCAGTATGACTTCATAATAACGCAGCCAGGCCCTCGGATGTGTGGCATTTAGGGAACTATCCCTAACCTGGGCCTGGAACCTCAATGGCTGCAGGAGACAGGAGGGGGGAGGCACTGGACATGTCGGCTCCGTGAAGGCATGTATGTGGAGCTCAAGGGAAGAACTAGCAGTTCTCAGACTCTTCAGAACACTCTTCACTGCTGTGTCTTGATCAGATCAGCTGAGCACACTTCTGTACAGGGGCCAGGCCTTGGTTTGTCCATCCTGCTTCCTGGATGGGGCTGTCCTGAGAACTGAAGAACTGGTTGGGGTCTTCTCATATCTCCTTACCCAATGGGTCAGAGAGATTGCTCCCAATGAAAGAGAACCTAGGCAGAATCTGTGTACCTACTAGATCTTCGATAAACAAGTCAAAGATTATGTGTTTCCAGAAGCTTGGGTAGCATGATAAATCTTAAACTTTATAAAATACTCTGGAATCTTTACTGTTCCTTGGAAGGGCGCCACCTAGAGGAGGTGAGGCACATTGCACAGGCATATTCCAGGCTCCGCTTTCGTGGTCCTCCAGGGGATGGGGCCTCAGACATCAGAAGTGGAAACCTGGGTTTTCTTTTTTCTGCCACACTGATACAACTGTGAACTGATAAGACAAAGGCAAACAGGGAAAGGTCTTGTGAAAGATCATGCAATGACTTAAGACCACAGCGGGTTCTCAACCTATGTATCTTGTGTGTGTGGGGGGGGGTTGTCGACTGACCCTTTTACAGGGATCACCTAAGAGCATCTGCATATCAGGTATTTAAATTTTAATTAAAATGATGGCCAAATTACAGTTATGAAGTAGCAAGGGAATAATTTGATGGTTGGGGTCACCACATCATGAAGAACTGTATTAAAGTGCTACAGCATCAGGAAGGTTAAGGACCACTAGGCAGACATCAGAGTGCAGGATGCCTCACAGCTTAAGAATGAAGAGCACATAGTTCTTTCTTGCTGTTCACCCATAACCCTGGTCTACGTGAGGCACACACAAGCCCAGCAGTTATATGTTGTAAAGTCTTTCTGATTTCCCAGTGGGGATAAAAACATTTCTACTTCACAAAATTGTTTTGCATATTAAATGAAGACACAGATATTTTAAAATATCAACGCCTACATTCTTCCCTGACTATGAGCAAAGAAAAAAAAAAATCTTGAGATGACCACAATTCAGTCTTTTAAAAATACATGTTTGATAACTTTTAAAATTTAGATGTCTGCTCTTAATTTCTGCCTCACTCAGATTAGTTATTTGCCTTTGAGATATTTTACTTTAATGTAGCACTGATTTACTTTTAATTATTCAAACAACATCAAGCCACGTCATGTAATTGAGTCCGATCAAACACTACAGAACCGTGTAACAGTAAGAGGCTTGATCTTCCAACCACACCCTTCTCTCCCATATCCTTCTCCACTGGGTGGAGGGGATTACTGATAATTTATTTTATTTTATTTTATTTTTTTTTTGGTTTTTCGAGACAGGGTTTCTCTGTAGCCCTGGCTGTCCTGGAACTCACTCTGTAGACCAGGCTGGCCTCGAACTCAGAAATCCGCCTGCCTCTGCCTCCCGAGTGCTGGGATTAAAGGCGTGCGCCACCACTGCCCGGCCTGATTACTTATTTTTAAAAAGTAATTTGATCATTTTAAAAAATCATCCCACATTCTTCTGTCTTTCTGTTGAGAGAGATTTCAGAGGAAATGGTTAAAAAAAAGCATAAATGTAATGTTTTTTGGAGTCATAACTCTTCAAATTTATGTATTGGTTAGAAATTAATCAGTAAATAACCAGAAAACAATATAGCTATTCCCTCTAAAACTTGATCTCTTTCTCTTCTGTTGTCTGTCTGTCTGTCTACCTACCTACCTATCAACTACTTATTTATCATGTATATATCCAGCGTGTTTTTCTTATCTTTATTTCTAACTTATGTATTTTAGTAATCATTTATCCATTGTCTTATCTCTTCATCAGATTTCTATGGATCATTATTTATTTTACTTTATTTCTATCTGTCGATAACCCAGCCCTCTTTTGTCTGTCATACATGTCCCTGTATAGCTACAGAGACAGATTACTGTTGGATTCTTTTGAACTGACACTACAGTCCTGTGCTTTTGTCTCCCATTGTAATGAACCTTGAGGAGCATCTGTGTCATTCCGTGGATATAGGGACCACTTCTTCTCATTTTGGAGGGTAGTTCTTCATATCCTGATGCACTGCCATCTTTCTGGTGCACATTCGAGCTTTGTCACGTCTCATCCCCAGCCCCGGGTTTAAATCACTTCTGAGTTTTAACACCTTACTAGGAAATGCTCTTCAGTTGCATTTTAAAAATAGCCCACATTCTTTTTATAGCTCTCAGTTCTTTTTACATTCACCCGGTAATCTTTTGACTGTTTTGAGGGACTAGCTGAAGACTTAATGTCATTTCCCCTGTGAATAATCAATGCCCCATGGCTTGACAAGATGCTTCCATCTAGGGAGTGTTGGATCTCGTGAAGTACCTGCCAAGCTTTTCTACGTCTTCCACTGTCTCCGGCAAGGCGATGCCCTTAGTTTCAGGCAAAAGCATCACAAGACCACCACAGACAGACGCCAGGATCCCTGCAGGAAGAGGGAGAGGCATGACTACCCAGGTACACACCTTCCAGCCTCGATGCTCACTCTGAACTCACCTGCTGCCAACAACCTCATTCCACTGCTCACCATAACCAGATTGCCCTGCCTTTTGATTCTCCATCTTCCTCAGTTCTGCTCAGCTCACCGTCCCTGTGCTCTTGGTGTATACTGAGGGTCAGTCAGGTGACATATAACGGTAGGGACACATGCTGAGAAATGTGATGATATCATTGTTGTGTCACCATCATGACATGGATGCAGATAAACTAAGACATTGATGACATCACTGGGCGATACAATCTTATAGGTGCCACCATGTTGGCTTCGAGGCTGTCTGTGATATATGACTGAGCTTACAGAGCACCTGGCAAGTGCCAGCCACTCCAGGCCCCTTCCATTCACTGGGAAGGCAGATAGTGGATAGGAGCCCCTTCTGACTCTGTTTCCCAGCCCTGGAACTCAGCTGTATTCACTTCCTGTGTCCTTCTGTTACATTACTCTTAAGATCACTCTCTGCCTCAGGGTAAAGCCTTGTTTATGTCTGTCTTTGGGGATTCCTCATGGAGTGTTTAATCCACATCCCAGGCACCTTCAGTCTGTCCTCAGAAGCATTCAAACACATTTACCCTCTCCTTCTGTGAGCTCCTGGTCCCACGTCACACCCTGATAATCTCCTCTCTTTGCTGTTCTTTACATCTGAACTTCTGGAAAGAGCATTTGCTACCATTTCTTCTCCATCACCACAGACTAACAGATGTGCAGGTAGACGCTAAAAACTGGCTCCTGAAAACAAGGAGCTAACATTGCTTGGCTCATTCCCATGGTGCCAATGCTCCTCTGTACACATTTCAAGCCACCTAACTTAACCTCATTACGTAATATACAAGAACAAGATGAGGAGTAAGCCTCTGTTCTATACCATTCCCACAGGACACATGAGGGACAGACATGATCAGGGTATGTTGAGAAGTAATCTTGGATCATCTATTTTTTTTTAAAACACCATTTGTAGTATCAAAAGCAAATTTATATATTGAATATTTTAAGAAATATAACTAGTTTTTAAGCCTACCTTTAAACACAAGACAGTGAAGTTTCAAAATTTGGTCCCTGGAATTGATGCTTTCATTTACCAATATCTTAGAAGAATTTCAGTGTTTGATTTGAACCCAGAACCTAACAAGGGGAGCTGACATGAACACTGTTTATCCCACCTGTTGATGCAAAGTGACTTTAAAGCCATTTAGCATGTTGGGTGATCTGACTGGCTCTTTAAAACAGAAATAGTCATAAAAGGATGGAACGGATGAGCATTTCATTCAAACTCTGTATAAGTGAGATGACCAGAGGCTAGCCCGTAAAATGAGGCAGCAAAGTATCTACCACATGAGCATGGGGACCTGAGGTCTAGCTGAAGAATCTAAGTAAAAAAAGCTGAGCATGAACTTGTAAATCCAGTGTTGTGAACCAGAGACAGGTAGATCTCTGAGACTCACTGGCCAGCTAGCCTAGGCTAATCAGCGAGCCCGGCATTCTAAGGAGAAACCTTGTCTTGACAAACAAGGTGGATAGTTCCTGAGATAGAGACCGAGGTTGATCTCTGGCCCCTGCAACCATGTACACACACATGGCCGTGCACCCACATACGCATACACACCTGCTCATCCACACATAGACACCCCTCCCATGCAAATGACTTCTTACCAAAGATGATCAGAGGCAGTTCTAGCCATATAGCCGCTAGTCGAAAGAGCAGAAACGGGGCTATGATCCCCCCAAAGTCACACAAGCCCGAGCAGAGTGAGACCCCAAAGTTCCTGCAGATTAAAACATAGTTTCAGATAAAGGATTTTAAAACAAATTCAGAATAATAAAAACACCCAGACATCCAGAATTATAGAAATTGTGTCAGTACTTTCTATTTATCAGTTTTAGCTTTGGACGTTACTACTGCCTCCTGCTGTAAGCAAGCCATTTCCATTCTGCACTACTTCAAGGTACGATTCAGGAGGGAGCTCCCAGTGTTGGCAAAAAGATGTTTCTCCATCAGCAGCTGGATAGCCTTGCCAGTCCTCCGAACACTCACAGGCTGGAGGCGGGACTTCCGGGTCCCCGGAGGCAGGCTAAGAGCCGCAGGGGAGGAAGGGAGATTTCGCCATGCTTAGGAAGGAGAAAAGGTGACCAGCCATGTGAGATCTCGTGTGGAGCAGCCATAGGCCATTTCTCCAGGCAGGAAGTTAAAACATAAATAAGCTGAGGACCGATTTAGGGTGCTGAGCTAAGAGTATTGGGAAGAACACGGTAGCCGTGGGAGATTAGAACCTCCCAGCAACTGAGCCAATAAGGCCAGTTGAAAATAAGTGTGTGTGTGTGTGTGTGTGTGTGTGTGTGTGTGTGTGTTTCACCTTCGGATTGAAGGGAACCTGGGAGGGGCTGGTAGCATAGTCAGCCCAGAGCATAAGGCGGGGTAGCAAAAGCTACACACAACAGGGATGTTGCAAGGTAAGCTCCTAGGAATACTGAATCAGGCAAGAAAGCTAATGTGCAGGAACCCACGAATACTCCTTGCATAAACCAGCTGCTTACAAAGCAAGATAGGCCACGATGAGAAAGAGTGAAGGGAGGGGTAGAAGTCTTTGGGCTTTCTATTCCCAAATTAGCGCCTTTTCAAAAATCACAGCTCTGGCTATGTCAGATAATGTCACAAGACTTTCGTCACCAAATGCAGCAGGTAACAGACAGAAGCTACAACTCAAAGCCTATTGTCTTTAGAGGCTGAACTGAGCCCAGTTTACTATGTCATCAAGCTTGGAAACATTTGGCTACAGTTACTTAGAAGAAATGGCAATATGTAAGTCAGAATTACCGTAATGTCGTTGGGTACAACTCTGAATTTACCAAATAAACAATTTCAAAGGCCATGGTTATCCCTAGTCTTCCCAGGGTAGCGACAGTGGTCCTCAGCCACGGTATCTCTGTGAATAGAATGTTTAGAAGGAAGGAGTTAAGGGTCTGAGTCAGTATGTCATCCTATCCTAGAGGACCTGTAGGAGGCCAAGGGACTACATAGACTGTATTTGCTAGTCAGTGCACGGCTAGGGATACCAGCATCTCTGGATGCAGAAATTCTCACAGAACTAGATCATTCTCTTGTCTCCTAGGCAAACATTTCACTTACCTGAAGGTATAATTAGGCATTATATTATCTTGTTCAGCTGAGGGTTGAACCCAGGACCTTATACATGGCAAGTAAGTGCTCACCATGGAGTTATATAGCAGCCCTTGGTTTTTGAGACAATGTCAAGTCCAAGCTGGAATGAACTAACTCTCAATCCTGTGCCATCCTTCTGAGTGCTGGATTTTAGCAATGCACCACCACATAAGGCATAATTCTTTTGGTAGAAAAGTAGCCATGAATGAGAATGATGAAAGAAAAAAAAAATAAACTCAGCCATGTGTGTTCACTCCAGAGAATATTTGACAAAAAACAAAAAACAAAAACAAAAAACCCAAACTACAAACTACAAACTGCTGTCAGAAAGACAAGCAGAGAGAGAGAGAGAGAGAGAGAGAGAGAGACAGACAGACAGACAGACAGACAGACAGACAGAGACAGAGAGGTTTCAAGAGTCCAGACCATTGCTGGGAAGCTCCAGTTAATAAAGATCTAGTAGCAAGCTGGCCAAGGACTTCCCAGAGCTCTTGATGTATTTGAGAATGGGACACCTCCAGCTGTCCCAACAGTAGTTAAATCAAGGAATGAGGTAGGTCAGAGCTGAGCTCATGCACTGGGCTGCCACCTGCTCTGGCACGTAGCAGCTGTAAACATGTGGTTTTTTTAGGCTTTGCTTTTCATGAGAGCCAGGAGGGGACTAGGGAATGCGGTCCACCCTTGTCTGTCAGGAAACAGGTGCTGCTGGAGATGGAAAGTGGGGGCTCAGCCAGATGCCCTGGGTCACAGCTGATGGGTCACAGAGGAGGCTGCATGCTTCCATGGCAACCGCTATCCAGGGTAGGTGCATCAGTCAGAGTTTGTTCTGACCACAGCAAGGTTGCTATTATGAGTCCCACCAATAAGTTCAGTGTCTTTTTAGGGTTATAATTGAGGTTTAAATTGCTCAACAGGAAAAAAAATAAAACTAAGAAACCAAATTAAAACACATACATCAAGTTTGTTCTACACACACACACACACACACACACACAC
>JADRCH010000730.1:382347-466402 GCA_019843965.1 Rhynchomys soricoides | reverse complement strand
TTCTTCTTCTTCTTCTTCTTCTTCTTCTTCTTCTTCTTCTTCTTCTTCTTTTTCTTCTTCTTCTTCTTCTTCTTCTTCTTCTTCTTCTTCTTCTTCCTCCTCCTCCTCCTCCTCCTCCTCCTCCTCCTCCTCCTCCTCCTCCTCCTTCCTATAAACAGCCTCTTTAAAACAACTAGGTCTGGGGAGATAGTTCATTTGGTGATAGTTCATGATGAGCATGAGAACCTGAACTCCATTCCCCAGAAACACATAAAAAAGCTGGATACGGTGCTGTGTGCTTGTGCTTCCAGTGTCAGGAGGCCTATGCCTGAGCTCCAGGTCAATGAAAGACCCTGTCTCAAAACGAAAAAAAAGGTAGGTGATGGTGGTGGTGGTGGTGAATGCTCCTGAGGAATGACATCCAGGGTTAAATTTTAGCCTCCAGAAAATGTATGTACACATTCACATACATATACAAGAATAAAATTTTTAAAAATTTTAGTTTTGTAACAAGAAATAATATTTAAAGCTGGGCAGTGGTGGTGCATGCCTTTAATCCCAGCACTTGGGAGGCAGAAGCAGGTGAATTTCTGAGTTCGAGGCCAGCCTGGTCTACTGAGTGAGTTCTAGGACAGCTGCCAGGGTTATACAGGGTTTCTCTCCCTGTCTCAAACAAACAAACAAACAAACAAAAAAACTAAAAAAAAAGAAATATTTGAAACTGATGAATTTAAATGAAATACTAGTGTACCTGCCTATCTCATAACAAACCCCTTCCTCTGTATGTACATAGATGCACACACACACACACACACACACACTTACTTGGCCATCAAACCATGTTCTCAGTGGAGCTGTCTCTGCTTCTAGTTACAGGGGAGGCATGATCTTCTCAAGGTAATACTATCCTCTGACTGGGCACATATCCCAATTGAACCAATGACAAATGGGCATGTTACCCAAACCAGGCCAATAAGAAATCTGAGTCTTAATTTGAACAAATTAGAAAACGGGCATATGTCCCAATCTGAACCAATGAGAGAATGAGCTCATGGCTCAGTTTGGATCAACAATCAAAACATTCTGAAAAAAGTCCCCCATTTCCCTTTATTCAGAGATACCCAGAGGAACTTTCTCTCTCTCTCTCACCTCAAAAAAAATTAATGACAAAATAGTGGGCCCATAGATTTTGGCAGACAACTACATCCACAGGGAACCAGGCTGAGAATGCAGATGGCTGGTCAGAGTGGAGAGAGGGTCAAGAAGCTTTGATGACTTGCTTAGACTCTGGCTCGGACACCTTTGAACCTTGCTGGGCCTAGAACTACAGACACATGGGCCAGCAAGTGTCCCTATTGTCCAAGTGCATTTAGGTTGGCTTTCTGTTACTTGATGACCAACTCCAGTCCATAAAATCCCTTGTTTTGATCACTATTTTAGGAAAAATTATTTTAATGTTAAAATAATTGCTTCAACATTCCAGTTTGTTCCAATTACAACTCATTGTAAACATTCTCGAGTCATTGTCAAAATTCTTGAGATTTGGGACAAAGCTGTGACTCAACTCTGCTTTTCCAAAGTGTAAGTTTAACATGTAGCTATGTAAGTACCTGCCAGAAGAATATGAAGTCATAGTAACAAGGGAGAGCAATCAGGACCACACCACCACCATCCTTCCCTGCACAGTGAATGGAAAGATTAATAGTGCTGCCAAGCAGGTGAGTATTTTGTTACTGTGCAGAGAGAACCCAGCTGGTCTTTGATTTACTAGCTTCATCTCTGCAGTGACGCAGATATTCTGAAAGATGACCCACTTTCTGGGTGTCCAAAGACCTCGAGAGACGGAGAGCCATGTCTTAGATGGAATGCATGAAGTTGAGTCCTGCCAGCTGGTGCAGGTGGTGTTGGTGGCTACTGTTCTTTTATGTAACTTCTCCCTCTGTAGCTGTGTTTCTTTTCTGTTGCCAAAAGGTATCAGATTTTTGCCTATTCTGAGTCAGAAACAAAAGATCTGAAATGCTATTCCAGATTGTTACATTTAAAAAAATACACTTTAATAAATTGTAGCCTCTATACAATAAAACCCAGTAATTGCCGGGCAGTGGTGGCGCAGGCCTTTAATCCCAGCACTTGGGAGGCAGAGGCAGGTGGATTTCTGAGTTTGAGGCCAGCCTGGTCGACAGAATGAGTTCCAGGACAGCCAGGGCTACACAGAGAAACCCTGTCTCGAAAAACCAAAAAAAAAAAAAACAAAAAAAACAAAAAAAACAAAAACCCAGTAATTAAAAATGGAGTCCTCTATGAGTTCTGATATATCTACAATCATAGAACAATTACTGTGCCCACAACATGGCTCTTGTCCATGCTTCTGAAGTTTCTTCATGATTTCCCTAAATTCTCTCCACTCTGGGTGGAGGTAGCCTTCATCTGCTCTCCATTGGGACAGAATTTCTTCCCTTAGAACTTTAATAGACACAGAATCTGAAGTGGCCCCCTCTTCCATACCCTGCTTGCCACTCTACTTTGTCATATTTCTATAAGCTCCAAATGGGACGGACTCTGATTTGCAGGAAAAGGGCAGGGAGTTGCCTGTGTAACATGTGTCTTTTTAGAGGCCAGGTACCTAAAATGCTCTCATCAGAAAAGGTATCGTTCGAGGCTCAGCTATGAATGCTGGACTCCTTGCTTCCCACCAAGCTGAAGTGCTGCTTGCTCTAACCATCTCTCCATCCTCTCATTCTGCCAAGGCCTTATTGGCCATCCACAGGTAGGCAGGCTATGTTAAGAGTTATCTGATGAGCTATGTTGCCTTTACAAGTCTTCCTGGCACCTTTCTGATATATTTCTTCAAAGTGAATTTTTATTTTAAGTTGCCAAGAAAAAGAAAGATTTACAAATAACTATGCTATGAAAAGTGCTAAGAGCCTCCCAAATGGAGAGCAAGTTTCAGGTTAACGTCCAGCAGGGTTGTGCTAGAGATGTGGTAATTTGTTCTCTCTCTCTCTCTCTCTCTCTCTCTCTCTCTCTCTCTTTCACTCAATGTGTTATTGAACCATTATAAGACTTGGATTTCTCTTCAGCAGTACAAGGATACTAACACCCATTATTATTTCAAAGACCCAGTTAGATGCTATATACATGTAGACATATGCACATGTAAGCATTCAGTGCTGGGTGCTGTTAGGTTTAGGGTATGTGTGTATATATATATATATACACACACACATATGTGTAGATGTACATTTAAGAGGCATTTACTTGTAAGGGATCATTCATACATCCTTTACTCATAGCTACTGATGTCACACAAATAGAGATGCTTCAAAATGACATGAAGCCCTTTCCAATGTGGCCTGCCACCATTCATTTTTAAAGCTCACATTTCTATGAGGGATTTTGAATATAACAACTATATTTTATATCACTTTATCATTGTTGACATCCCAGGCTGATATGAAGTAGGTGTTGACGTCCCAGGCTGAAATGAAGTAGGTTCAAGTATTTTAAAATATATACACAAGCTAGTGGGTTCAAGAGACTTGGTATAAGGAGTCTATCAACAGCCCATCGTACCTGAGGACTCACTAAGTGCACGCTGCTCTATGTCTTGGGTCTGAATCCTTATTTCAGGTTCCTCAGGGAACTAGCAGAGGAAACTGAATCAGTGGACAGTCCCAGCTCATCTGCTGACTCCTAAGCTTTAACTCTTCCCAGATCCCTGGTTGAGGGGTTGAGTATCCCAGGCTCAGGAGGGAAGAACACCTCTTAAATGTAGGATCAAAGGAGAACACAAGGGCTGGTGGCTTCACTTTGTAATTCCATTTGGTGGATCTTAGTAGGTGATTTCCTATCCATTGAGATGACCATGAGCCTTTCACCATCATGACGTATTTAATGATGATGTCATCATAAGTTGACTACAGCCTCCACCCTCCAGAAGCTTCTATTCTCTAAGTCAGCATAAATCAAAGATTATTTGAAGACTTGAGGCTTACTTTTTTCTGAGCAGTTAGGAACAACCTCAAAGCTAAACTCCCAAGTCTTATAAACAAGATCCCAAAGAAAGAGGGCTTGGAGGGGCTAGAAGGGTGGCCAGTGACTGCTGGGGGACACCCAGGGACTTTCCTACACTACGTAGTGGGTGGCCCCATTACTCAAGGGCCAGTCCCAGAAGTACCAGAGGTTCTGGTATCTGACATGAAAGAGCTTCAGCTAACTCCTGGGTAGGAAGAACACCAACTATTCTTCATGAAGAGAGCATTGCTCCAAGCTACATAATACACACTGCTTGCTCCCCATGAAGCAAGCAGAGTTGCCAACCTCCCTGCAGTACTTGGAGACACTTAAACTATAAAACAAGAACAAGTAAACCATTTACTATGTAAGAACACATAAAATAATATCTGTGTAGACCTTATTCCAAAGGCCCAGGGAACATCATGAAAGAAGGGGAGAGAAGACCATAGGAGCCAGAGGCTCAGGAATCCTGCTGAAGACATTGCATTCTATACATGGCAAGGAAGCCACACCCATGAAATCTCAACATCATGGCCACCTAAACAGGACCTGAACAATGACAATAACAGTTAACATGCCAACCAGGATGGGGGAAACCTCACTAAGTCCTACCAGAAGAAGAGCTACATAAGACTGAGAGAAGAGAATAAGTCTGCCCCAGCTATGAGACCCCAATGGGCTAACTGATCCCAAGTGGTCAACTCTAAACCCATATATACTAAATGAACAGATTGTATTTATAAATGTGTGTGTATGTGTGTGTGTGTGTGTGTGTGTGTGTGTGTGTGTGTGTGTGAAACAATAATACTTAAGGATTAGGTCATGGATTTGAGAAGAGGTTTGGAGGAGTAAGAGGGAGCTGAAGCACATGAAGGAGCTGGTCCTGTAGAACCGATGCTGCAGATCCCCATGACACAGGGCAATTACAGGATATCCGAGAGGAGTCCTGGTGAGGATCCAGTATTGATGGTGTAGCAGAAGCCAGAGGCCTTGAGCCGGACCAATGACTCACTGCAGTGAACATTTGTAAGTAAAGATGTTTGGGCAAAAGGGTGTCGGGCGTGTGTGACACACTGTGACACATGGCAGCTTTTGTGGTGAAATGTTTATTTATTTATCTATTTTTTTTTTGTTTTACTTTTGTGTTTCCTTTTGGGGGAAGCTGTAAGGGTGGAGGGTGGATATGGAGGGATGGGGAGATGAATGGGACTGGAGTGCATGATGTAAAATTCACAACGAATCAATAAAAAGTTAAAAAAAACATTACTTATATCTCTTTAATGAAGCTTACAGTTGTTTTTTTTTTTTTTTGAAAAAATCAACCACAACAAAGAAAAATCTGTGTCAAGATGTTTTTGAATTGAGCAATGCTTATTAAAATTAAGAATGAGCCCCATTCCCCAGGACAAGGGCTGCACAGCAAAAACAAAATGTGAGCCACATAGGTAAGTTGACATTGCCTAGTATTTGTGTCATAAATGATAAAAATAACAGGGAAATTAACCACACTGATATGCTCCATTGACTCTAATCTCTTCCAGTGTTAGCATTTCCACATGTATTCCATACGAAGTTATTTACAAGGCGTGTGTACACTGTTTTGGAACAAATCTTTACATTGTGTGGTTTTCTCCATTGGTACATCTCAGTATGGACAGTTCGAATTTTTCCCCTGATATATATGAAGCCAGGGGCTGTGGTACTGGGTAGGAGGGACTGACACCCTAGATCTGGGGATCTTATCCAGGTCCTCTATGGCAAAGATCGACTCTGAAAGCTTTTCATCCCTAGAGGAGTCCCAGTCTCCACCCATGTAACTTGGCATTCTGCACAATACTACAGAACCACCCCAGTGCCTCCCATCTGAGGCCTCCAAAGGAGGGGCCACAACCACAGCCACCACCACAGCCTCAGTGAAGGCCCACAGCTACAGCTGTGAGTCACATATGGATATAGTTCTTTATTTCTTAGAAACAAAGCAGGGAACGTTTTTAATTTTATTCTTTGCTGGAGCATATTAATATGAGAAGATCCTTCCAGGGAACAGGAGAAAACACTTGTTCCTTAAACTCTAGCATCTGTAGCACATAGGATGTATGGGAAGTACAGAGGTTAATGTTAGGGGACTGAATTAGACATGTCACTGGATTCGCCAGGAGCTCCCATAGGTGCCCACAGTCACCCTAGAAACAGAAAAGTTCTCAATGTCAAAGCTCAAGAATGCCCAGTGTCTTCAACAACAGTAGCCTGCCTGGATACTTGTATGTAGACTTCAGTTCTGAATAAGCAAATTGGGAAAGATGCTAGCAAGGGTGTGCTGTTAGGTTTGGGGAGAGGAAGATAAGGTACCTTGTACTACATATAAATTTCAACACCCCACACCCACACCCACACCATCACAATTCCTATCACCCCTGGCTCATGATCTCCTGATGCATCAGGAGTCATTGTCCTGAGAATGTGGCCTCTGACACCTTGAAAAACAAACTTGTTGAGTCACCTGCTCACTAGCTGAGGGCTCTCTCACACCTGTGCTGGGATGAGATGCTGCTCACACAGTGCTCAGGGCTATGGCACCTGGATGGCGTTCTCTAAGAGAGGGAGGGGGAGTGCCAGGGTCAGTGATCTCCTCACAGGAAGGGGCAGGACTCCCCTCCTCCTTCCCTCCTGCAGCTTTTACAGACAAGAGACCCTACATTCCCTACCTTCTACTGCCACCATGTTCTCAGCCCTTGGTTGGCACTAATCTCCTCCTGTCCAATAGCTGGGATGCCATGTCCCCTCAAGGACGAATCTGAGCTGGCCCCTGCTGATTCCCTTGAATGTCTTGTTTGAGTGAACCTCATTCCTCAATGTTCAGTCCTTCCCTCTCTCCTTGGTGTGCTGAGGAATCTGGGGCTTCTCCATCTAGAAAAAGAATCTTCATGTTTGCTTCCGTGGAAACATTAAAATTGTGTTTGTGCTCTGCCACTGTGTTTTTAACAGTCACCAGCACAAATCTCCTTACCTGTAATGATAGAAGAGTTTATCTTCTGGTCATTGTTACTTAATGGAATCTTCCTGTACTCTCAGTAGACTTGTTTTTGTTTGTTTGTTTTCTCCCTTTCTTTTCTTTTTGCTTCTATAAGCCCTGGCTAATCATCACCAGTATCATTTGTTGAATACTTTTGAGTCCTTTCTTCTCCACCCCATTACAAGATACAATTTTGTCCCATGTGGCAAGGTGGGGCCAGTTCTGCAAATCTGCATGGGTTGTGATATAAAACTGCTGTTACAGGACTCTCTAGACCCAATCATTTCCTTCAGTGCTCCAGGCAGTGGCTTCCAGGACTACCAGAAAGGATACCCTCCTTTTTCCTCTGTGTACCTCCAAGCAGGAATTAAACCTGGGTGGCTTTAAACCCTGAAATTTGTGATAGTGTTCATTACAGCTATAACTTAGTCTTTCCTGGCTCACTGTCTGAAAGGGAGACCATGACCTGAGCCCCTATGTGTCGATTCTCAGGTATGAGCATCTATATGTCAGTTCATTGTTCTCTGCTCTTGACTGTGGGTGTGAAGTGACCAGTTCTCTCTTGTGCTGCTGGGACTTCTCTGCAATGGTGGACTGCAGTCTGGACTTGTCAGTCAAATAAACCTTGCTCCTTTAAGTTGCTTCCATTCAGGCATTTTTTCACTGCAACAGGAAAAAGCTAAGACAGGTACCATTTCCCAGTAACTCCTGCAGCCTGTCAGTGCCCCTGCTGACTCTCAGTGAGAATTGGAATCCAGAAAACGGGCAGCAGATCTTAGTTTACAAATTACATTTGACTTAGAAATAGGAAAGATACAACAATGTTTATGCTTATTAACTGGTCTTCAAATTGGCTCGGTTACAGGACAGTTTGGAGGATCCGTTCTTCACCCTCAGCACAGACTCAGATGACTGTACTGGCACAGAAAGGCAACAACTAACTCTACTCTGTGCCTGATAATAAGTCATCAGATACCCTCACAGGGGCTCCCAGAGGTCTACTCAGAATCACCTCCATTTTCAGTGTTTCATTTGGGAGTGATGAGAAATTACCCAAGACATCTTAGTATGGTGGAGGAGCGTGGAGATCAGTTTACATCCTTTACAATGGATGTCCTAATCCTTTGATGGGGTCTGAGACTGGCCAGCTGCTCCTCTTCCTGGCTCTCAGTTTTCAGAATATTCTGAACACAGTAACTTTGTTTGCCAGTGTGTTCCTTGTTGCTTACAGCAGAACCTTTTCTAGGGAAAGAGGCAATCCTTTTGTCTGTGAGTCATGAACAGGTGGGACACACCATCCTTGAGATTCCAGATTGGAACTGTGTTAAGAGTGAAGTATAACAACCATTGACTAGGATCAGCACCATGGTAATGTGTGTCGATGTTATACTGTGCCTATTCCTGACTTTCTGAGCTGTGATTTGATTTATTGTAGTCCAACACACATATAGATTAGTTTTCATAATTAATAACTGTACTGGCCTCGATTTCAATTAGAATCTCGTGTGTGTGTGTGTGTGTGTGTGTGTGTGTGTGTGTGTGTGTGTTCATTTATATGTACATATGCATGCAAGTGGAGGCCAGAGTTTGGTAGCAGGTGTCTTTCTAAATTGTTCTCCACCTTATTTTATGACAGAATCTCTCACTAAATCTGTAGATCACTGACTGGCAAGACTGGCTACCCAGTAAGTCCCAGAGACCAGCCTGTCTCCTGACCCCCAATGCTGGAGTTACACGTGTGATATCACACTTGGATTTCACATAGGTGTTGGGATCTGAACTCAGGTCCTCAGGACCAGCAGGTACGTTATTGACTGACCCATCCCCCAACCCCTCCAAAGCCTCTGATTATTCACAAAACATTCAAAACTAAAGCATGCCAGGATTCATTTTGTCCAGAAACAAAGGGAAAGGCTTACATTTGGTTCTTTTAAACTTATCTATACGAGGAAAGAAAGTGTTGTGGAGTGAAGACAGTTATCAGGAGGCAGGAGAGATGACTCAGTGGTTAGGAGAGCTTGCTGCTCAGTCATGAGATCAGACTCCAGGACCCATGTAACAAGTTGGGCTTCTTGCCCATACCTTATTCAAAAGGGAGTAGGACAGGAAAACCACTGAGCTGGCTGAGTTTCAGCCTAACCAATAACACCCAAGCACAGGCTCAAGGAGAAATCCTTTCTCAGAAGGAACAGGTAGACAGAGTTGGAGGGCAGCACCGTTGCCCTTTATCTGGTCTCCATGTGCACAGGTGAGTACATATCCCTCCTCCCGTGGATATACATACACACAATACAGAAAAGCACAACTAAATTTAAAAAAAAAAAAAAACAAAAACAAAAAAGAGTAATTACTGATGAGACAGAAAACAGATTGCAAAGAGGATAAGAATAAAGGCAATAGTACTGTACAAAGACACTGAATGTGTGTGGGAGACAGTTTTGAGAGCGAATATTATGCAGGCTATTTTAGAAATAAGTGCATCCAATACAGAGCCTTGTAACATGGATGAACAGATTACACAGCGTGTGTCTCAGTATATGTTTCTGAGACAACCTCCTGGAAGCTATGCTCATATGGAGCATTCAGGTGTGTGCTAACTAGACTGTATTCTCTATGATTCAGCTTTTAATGTGAAAAAGATTTTCACTACAACAATTAATAATCAGCTTGTTGAACTTGAGAGGTTAGAAAGTGATCCTGACAACTGAGCAGCAAGCTCTGAACTGCAGAGTGAATATGGAAACTGACTTCTAGTGAGCTGTCTGTCAGATCCTAGAGACATGGCTAAGCCTTGAGACTTACATATGCTCCTGAAAACACACGAGTAAGTGCTTAATCTCTACTTCAATCTATATGGTAAAAATAGTCAGGCCAGTACCCATCCGATAATCACACACAATAAGTGTGTTTCCAGGTGCCCTGTATGTGCCTACCCATGTCCTATATGTGATCACAGGTGCCCTGTGTGTATTTACATGTGCTCTATGTATGATTACAGGTACCCTGTGTGTCCTTCCAAGTCATCAATTTCTTCCTTTTTATTTTTAAAGATTTATTTATTTTGTGTATATGAATACACTGTAGCTATATTCAGACACACCAGAAGAGAGCATCAGATCCCATTAGTTGTGAGCCACCATGTGGTTGCTGGGAATTTAACTCAGGACCTCTGGAAAAGCAGTCAGTGCTCTTAACCCCTGAGCCATCTCTCCAGCCCCAAGTCATCAATTTCAATTCTCTCTGAATATGAGGATTTACTATCAAAACATTTAAAGGTTGGAAGGAGCTATGGTCTAATTTCTGGTTACTGAGAACATGTAAAGATGCTCTAATTCTGCACCCAGTTCCCTAGTAATTATTCACTACAACAGCATTTACCTTCACCTGAAGAAATAGACATTTATGCTAGACATCAATTCATTGTACAGACAAGCCATGGATGCAAATAGCTTGTGAACTCATATAGTACGTCTGTAGCATTTAAGGATCCAGACCACTGGGACAGAGTAGCCACATGATTTGTCTAGAGACCCTGAGGCTGAGTTTACAGCCACTAGGAGACAGGAGACATGTGAAGAAAAATGCTTCAACCACTCAGCCAGGCGTCCTTCTTAGCCTACTTTCCATGGCTGCCCCTGGGGAGGGTGACAAAGATTTGCTGTTGCACGAACAATGTCTTTAATAGGATAAAAGCCCTTGGTTCTGGCCACTTTTCTTAAGAGTCCCTAAGTCTTTTTTTTTTCTGACAAAGGATTTAGAGATCTCCTCTAAGATTTTCTTTATTCAGGCAGGTTTTATCATGAGGAAAAGGAAGGCTCAGCTTCCCTTTCTATGCATGTGTTAAATTATATCTTTCTCCTTCCACTAGAACTGAATCCAAATGAAGAATACATAGTGTGGTCCACATTACTTGTTTCTGATTCCAAGCCAAGTATTAAAGCAGGTTCTGCTGTCATGAGCAGGAAGGACCATGATTAGTGCCCACATGCTGCCATAGAAATAATTCAGTTACTTATTACAGGAATCTTGAGCGTAAGTGTTCTCTGAGAAGAGTGACTTTTTTTCCAGGAAAATTCAGCCCTTGACACGTTGCTCGCTATCTCCCTGGTGGGACTCTGAGAAGCTAGATTGTCTGTGCTTGCTCCCTGTAGTGTAATTCCCCACTGCTGTGTCTGTACATGGATCAAGGGTCCCCCTGGCTCTGTGGAGTACGGTGGATTTCACCTGCTCCCAGGACACACATCTTAGGAAGAGTTCATGACAATCCTCCTGATGGGTTAGAGAAGAAGCAGGTAGTGCTGTCATGGTAACTGAAGCCTGGGGTTGTGAATGTCATGGACCACCTACCAGGGACAGGGCAGCACAGTGCTGTGGAGACTGTGTTCATCCCTCTCCTCACTGGACAATGTATTCACAGACAGGCACCTACTCTCATTCCCTCACAGTAGGAAGCACAATGATTTGGATTGCAGAAAGTGATTTTGCAGAAAACATAAAAGCTGACCAAATGGCACAGGAACAAGACACTTGAAAAAGCCAACCAACCGTCTTCTCTTTCACAGTATGAGTATGAAGAATCAAAGACAGGATTGGAGTGCTCAAAAGCAGAAAAAAAGAAAGGCAAACAAACCCCCTTCTATCCCATTAGGCAGAAACTCAGACAAAAAGATGCTGGGAGGAAAAGGGACTCCTGCTCCTGTAGGACAAAGCCAAGGTCAGCTATTGAGGAGGAACAAAGGGTGACCCCTAGATTACATAACTAATGAATGACCACCAACTGTACTGTCATGATGTGGAGTTCAGAACTCAATCCACTCACCTTCCAGTGAGCTTCCCCAGACAGAGAACAGAGGAAGTGAGAAGAAAAAAACATCATTCTCTAGTTCTTCCAAGTGGAAACTGCTGTCTACAGCCAGAACTCCTCTGGAGAAGGAGTACTTGTGGTGGTCTCAGTGAAAATGGCCCCCATAGGTTCATACATTGTCAGTGAGCTTAGAGGTTTCAAAAGCCCAGTTTTCACCCTCTCTTTACCTGTGGATCAGGATGTAAAGTTCTCAGCTATTGCTCCAGTGCTAGGCCTGTTTGTTTCCTGCCATGATGATAATGGATGAACCCTTTGAAACTGTAAGCAAGCCCCTAATTGTGGTGATTTGAATATACTCCCAGGGAGTGATACTATTAGGAAGTATGGCCGGTTGGAGTGGGTGTGGCCTTGTTAGAGGAAGTGTCATTGTAGGTGTGGGCTTTAAGATCCTGATCCTAGCTGCCTGGAAGCCAGTCTTCTACTAGTGGCCTTTAGATGAAGATGTAGAACTCTCAGCTCCTCCTGTATCATGTCTGCCTGGTTGCTGCCATGCTCCTGCCTTGATACTGGACTGAACCTTTGAACCCGTAAACCAGCCCCAATTAAATGTTGTTCTCATAAGAGTTGCCTTGGTCATGGTGTCTGTTCGCAACAGGAAACCCCTAACTGAGACATTAATTAAATGCTTCCTTTTATAAGAGTGACCTTGGTCGTGGTGTCTCTTCACAGCAGTATTACTGTAACTAAGACAGTATTCAACAATAATGGTCTCTAGAAAAGACAGATGGTAGGGAGGAAAGGTAGCTCAGGTAAAGTGTTAAACAAGCAAGTATGAGGATCTGAGTTACACCCTCAGTACTCTTGAAAAAAAGCCAGGCATGTAGATGTACACTTGTATCCCCATTGTACCCCCATTGCCAATCAGGAGGAAGCAAGAGAATCTCTGGGGTTTGCTGGCCATCAGTCTAAGTAGCAAACTCCAGGCCAATGAAGGACTCTTTGAAAAACAAACAAACAAACAAACAAAAAAACAAAATATGGGTTTAGCACCTAAGGTATGATACCCAAGGTGAACTTTTGATCTCCATAGGCATACACATGCACAAAGACCCACACATGTGTATGTGAATGACTCTCCTACAGCTGTCTGAGACCTTAAATCCAAGGTCTACTCAGATTCAAGAATAGCCCAATCCTAGGAAAGTGGGGACTGGTGGTAACCTTACTACACCCTCCTTGTTGGCTTACTGCCTGTCTTGGGCTCTGTTAAAAGTTGGCATAGGCAAGATCTTGTAGTGAGAATTTTGGTTTCTTTGAAAAACACAGAAATACTGTGGAGATATGTTTTTTGTTTTAATCCCAGGTGTGGCACATGGGGCTGCTTCAGACTGTCCACAGCAGCTGACTCTGATTTACCTCGTGCTCTAGCAGAGGTGTGATTTTTGCCAGCTGCAGATAGTTTCTGTGATTGTGTGATATTTGTAATTCTGGGGACTTTTCAGCGGGTATATAAATGCTAGGACCCCGAGAGTTGTTGATTGCTGTTGCAGTTAGTAGGTTGCTGTTTGGTTTGTTAGGGAGTTGTGTGATGAGAAGAAGGAGGAGGAGCAGGAGAAGGAGAAGGAGGAGGGAGGAGGAGGAGGAAGAAGAGGAGGAGGGAGGAGGAGGGGGAGGAGGAAGAGGAAGAGGAGGAGGGAGGAGGAGGAAGAAGAGGAGGAGGGAGGAGGAGGAGGAAGAAGAGGAGGAAGAGGGAGGAAGAGGAGGAGGAAGAGGAGGAGGAGGAGGAGGAGGAGGAGGAGAAATTAGATATCTCGATGGTGAAGATCAAACTTGCTGAAAGGAACTTGATGTCCCTGATCAACAGGAAGTCTAGTTATAAACGTCGCCCCCATTCTCCTCTATTTGCTCTCCTATCTAGTGTTAGGGGGTTGAAAGGATAGAAGAAAATGGGTGGAGAAGGGTGGAAGAAAAAACACACAAAGTAGCCCAAGTCCGGCTACAGGATCCAGTTACTTCCAAGTGGAAAATGAGTTTGAGCTCTAGAGAGGACCCCGGCAACTTGACTGCAGCTCACAACACTATGCCTTGGTGAGACATCCCAAAGCCTCCTCCGACTCCTTTAGCCCGGGCCATCTGCGTCTGTAATTCAGTGGAAGTCACAGGGTGCTCCCCTCCCTAGCCCATCTTCTCCACGCGATTTCATCACGCTTCCACACGGCCAGCTTTCCTACACGGTGTATTGCTAGCTTCCAAAATGTTAGAAGATGTGGGGACTAGAGAAATCCGTGTCAATACAAAGCATTCACAGGGCTCAGACCATTCCCTATGTTTGACACACATTAAGGTAAGCCATGGCTGAAAGGTGTTTCCTGTTGGGTGCTGTCAGGTTTCTCGGTATTTTCCATGCGTCCAGGAATATCTGAGGGTGATAGTATGCGTGCCATAGCTGTTAACATCAGAAAGCATTGTAGGGAGGAGGGCTCCTTGTGGAACCAGCACTACTAGCCCTGTGAAGGGACTAGCTCTGGGTGGGCTTCCAGGAGTGTTTTCCCAGTACCTTCACTGTCTTGGAAGTTCATCCCTGAACTGAAACAGGATTGGCTGGCCTGGAGAGCCTTCAGCCTTTCACATGAGAGTGTTTGTACCTCAATTTGGAGCCAACAACTAAACACATTGATTTTTTTAAAAAAAGGCAAAGTGGATGGATACATGGCTCAGCAATTAGAGCACACACCACTTCTCCAGAGGACTTGAATTTGGGTCCTAACTCACAAACTATCTATAACTCCATCTCTGGAGGAATTCAATATTTCTGGCCTCAGCAGGCACCATATGCATGTTCCTCTCTCCACATGTACACAAAATTAAAAGTAAAACAAACCTTAATGCCAACAGCATAGAAAAATACCACAGAGCCCCGATGGTTTCTACAGAAGTTAGGATCACTATCCAGGCGTCCTTTGTAAAGAGCTGTCCTTTGTTATGAGGACAAAAATCTCCCTTTGAGAGACATATCCACATTGCCACAGAAAGGGACTGTCCAAGCTTTCTCAAACTGAAAGGTCCCTTTCCGTGGGAACACTAATGTCTATGCAGCAGTTCACTAGCACACGAGCGAGCACAGGGCTCAAGAGCTGGAAGTCTGTCTAGTAACTGAGATGGGGAGGTTTGAACCTTCCCTTTTGGGGTCTTTGATATTAATCATGAGCTCAGAGAAATCCCTTTGGGATCAAGAAGCTCAGACGTTCATTCTTGATGTCACCTAAACATACTATGGTGGGAACTTCTCAGGAGCGTGTCTAGGAGAGAATGCATGTTGATACCCTGTAGGTTAGCTATGAGCAGTGAGCTCATAAGGAAACTCCAATCAAGCCTGTGGGCTGGCTGGAATGACATGAAAACCTCACTGATGTGCATGGACCTTTCAGTCCAGCAGTATCAGGGGATTGTTACCTATGGTTGTAACCTGCTACTCTCTCTGAGATTTTTTTTCCCATTTGGGGAAAGATCAGGATTTTTGGAAGAAAAAGGCTTTTAAAATCCCTCAGTCAAGAATGCTGCCTCAATACTGGTAGATGCCGGGGTCTAGTGCAGCTCAATGCAGTGATGGTTCAATATATTAGTTATCTCCTGATGAATAAGGCTGCATAACTTAACCCATCAATCTGGGTAGTGTAAAACAATCAACATTTACTTAGCTCACATTTGAGGGTAGATCTGTAGATGGCTGGTTTACTTGTAGGCAAGACTTGCTAGAATAATTCTACTTCAGGATCCCCTGGGACCACCAGGTAAGCCCGGGAATATTTTCCTCTTATTCTTGGATGAAGTATAGAGATAAGGCTCAGCCACACAAGCACATTCAAGCCCAGCTGCTCTGCATCTGGAAATCTACCACTAGCTAAATCACACCGAGAAGCCAGGCCCAATGTCAGAGGGCAGAAAACATCCCACCTACCACGAGGTCAAAGTGTCTACATCTGTGCTCTCAGAGTCAATGGAGCCAGAGGATTTTCTCCAGACGGAAATGGGGGAGAAGGTGTGAGTATTTCCAAACAGTAAGAGGACCTACCTCAGTCAAAAGCTCTGCAGAGCCAGATGCATGTTGTCTCCTCCAGGAATCAAAACAGTGCTGTTAGGGTTGACCAGTGACTTCCGAGAACTTCAACTGTGTAAAGACACCCCCCCCCCCCATCTCTGTATTTCATAGGGACTCACAGAGTAGGCTGTAGTTTCTAAGGAAACACCGAACTCCTGGCTGCAGTCTACAAGGCATCTCAGCTTAATTGGTATTGCAACACCTCAAAGTGTGGCTCTGATCATTCTGAGACTCTTGCCCAGAGACAGCATTGATCCAGTATGCGCTGTCTTTGTGGCTAGAAGAGCAAGAGAGAAGCTGAAACTCATGCCTGGCAGATCCCAACCAAGTCATGTAGTGGAGTCTGACACAGGCTGGGGAATTATAGCATCAAGGTAAGTCAAGAGGCAAGAGATGCAGCCAGAAGATACTACATTTTTACAGGGAGGATGTAAGCAGTTGGAGTGGTACCAGAGACTACTACCAATAACATCTTTTTATGGTAAGAAAGGAAAAAGATAGTTCTCCATCACTCACCAATAGATCAAGTCTGCAACTATCAAGAATGCTTGCCCATTTCTTCTGTAACCCTGAGCATGCACTACTTGGCCCTACCCTCAGGCAAATGATGGTGTTCAATGCGCCCACACATATCATTCACTTCCATACATGCTATTCAGTTCTCTCATCCAAAACTACTGCGCACCTATCGTGTAAGAGAAAGTTGAACTGAGCATCGTTGGCCAGGTGTCAGACAAGATATAGCATGTTCCAAATGGTGGGAAGTAAATTCAAACTGATGCCAGAGGGAAAAAATCGGTTGCCGGAGTATGCTAGAACCTTATGAGCAAAGTAAGAGACGACATAGCCAGATCTTTCACCAAGTGGTCTTGTAGGGCAATGGATGCCCCTAAAGACACCATGACACCCACCGTGTTGTAGCTACGCCCATGCTGTAACTACCGCAGATGTACTAAGGATTTTATTCCTGTTCCTCAGTACACCTGGACAATTACAGCATACAGATGCTGCAAGTCTGAGAACGGCCAGTCTAGCGGTATAAGCTAATCCTGCATCGACACTGCTCACAACTGGAAATCCCACCCACCCACCCACAGATTCTCCCCGATTTCTACAAACCTTCCCACAAGGTCAAACCACCCACCTATTTGAGTATCTGATTCTGTTTCAGGGGCTTAAGTTCTCCACGGACACTCATCACTTGGATATTTGAATCTCCTGTCTTTTGTGTTGCAGGCTATTTCTTCAATGAAGCCCAGGCCAGCCAGGAACATGGGAGCCATGAGCCGAGTGGCATTCATTTGTGGTACACCTGAAGGCAGTTCTGTGCATGTGAACATAGTCAAACTACCTGAACATTAGTGTCATTACAAAACCCATTGTTATGTACAGCAATATCTACTATCGAAAAATTAAAGAAGAAAATACTTCCAGACAAAGAGCTAACACCTGGGGTGATTCTCTGAACAGCCCACCCACATTACATATCCCCTTGGCTGAGTGGGTTGGATTAAATCCAAAGTAGCCATTTTCTTCCATTTCTTTTCTGCATGGGCTAATGCCTTGCGACTGGGGTGACCTTTGTTGGTACTGAATTTAGGTTATCTTCTGTAATCTAGAGCATGCACGGGGAGCCCTAAGCAAGGTTTGTAGGAACCCTGCTGTCAACAGAAGGACTGGCTGGACTTGGCACGCAGCCAAGGCAGTTTCAAAGAGAACAGAGCTGCCAAAGTGCCTCTGGCTGCTCTGAACCCAAGCCAGACTCTTTCCTACCTGCTCTAACCTTTTTCTGCTTCCTATGGCGGGCACCCTGAGGACGAAGCAGGAATTAGAGGGGTCTCTAAGAACAAGGCAGTTTACAAAATGATAACTTAAAAGAGTCGGGATTCACCTAAAAGAGACCCCCCCCCATAGGAAAGCATTGTCCAATCCTGCCCTGGCTCTGAATGTCCTTGAGTTTATACGCTGAGTGTGAAATGCAGTCGAACAGCGGCATGTGAGGTAACTGTGTAAACATAAGGTTTCAAGACGGCCCTAACATCGACACCGGCAATACTTATTTGAATGACTGATAGTTGAGTAACTGACTGGGCATACTTATTATGGAACGCAAACTGTGATAGGATCCTGCTTTGATCTTGGTGTTGGAGTTCAAGTGAGCCTGTGCTGCTGCTCATTATTTCTGGGTTATTGTGAGATGTAGTTTGCACACTATTAAGCTTCATGGGCATCGGAGAACTAATTGACAAGGAGGCTAAAGAGTACAACTCATTGAAGACTTTTCAGAGGACATTGGGGACCAATTCACTTTGGGGGGGAGGAAGAGTTAAGCATGCAGCCTCCTTCCCTAGGCAACCCTATGCAAAGTTAACCAAAAGTTGGTAAGAAACCTGAGTATCTATATAAATATCCAAAGAATGAATATATCAAGAAGGGTAAAATGAAAATAAGTTTTTTTGTAACTCCTGACGAGTTAATCCACCCAGGCAATGACTGTCAGTCCCAGCAACATCCCCAAAGAGACAAGCAGGCAGCAGATAGCTCCGCTGGAAATGTACTGAGCCACTTAAGAAGTAGGCGTGCCAAAAATATCAAACCTGAACTCAATTAAACTCTAGCTCTGACGACTGAACTTAAAAGGAATACAAAGACGACAGAGGATCCTGTTAATGGGTTCTTAGAAATGGAATCAGTGAGCTGTGCTCAACCTTTTGACAGTGTGACAGGAGGTTGTCATCTGCAGAGAATGGGGCAATCGAGTTACAAAAAAAAAAAAATCACACACGTAGCTCATAATATTTAAGTGAGATCACAATTCTTCTGTTGGAGGTATTCCTAGATCTCCTTTGGCCACAGGCAGCCCACAGGCTGGCTACATGTCTGACAGGTCTGCTTAAATAATAATAATAATAAAAATCCTGCTTAAGAGGCTTCATTCTCAGAGCTGATAGGAAAATCAGCAGCAGACAACCTTATAGAGAACTCAAAGAGGCAACATCAGCCATCACAGTCTATAAGCCCCACGAGGCTGCTATGGCAGCACAGAGCTACAAGCCATTGGAAGACAATCGGGGAATGGGAAACACCACTTTGCTGGTTGATTCTACATATTGTAGTTTCTTTCCCCCACTGCTAGATGAAATACCCTAGGGCAAAAGCAGCTTAAGGGAGGAAAGGGTTAACTTAACTCACAGTTCCAGGTTGCAGCTTGCCATGGCAGGGAAGTCATAGCAGCTGAAGTTCAAAGGAACTGGTCATATATCCACAGCCAAGAGCAGACAGCATTGGATTCTTGCATGCAAGCACTCAACTTATTCTTCCAATTTTATACAGTCTGGGATGCCCACTCAGGGCGTAGTCCTGCCTATGGTTAAGATGGTAACTACCCCTCACAGACATTCCCAGAGGCTAACATTAATCTAGATAATCAATCTCTCATGGGTGTGCCCTCCTGGGTGTCCAGTTGGCGTCCAGTAAGCTCCACAGTAGATTTAATTGTCTGTTCTTAGAGCAACAATACTGAGGTGTATTTTGGAAACCACCCCTCTCCCCACGTGCTCTCCCCATAGCTATCATTCCCAGCAGCTGGATCACAGCTCTGATTATTTGCATCGAGTCTGAGAGTCACATGAGTATCTTCCTCAATGTTCATTCAGCAGTGTCCCGAGGACAGCACCATAATCTCAGTGTTGAATCAACATGTTTATGCTTCTACATCAGAGAGACATGTCACAAGATGCAGCTCCTTGAGAGCTGGGATAGACATCCAGAGGATTAGAGAAGGTAGGGGAGAGAAACCCTAAGTTTAGTGACAAGCCAGCAATTAAGGGGTCTATGTGAAATGTGGGCAGAGTCATTCACCTCTTTTTCCTATCTTAGTATGTTTTAAATTTTTTATATTAGTTTTTTACGCTTAGGGACTGGAGAAATGGCTTCGCAGTTTAGAAGTTTGGAAGTTTTGCTCTTCCAAAGGCCTCAGGTCCAATCCCCAGTACCCAGATGGCAGCTTACAATCACCTCTAACTCCAGTCCCAGAGGATCTGATGCCCTCTTCTGGACTCTGTGGGCACTGCATGCATGTGATACACAGACATGCGGGCAAAACATCTATACATATAAACCTTTGTTTTTATTAAAATAAATTTTAAGGAAAACAATCAGTCAAGAAAACCATCATTAGACGGAAACATAAAAGCAACAGAAGTAGCTCTGGTAGCAAAAGGCTGGCCATTATAGCTAGGCTTCTACAATAATTTCCTTAGGAAGTCAGATCTGGCTTTGCATGGAAACCTCTTGCCTATTTGGCTTCAAACAAAAGCCATGATGACTCAGAGACCACTGGATCCAAATTCAAGATCTTTTACAAGCACAGTCATGAAGGATGCTGAGCTCTTCCTGCTAGTACTATCTTTACCACGAGTCTCTGAGAGCACTACATGTGGGGCAGCGTATCTGTCCATCCTTAGATAGCTGAAGCATCATTCATTAGCCACCAGCAGGCAACGGTTGTTCCTATGTTCTCACACACCTTGATCTAGATCTTACACTGTGTATGCAGTGTCTTCAGCATCCTGCTTAAGAGGATGGAAAAATTTACTTGACCATTAAAACTGGGGGGGAGGGGGAAGGGCTAGGGAGATGGCTCAGTCCATCAAGTTCTTGCTTTGCAAGTATTTGTACCTGAGTTTCATCACCAGAACCGAGGTAGGAAAAAGTTGGGCCTGTAATTCTCCCTTTGGAGAGGGAGAAGTGAGTGGATCCCTGGGGATTTTCTGGGCAGCCAGCACAACCTCTTTGGAAACTTTCAGGCTAGAGACTTTGTTTCAAAAAAGAAGGGTATCAGGTGCAATAGGAACAACATCTAAGGTTGTATCCTCTGATATCAATATGCACACACATTCATCCGTATGTATGTGTACCCATGTATACACATGCACACACACACATAAAACCCTAAATACACATGAGCATCACTTTGATCCAACTGTGAGGACCTACAGTGAGATAAAAGGAGAGCGGTGGACTGTTTCTTCCCCCTTTCCTATGAGGAATCCCCATCTCAAATGGTCCCCAAAGATTAACAAGAATGATGACATAACAGTGGTTCCAAAAAGCCACACTGTGCCTTTGCTAAACATTTCAGATGAATAGACCTGAAGACTCGTTCTTAGCCAGTGTGCAACCCCAAAAGCCGGTCTATTGAACCATTCATAAGCACAGCAGCTACAATGCCACCTCCCTTGAGAAGGGAGGAGTCAGAGATCTGGGCATGCCTACCAAGCTCCTGGACACTCCAGGGAGGAGGAGGAACCAACCAATTCCATTTCCTATCAAAACAAACGCAACGCTATGTTGACAACAGTGTTAACAGGCTAACATACTTCAAGGTTTAAGCTGAGAGTCACGCTTTCTAAAAACTGTTCTCTACTATTCCTTTAGTGATGACCCCTCTGTTGTGCTGCGCTCGCTTGGTCTTCACTTTATGTGTTTACTGTCGAGAGGTTATTTTAAATATGTGCTGTATCCTCAGCCATTTCTCACACCTTCCAAAGGGACAAACAGTGAGGTTCCCTCTTTCTCTGTTTGGTGCTGGAGTGTAGAGGTGAGGAGGTTAGGGGTGGGGGTGGAGGGTGGGGACAGAGGCATCCAAAGGCTTTTGATGAGGAAGGAAAGTAAAGGAGGGAGTAGAGAAGGGGAGAAAGGAAGAAAGAAAGGGAGGGAAGAAAATGTTAAGTCTACAACTAAAATATTATGTCATTGTTCAAGAACTTACTCGAATAAACAGCATTTCTAAGGCTACCTTTAAAGACAAGTCTTCAGGCTATAGATATGGTTCAGGACTAGAGAGCTTGCCTGCAAATGTAAGACTCCAGGTTCAATCTTAAACACCAGGGATGGCGGGAAGGAAGAAAGAAACAGAAGAGTAACACCAGCAGCTGAACCTGATTCGTTGGAAAGACCCGGATGTTGAGAAAAGATCTAGAAGAGCCTTTATAACTGACGTGAATGAGGAGACACTACACATCTTCAGTAAAGAATACTAGTTCAAGTACCTCAGAGTAACTATTAAAATGTGGCCTGAAGTGACCAATTAACCTCAACTAAAAATGTTTCAGTTGTATGTTTAAAATATACACATACACACATACATATGTACTGGCTGGTTTTGTGTGTCAACTTGACACAAGCTGGAGTTATCATAGAGAAAGGAGCTTCAGGTGAGGAAATGTCTCCATGAGATCCAGCTGTAAGGCATTTTCTCAATTAGTGATCAAGGGGGAGGGCCCCTTGTGGGTGGTGCCATCTGTGGGCTGGTAGTCCTGGGTTCTATAAGAAAGCAAGCTGAGCAAGCCAGGGGAAGCAAGCCAGTAAGCAGCATTCCTCCTTGGCCTCTGCATCAGCTCTTGCTCCTTGACCTGCTTGAGTTCCAGTCCTGTCTTCCTGAACAGCAATTGGAAGTGTAAGCTCAATAAACCCTTTCCTCCCCAATTTGATTCTTGGTCATGATGTTTGTGCAGGAATAGAAACCCTGACTAAGACAACATATGTATAATTTTTAAAAGGATCATTAAGCACAGAAGTCGTAATGAATTAATTCACTCAACTTAACAGTTTACTAGCAGTAATGAATAACATTACCTCTGAGTAATTTGATGAGAGATGTTTCCCATTGCACTTAGCCACACGCCTCAAGATCTGCAAGGCTTTCTCTCCTTGCTTCCGGGTGATCAGCCAACGGGGAGACTCAGGGACCACCCTGGTGGGTGAGATGTTTCTTGAATTAGGTTAGAAACCTGGAATCCTAAAAGCTTGAGAGTTTTTCCAGCCAAAAAGATCTTGCAATGATTAGCTTACAAGTTAGGACAAGTCTCAGAATTGAAAACTGGCTCTCAAAAATTAATTCATTTGCAAATGTATAAGGAATGGCAAAAATGATTTAAACTTGGCTATACAAAAAAATTCTCCACGGTACATAGGTTTTGCAAGAGCAGGGAACCCTACAGTCCTGTGTCTATGATTACAAACATGAAACGGGCTAGGGACTACCCGTTTAGGAGTGTTTAGGAAAAGTCAAAGTCTTTACCTTACCCATGGAGCCTGGCTTGCCCATACATTAAAATTCAGTGAGGAGAATAAATTATATTCACCCCGGCAAGAGTCAAATGCATTTATCTGGAACATCTTGATAATTTAATTCTCTGACACCCTTAACATCTCATTCATCAAAGCATGTTAATTTGCTTAATGGATCTTTATATTCTTTAGTCTGCATGTTGAAATACTAAGTTTGTTATCTCATAGTTCTGATGAAAGTATTGCAAAGGGAAATCATAACACAGACACTTAATCTGGAATTAGGCATTGGGGCATTTTACTGTTTGTAGTGACAACCATCAACCAAGCAGCCACTAATCTCTCTAGGTTGTCAAAATTCTCTAGTGATGCTCTAAGCCATGAGCCTTCTGGAGATTTAGGAAATCCCCTCCATTGCCTTCTTTAGCATGCATGCTGCTTTGGACTCTATATTTATGTGCCATAAGATAAATATGATAATGAACATTACCAGTAATAGAGGAGGAAGAGAAAGCTAGGCAGAGAGATGGCTAGCTGGATGCCCTGCCAGCTGGGGGTGAAGTAGGCAATCCCAGGAAGAATGATGATCCCAAGGGTGAAGAACATCTGGATCACGATTCCCACAATCCTCCGTTGTTTTGAGCCAACTATTTCCGTCACTGGAAGGGAACAGACACAAGAAATTAGGGAAGTTCTCAGTATCAAAGCAAACAGACTTGAGACCTGCTTTTTAAAAAAAATCAATCAGCATTACTGGAATGTTCTAGAACATGAGGACATGGAGGCTTCCACCTGTGCAGAAGTGCTGGAGATGGCTTTCCCAGTTCCTTACGCATATGCACTTTTCTTTGCCATGATCCTCAGGTACCCAAGCCAGCACCCTCTGGGTACGATTGAGAAGGGCAATAAACCTATGCTGGTTTTAGGACACCTCAACATGGCTGTTGTGAGGGTCATTGTAAGTATCAAAATAAACGTAGCAAACTAGCTCGACATTATCACCGTAGCTCTAAGGATTTGTACATTATAGTCTCTCTGGAACCTTACCATGGGCATCAGACTCTGCCAGGGCTTTCCAGCATGAGATTGCTTAGATTACGAATCCCATTGTTGACTGTTCATGGATGTGGCAGATCTCTAAAATCCACCTGGGACATTTTGTTGCTGGAATCCCGACCTCCTCTGCTCATTCCCACTAATTGTTCGGTTGTTGTTGTTGTCTCAGTAATCTGAGGCACACTCACTGCCTTGCTACTGCCTTAACATGACAATTTCCAACACCCACGGTCCCTCCTTGTACTCTCTCTCCTTTCCCCATCATAAAAAAGAGCTTTAGGTTTCTAGGAGCACTCCTGCTAGGGTCTTATACAGTAGTCATGGGAGGGATTGGAAGCCCAAACATCTGGGACAATGAGATCATAATCTCCATTAACTCCTTGGTCATGAATCCTCTACCACTTGAAGTAGGGGGCTGGTTTGGACTTGAATTAGAGCCAAAGGGAACAGGGTTAAGGGAATAGCCTGGACCAAAGGAATACGAGCAAGGGGCAGTGTTTTGTATTCTGTATCTGGTTCCCAATTTAAAGCAGCATTCCAGTCTCTGATGAAACCAGAATCCCACTCCAAACCTGTGTCCTACTTGTGGAATTGTTGCAAGGAGGTGCCCAAGATTTAGTGTTGGGGGTGCTGAGCTAGGCCCCTCCCCCCACGATAATTTTCACACAGAGGAGTGGTTGCAACAGGGCAAGTCTTACCAATCACGAAGCAAGTCATCCAGGCCCCCTTTCCAAACACCCCTTGCAGGAAGCGGAAGATCACAAAAACAGAAAAATTTGGTGCAAATGCTACCACGATTCCCGTGATGCCAACACCGAAACAGGATATTAAGTAAATGATGAGCCTGCCATATCTTGAGGAGAGAGAGAAGAAAGAGAACCTTAAACACCATCATCAATGTAATGAAGATAGAATTAGACAGCATGCAAAAAAGAAGCCAAATGTTCAAAGAAAAACATGTCCTCTGTAACTTACCATCGCAGTAAACAATACTGATAACATTACTTATGAAACCAGAGAAAAGGAACTCGTCTCCAGAGTGACATTATAAAATTAACAGTCCACAACATATCTTTGAGACTGAAGATTTCCCAGTGATGCCCACCTCTGCTCTAGAATACAGTTTTCCTGTTGACCTGGTCCTAACTGGTGCTGTTATTTTTGTGGGTGGAGTCTCAGGGAGGGGGAGGAGACAGGATGAAGCAGCCTGACATGTTACAGAAACCTCCATTACAACCCTGTCCCATCCAGTTGCAGTCATGACCTTGCACAAACTCCTGAGCTCTGTCAGACTCCGGTTCTGTTTGCTACCCACCCACCCCCGTTTTCTAGCTCGTGTGGTAAAGAAAAACAAATGGAGTTCTAATGTGAAAACTTTTTTTAAGGTTCCTAATCAATGTGTGTTGGTATTGATCTTTTTTCATGAGTTCTAGAACTATAGTTAAATAGCTCAGACAAAGCGACAGGGTACTGTGGTCGGTTTCCCCGGTCTGGCACAAATCAGCTCCCTGTATTTGTGACAGATGACAGTGACCCTGGGAGCTTCCATTCTCTGCCCTTTTCCTTACAAACATCTGCACCCGCATTCTCACTTCTGCAGTTTTGCATCAAGGGCATTCTCACTTCTGCAGTTTTGCATCAAGGGCAGGGATGGAAGCAGGCTTCATTTGCCAATATGTTTCAGAAGTCAACTTTATTTTTTTTAAAAGCAGTTTTAGGTTTGAGCAGAATTTAAACAGGGTAATACAGCGTTCCTGTGGACCGCCTCTCCTTTCACACATGCGCAGTTTATCCCCATCACCGCCATTGAGTGATGCGCCTGTAACAATGAATAAGCTAAAGGTGACATCATTACAGACATCATTACCCAAGTCTAATGATATAAATATCATTACCCAGCTCACACTAGGGTTTCAGACCACAGACTTTCCCACTGTCTCCATACTTGGTGACTTTCTAGAACGTTCCATACATGGAATCTCACAACACGTAGTCTTTTCAAATTGGCTTCTTGAACTTAGCGATACCGGCTTAAGTTTCGTCGGTATCTTTTCAGGGTTCCTAACTTGATCTTTTTAGTATGGAGGAATATCCCACTGTCTGGACATATGAAGGATCATAAGTTCATTCACCTACTACAGAACATCTTAGCTTCTCCAGATGCTGGTAATTATACATAAATCTGCTGGAAGCTTCAAGCATGTGTGGCTGCACATTTTTAGCTTTGTTGGATAAATATCAAAACTGCAATTTCTAGTCCTGTGCATTTAGTTTTGCAAGAAACTGATAAACCAGGTTCCCCTCTTCTGTGCTATTATGTGTTGCACCAGCAATGAACAAGTTTCTGTGGTTCTATATGCTTGCAAATATATTATATATTAAATTATATATTATTCTGTATTTATTTGGTTTTAAAATTGTTATGTTTGAATGTTTTGTCTGAATGTATCTCTGCACTATGTGTGTACAGTGCCTGCAGAGGTCAGAAGAGAGCATCTGATGCCCTAGAACTGGAGTTACAGATGATTGTGAGCTGCCCCATGTGTACTGGGACTCAAACCTGGGTCGTCTGGAAGAGCAGCCAGTGCTGTTAACCATGGAACCATTTCTCCAATCTTTGCCCTGTGCTTTTGCATCTTTGTTTTTGAAAGCTAATGTTTTATTTTTCTCCTAATATGTTCACTGGTTTTGGCAGTAAGGTAAGGCTGACTTCATGGAATAAGTTAGGATGTGCTTCCTCTATCATCTGAAAGAAATAGAAGCAACTGGGTGTAATTTATTGTCTATGTGGTAGAATTTACCTGCCCCAAATCTGAACCTGGCACTTCCTGTTTGGGAAGGTTACTTATTGACTCTATTATTTAATAGACACAGGTCTATTAAAATGATCTACTTATTACGTGAGTTTGGGTCAGTTATGTCTTTCAAGGAGCAGGCCTGCTTGATCTTGGCTGTCAGATCTGGGGCTATAAGGTCATTTCTATTTTTCCTTTATTATCTTTTTAAAGTCTATTTTTTAAAGTTTATTTTTTTTTGAAGCCATTTTTAAGGCGTCATTAATTTGAGTCCTATTTCTGTCTCTTACTTGGCTTAGCTAAAAGGTTACTAAGGCTTTCTAAAGACCCAACTTTTGTCTCTATTAATGTTCTTTATCGACTTACTGTTTTCTATTTGCATTTTTGTTCTGATTTGTATTATAAATTTTCTTCTGTTTACTTTAGATTTAATTTGGTCATCTTTGTTGTTGTTGTTACTTAGTGTATAAACTTAAATGATGAGTTTTACATAAATCTTATGTTCTAGTAAACACATGAATGTTATAACTCCCCTTCTGCATTGTTTTCCTGCATGCATAAAGTCTGGTAAGTTGTTTTTTGTTTTTTATCTTCACTGGGTTTAAAATACTTTACATTTCTCTTGAGATCACTGAGTTAGCAGATGTACAGTGCTTAATTTTTAAGTATTTTGGGAGTTTCCAGTTACAGATTTATGGTTTAATTCCTTGGAGACAAAGATCAAATGTGGTATGACTTTCTGTTCCTCTGTTTTCATTAAAATTATTTTATTGCCCAGAATATTAACTTTATTAAGGTCTGTTATATATTTGAGAAAAACCTGTATTTTGCTATTGGTGTCTAATATATCCAGTAGATTGATGGTGCTGTTGAATTCAGTTACATCTTGGTTGTAGTAGTCTGCTGGTTGGATATTTTAGATACAAAGTATTAGAGTCTCCACAATGAGGAACGAATATTTCTCCTATGGCTCCATCAATTTTTGCATCCTGCATTTTGATACTCTGCTGTTATGCACATATATGTTAACGATTGTTGTGTGTTGTTGAAGAATTATAATTAACTCTGTGTTTTCCTCATGAAGTTTTCCCTGCCTGGTATTAACATGAGTTCTACGTTGGTTATTAGTATGGTGTACGTTTCTCCAATCATTTACCTGTATACTGTGTTCATCTTTATATGTAAAGTGAGTTTCTTATAGACAATGCATTGTTGGGTCTTCTTTTGAGCCACTCTCCAATTGTTTGCTCTGTTGAGACTGGGTATTGGGCTGGGTTTAGCTCAAGTAATAAAGTTCTTGTCTGGAATGCATGAAACTCTACAACGGTGGTACGTGTCTACATCCTAGCACTTAGTAGGTAGACATAGGACAATCAGAAGTTCAAAGTCATTCTTTACTAAATAGTAGTCAAGCTAACCTGAGCTACATGAGACATTGTATCAGGGGTAGAAGGAAGCCTCACTGAGGCTAGAATCTGCCAAGTAATCTAGGCTGGCCAGCAAGTGTCAGTAAGCCTTTCCTCTCTGTCCCATCTTCGAACACAAGGTATGTACCACCCTGCTCAGTTTTTATATGTGTGCCAAGGATCCAAATTGAGTCCTTGTACTTGGACAACAAGCACTTTACTTACTGAGCCATTTTTCCAGCCCCCATGTCTGGTCTTCTAATAAACCCATTAATGACATTATCCCTTTTGCTGAGTGATGGTCTGTATGTGCTTGGTCCAGGGAGTGGCAATATTAGGAGGTGTGGCCCTGTTGGAGTAGGTGTGGCTTTTTTGGAGTGGATGTATCACTGTGAGCATGGGCTTTGAGACCTTTGTCCTAGCTGCCTAGAAACCAGTCTTCCCCTAGTGGACTTCAGATGAAGATGTAGAACTCTCAGCTCCTCCTGCACCATGCCTGCCTGGATGCTGCCATGCTCCTGCCTTGATGATAATGGACTGAACCTCTGAACCTATAAGCCAGCCCCAATTAAATGTCCTTATAAGAGTTGCCATGGTCATGGTGTCTGTTCACAGCAGTAAAATCCTAACTAAGACACATAGTGTTTGATATTTGATATTTCTTTTTGATTCTTAGAATTTCCATCTGTGTTCACACTGCCCATTTTTTTCCCACCGTATTTTATCCATTAATCACTTACCATGTTGATCATGGTTTTAGATTGTTCTGGTTTTACAGTTTGGGCTTCCTTTCCACACTCATGTCTGGTTCCGATCTGTGCCATCCCAGTTCAAGCTGTGGGTTTGTCTGCTGGTGTTTTATGTTTTTTCTTTGCTTTGCTTTTTAGTATGTCCTATGATTTCTTTTCTATAGTCCTGTGATTAAATCTTAATTATTTCTTTAGCTTGTGCATGATGATGTCACAGATGTTTCTCGGGCTTTTTCTTAATTGGAATATGGTGACTGGAATGAAATCAGCTGGTGATTAGAATGACTAGGTTTGTCTATTTTGCTCCTCCCACATGGAAGGCTACCGCTGACTTAAGATGGCTGTTTCTCATCCCTCAGGTCTGACACTGACAAACCTTCAGAATAGGCTCTAATTAGCCAGGCTTGATTTGGGGTATTTTTTTTTAATAGTTTGTTTATTTGCTTTTGGGGTGTGTGTGTGTGTGTGTGTGTGTGTGTGTGTGTGTGTGTGTATGTTTTGGGAGCAAGCCTTATTATCATTAAAGATTGTTGTGTCTTATTGAATAATCATGATTACTTCTGTGTGCTCCTGTGGTGTTAACACAGGGAGTTCTGCTTTGGTTATTGGTATAGTGTATGTTTCTCCATTCATTTACCACGAACAAAAGCGTGGAATGATTTCTCTTGATGTCAGAATGAAAACCTGGCAGACTTACAAGAGGTCAAAATCACAAACATGGGGCTAGAAAGATGGTTCGTCAGTGAAGAGCACCTGCTGACCTTCCAGGGGATCTGGGTTCGATTCCCAGCACCCACACCAGGGCTCACAATCATCGGTAACTGCAGTTCCAGGGAATGTGATGACTGAAGTCCCCTTGGACTTTGCTTTTTCCTTCTGACAGTCTCTCCTTGCCTCCCTCTTTCCCTCCCTCTCTCCCTCCCTCTCTCCCCTTGCCTCTCCTTCCCTCCCCCCTCCTTTCCTATACAACTGACTTATACCCTTGCCATGTCCTAGGGTTTTCACTCTCAGAGTTGTTCACATACTAAGCCTCCAGCCTTCCAGCAATTCAGGTCAGGTTTTTATTACCCAGGAGCCTCTGCCCCACTAAGTGCTAGTTACTTCGGTCTGCCTAGCTCTCCAATGTGGGGAGCAGCAATTTGCCCTGTGACCCCCTAGGAGGCAGGGTCACTCACATTTCCATCTCTCAAGTCTGGCTCATTCACCCCCAAAGGCCTAAGTCAGCTCCAGGGGAAGACCCTCAGCCCCTGACTAGAGCTTGGATCCTCTCCTATGAGGAGTTATTTTAGGAAATATGTTTATTGATCATGCAGTATAAAATACACAAGCAAAACCCAATTTAAAAAAAATAGCTGGCATGATGTTACATGCCTATAATTCCAGCACTTGGGAGACAGAGGCAGGAGGATTGTGAGTTTGAGTTTCATCTAATAAACACAACGAGACCTAAAACCAAAAAAAACAAAAACAAAAACAAAAACAAAAAACCCAAAACAAAACAAAAAAACAAAGACAAACTAGGAAGTGAAACTAACATAAATAAAAATTGGAAAGAATGTGATCCAGTTCCAAACTGGAGCCACTGAGGAAAGAATTGAAATATGAATTTAAAAAAAAACAAAAAATCCCCTAATAATTCTCGTTCTGAAATAAAAAGATTCTGATAAAAATCTTTCCAGAGTTTTAACACAATATGCAGAATAAAATACAAGAATTAAAGAAAAAATATGTGAGAAAGATGTGGAGTGGCAGACTCAACAAATGAATTAACCAAACCCTAACCACTGGGATGCTTTGAGTATCCTAACTCCACCCCTCACCTGTCACCTGAGCCATGACATCACTGCCCCCGAGGTCACAGCTTTCAATGGGATGCTCTCTGACCCACAAGGGCACCTTCCTTACCAAAGAACAAGGAGAGGAAGTTTGAGAAGGAAAGAATTAGTTGAACCAAACAAGTGTGAACGTCATGGATGGTGGAATAAGAAACTGAATGTAGTTGATAGAAAGTGGCGTGGTATAATAAACAAATTGGTTATCTCACCCATACCTACCTGTCTGCTGCATAGCCTAAGGTAAAAGCCCCAGCCAGGAAGCCAAGGTTCAAGATGGCTTGGGTGAGGTCCAGCATCCAGGCATGACCGCAGACAAGGTCAAACTGGGGAAACAAGGAAATACGCATGAAGATCCCAGGGGAGGTTCATCTTCAAAACATGGACTCTCTAATATATCAACCACCTTGGCAACCGTTTAGTTTACATATGCCTCACACGAAGTTAGAAAATGGATCACATGTATGTTTATAGACATTGATCTATGCGTATTTTCGTAGTCAGTTTAAATGCTTGCAGGGGATCGGTTCTAGTATATTACGAATACTGGCATCTTACAAATGATGCTGTTAGGTTAATCTATTACGCGTGAGTATGGCACGTCAGTGTTATGATGCTCACCTGCCAATTAGGCAGAGCTTTATATTTCTACTTGCAGTGAGCTATACAGAAACTGACATTTACTTTTTAAAAGTTTTCTGGGACAATCTAACCCTGATACGGTAGAGGATTGTTATCATTAATTCAGGTTCTCAAAGGCATGATTCTAATTCTATAATCATATTGTGGTTATTTGGAAAAACTGCCCACTGGAGTTAGACATTTAACAAACACATCTAGAGAAATGGACAAAGAAACTCAGAAAGCAAACAGATTGTTGACAGAAAAGCCAATGTTTTGCTTTGAAAAGAATCAAGCTTCATCAGATATAAAATCCCACACAGTAGGATTTGCTTCAGACTGCTGAGCTTTAAATAGCTGAGTTAGGCAGAGTAGAGACAGGCACATGGCCCTTGGCAGAAGCGGCCTTCTTAACAAGGTACAGCGGCTTCCTTTACATTGTATGAATTTAAATGCCCCAAATTGTCTTTAAATCCACTTGTTTTCTTGATTATAAAACTGGTTCTCTTTCTTCCTCCTCCATAAGAGCAGCAGTCTGAAAAGATTTTTATATCCTGTATTTATATAGGATTAATTAAAAATAGATGCCTATTCACATTTTCTAAAATACTTGGAATGCTGTCTGGGACAGATAATGCCTGCTTTTCTGTGCTTTCTGCATGCCAGGGACCAATGATAGATGTTGTGTTTCTAAGGCTCTTTTGCCAGGGTGGAGCTGCTTGGGGTTTAGGGAGCTAATGTGAGATCAGAAGGAAGGGCTCTGCTTCTGGTCTTGATACAGCTCCTGTTCCCATTCTGGCTGTGACAATGGTGGCTGGTGGCTGGAGGTGCCTTTCAGTGCTTATAGCCCTGACCTAGCCACACATGGACAAAGGGATCTGACCGCACTGATTGAGGTGGGATGATCCACCTTAAATCTGGGCCACACCTTCTGATGGCACCTTGTATAAAGGACATGAAAGAAGGAAGCTTTGTCTCTTTGCTGCTTGCCCTCACTCTCACTGGCAAGTCCATTTCTTCCCTGGCATTAGAGTCCACCTCTTGGGCATTCCAATATATACCATACTGATGGGGATGTCAAAGTTGGCCATCGGTCTGGGTGTGGTCTCACTCCCAAGACTGCGGTGCCTACCTTTTCCTCCTATTTTTCTAGTCCATCCAAATTAGTTCAATATAATCCTTATGTCAGGTCTATCCCTGCCTGATACATCTAGCCTGATTTCTATTTTTAGGACTGAGACCATACTGGCTTGCAAAGGTACAAAGTAAGTGTCAACAACACATGTGTATTTAAACAAGTGTGTAGATGTCCTTCTGTGTCTGTTAGATCAGAGACCCTCCAAATGCCATTCCCTTGCCCAGAAATCAGCCCACAACCCTTCAGTTCCTGGACATTTGACAAGGAAGCCTTCCAGTTTCTTCCCTCTTGTTTACAGCTCCCCCATGATAACCCAGCCTGAGAGAACCACTGTAAACTTATTCTCTTGTGTACAGCCTTCCTCTATGTCAGAGACCACACAGGCTACATCACATGGAGCCTCTTCCCTCCCTCCTCTGAAAACCTGCAAGAGTCAGAAATTCCCTTTGTGCTAGAGATCTAAAGGTTGTCCGTGCAAGACCCCATCATGGTGCTGTGAGGCAGTGCTTGCTCTCTGTGATAGCTGTTCTTGGCTGTCAAAATTGATTACATCTGGGATTAACTAAAACCTAAGCAGCTAGGTACACCAGTGAGGAATCCTTGATTGAATCATTTGAGTGGGAAGACTTACCCTAAATCTGGATCTTTTGAGGTAGGAAGATCCACCTTACATCTGGGCCACGCCTTCTGGTGGCCAACTATATAAAGTACATGCAAGAAGGAAGCATTTGCTCTTTGCCTGCTTGTCCTCACTCTCACTGGCAAGTTCATTCCTTCACTGGCATTAGAGTCTGCCTCTCTGGGGTTCCAATATATACTTTAAGACCAGCTGAAACATCCAGCCTCAAGGACTGAATAACTACGGGATTCTTGGACTTTCTATCAAGAGACAGCTATTGTTGGAATAGTTGGACCACAGCATGTAAGCCTCTCTAATAAATCTTTGTTAAATATATATATATAAAACACTATATATATATATAGTGTGTATAATGGATATATATATATATGAAACGGGATATATGTATATATGTATGTATGTATAGATATATATATGTATGTATGTGTATATATATATATAAAATCAGTTCTGTCCCTCTAGAGAATCCTGACTAATAACACTCTCCAAGTTCTCTCCCCCAGGGACTCATCATGGCTGTCTATGGTTGTGAGCCTATAGATCTCCCAATAGAGATCTTCTGAAGGGCAATTCATTTTATCTTTCCTTTCTATGAACTGCTTTCATTCTTGTATTCTAAGAACTTACTAGTGTGTGGGTGGGGGTATTGCACGCGTGTTGGGGGGCACATACATGCCAGATGGAGGTCAAAGGGCAACATCATGGAGTCAGTTCTCTCTATTGATCTTGATACGGGTTCCGGGGCTCAACCTCAGCCATTGGGCTTGCACAGCATGCATCTCTGCCTGCTGAGCCATCTCAGCAGCTGAACCTACTCTGTTTTATACATTCTAACACACTGGTGCCAAACCTGAGGGTTGAAGCTCTCTCTCTGTCTTCAAGAACATGCTGTCCCCGATCTGTGAACTCTCCTAACCCTGGGAACTGAAGGGTGCCTCCTTTCAGGACCCTAGCACACCTATGATGGCTCTCTCTCCTACTCCTCTTCTACGTGACGCCTGGTCACTCTCAGGTGCCTGTGGTCAGGATAAAGTCTTTCCTAATGAGGCACATTGAAAGTAACCTCTTACTAACCTCATCCCACAAGGCTGATTTCTTTTGTTAAGTGTCAATAGTTTCCGGTATGGGGAGCACTTGAGACTCGAGTGCTCCGTGTGACTGCTCACTGTGAGTAGCACACTTCAGCATCCTGGGGTGGCCACTCCAAGCCTCTGAATCCTCTCTGCATTCCCTGTAATGGGCAGCTGGGCTACGTTTACTGTGTTTAAAGAAAGGTCAGCAGATAGTGGTACCTGGGGGCTGCATAGGCTAAGTCCTCCCCCCAGTAAAGCACCAGGTGCGTTTGACAGTTCCTCAGGAGACCTAAACCTGATACTGATCATACATCATCTTAGATCACCAAATTTACTGACAATGTCATCAGAGACAAAAACATGTACAACTGTCTCTTAAGACAACCTATGCAGAACAAGTGGGCCATATTCAATTTTATTTTCCAAAGTGTGTGTGTGCGTGTATGTGTGCGTGTGTGTGTGTGTGTGTGTGTGTGTGTGTGTATCAGAAGCATTTAAATATTCTTACCACATATAAGTCTATGTGTGACTGTCCTGTTACTTATTAATCTTCAAAGTTGTTTTATACTAACAGAGTAGCTCTCCTTGGCACGGGCACAAAGTCAATCTGATAAAAACTCTCAGGGAACTCTTATGGAAGGCTGGAAGGACTATGTACACCTCGTTCTGCAGAAAGCATGGGCAACTTTAGGGAAACAGTATTTCTGAAGGATTTCCAACTAAGACCTTTTTCTTTGAACTTCCCTGCTGTTAAACTCCAAATAGACATTATGTTGCTTTGAGTTTAATGATACAATGCCTGGATAAGTTATTGGTATATGTGAAAGTCCCCAGATCTCCAAATTTTTCTAAAAGCTAAAGCAACAGAAGTTTTCTGGTATACAAAGGTCAAATGTAAAGTTGAAAACAACACAAATATTCAGAAGGTCTTGCTTGTTCCACAAACCATGGGGGATGGGCTTCTGACATTCAGCTGAGCTTTCTACAGAGGTCTAACTTAGCCATCTTGACCAAAGTCTCATACCAGAGACAGGATGGTCAAAGGACTTCAGTCACAAGCCACGAGAGACAGCCCATTGGTCATCTGTATTGAAGGGGAAAGGGGGAAGATCTCCAAAGTCAAACCATACTGTCTTTAAGTACCTAATCAACTGAGCAGAGTTAGCCTTCACACATGGCTTCTTTGGAGGCTGGTCTCCAGCATGGTGGTGAAACCTTTCAGAGCAGTGTCTGCTGGGAGATGGTTGGGTGACCAGGGAGAGGAGGAACAGCTGAGGGAGGCATTAACCGCTGTTCCCTCCAGAGTGGGCTGTTATATAAGGAAATGAGGTGATCTCTGGCTCCCTCTCTTGCCAATCGGTCCCTATGCACGCCTTTGTGGTACTGTCTGACTGAGGTGCTTAGCAGAAGCCAATCAGATGGGGTCACCTGATCTGGAAGTTTCAACCTCTAAGTCTGTAAGCTAAATAAACCTCTTTTCTTCATAAGCACCAAGTTGCAGGAATTCTAGTAACAACAACAAACAAGTTATAAATGGATCCACTCCTAATCAGTGCTGGGTCCGAAGGCAGGAACCACCAAACTCTTAATCGTTGCCAGCACCAATGGTGGCTTCAGCTTCCTGTTGGGTGTAGTATGCCCCAGCTATGTCTGGCACAGACCAAAGCAATCACACATCGATTTGATAGACAAGTTCCACTCTAAATCAACAGCGAGGCCCCAAAGCAGAGCCGTGCAATGATGAAAATATAGTAATAAAGAAAACACTTTGGGTTGAAACTCCAATTCTTATGGTCATAATAAATACATCTTTAATAATATCTGGAGGAACTACGTGGAGAGCATCATTTAATAATAGCAAGTTAATGCTTCTTTATATAAGATATGACAAGCTGCAGGTATAAAAGTGAGTCACAGGCATTTCCAGCTAACTTGAAGTTGGCGACCTTGCCTTAATGCATTAAGCAGCTGTGGCTGGGGAGGAACACCACGGATGTTCAGATCTACTTTCTGTCTTTGGGAGCAGCTTGTTACACAGTTTGAAAGCCAAGGTCAACTGATGTGAAGCAAAAATATACCAACTGAGATCTAAACGGAGTAACCAAATGGGAGAGTTTCAGAGGAATGACTGGCGGGCACAGGAGTCAGACTTATACCAAGCTGGATTTAGATTAAAATAAATGGCAATAAAGGCTACTTGCGGCAGGAGGAATTCAGGCTGTAAGGAGGGCATCATCAGGGATGGTTTGTGCATACTCAGGGCTAGGGAGTCCGGTACTGAACCAAAGTGCACTTGCTTCACTTGCAGCTGGAAGGGCCTGTGGTGACTGCCAGAGCCCACTGACAAAACTCCATGCAAAGAGGCTCCCCAAGGGACAGAGGTTCATAGAACCCTAATTCCTTCTCCAAAGCTCATCATAGACATGGTCAATGCATTATTAACAAAATGAAATGGTACATAGAGATGTCTCAAATGCATGCCTTTTGGCCTGAGCTTGGGAGAAATCTAAGTACTAGCCCGATTTGACAACTTGCATGCCCCCCGCTGGCAGGCTAACCTGTGCCCTCCCATCATGATGGACACATTGCTCATCCCTCTGTTTTATTTCTTGGCAGTGAAGACACGCAGTTACTCATTTTGATGTGTTTATAATTTCTCTAAATAGCAGGTTTCAAGGATGAAAGATGAAAGGCTCTCAATTCCTACTGGGGCTCAGGGAAGAGAGGTGATGGTTCCAGGGTCCGATGACCTGAAGGACTTGTCTCTGTCCTCTCTTCCAGCTCTGCATCCTCTGGGAAGCTTTGTTAACCTTTTGTGCCCTATCATGTGCTGAGGAGATGAGATGAACAGAAGATTTAATCCAATGCCTGAGATTTGAGAAGCTTCCAATAAAGGCTGCTAATTATACCAGGATTGGCAACTGAGATGTGGCAATAAATAACGTAAGTGACGGTTTCCCTAAGTGGCTTTTGACACTGGGTATGCCCTAGGATTACTTGGATTAACAGAAAAATGTATAAGCCCCACTACAGACCAGCTAAATCAGAATCTAACCTGGTATGTAACTGATGTGCAAAAGCTGCCAACTACTGCATTGACAGTGTCTGCCCTCAAATTTCATATCAGCTAGATTCTCAGAATCCGACCTTCTCTGGGAATCATCTGCAGAGGTAATTTAATTAAAATGAAGCAACAGTAGGTCATGGCAGGCTCTAATCTAGGCACAGTTGTACTTCTAAACAATAATGACAATATATATGTCTACCAGCCAAGAAAAGCCAAGGACTGAGGAAACCCACAGGAGCCAGGAGATTGGAATGAAGCCTTTTGTGAGGGCTGCAGACAGGGAACATGGAGCATTCCTGTAGGGACACAATGGACACGAACATCTGAAGACAGCATGGCCTTGCATACCTGCAGACACAGCATGACCCTGCACACCTGCAGACACAGCATGGCCCTGCACACCTGCAAACACAGCATGGCCCTGCACACCTGCAGACACAGCATGACTCTGCACACCTGCAGACAAAGCAAGGCACTGCACACCTGCAGACACAGCATGACCCTGAACACCTGCAGACACAGCATGGCCCTGCACACCTGAAGACACAGCATGGCCCTGCACACCTGCAGACACAGCATGGCCCTGCACACTTGCAGACACACCATGGCCTTTCCTATATGCTAACAGTGTAGCCCTGCATACCTTCACCCATCATGGCCACTGTAGTCATAGATGCCATGGTCCTATAGATACCCTGAGTGTGGACTTTTAGTGACCTAATTTATTGTAAATTGTTAGGACAATCCAAACTTCAGCCTGCCTTTTCTATTCTTTTTTTTTTTCCTGGAAAACACCCTTTTCTTCCATTAGTGAGGACTGAGAGCTTGAGAGCAAAATTGGTCCAGCCTGTCCTGTACTAGGGGCTGGTGAACAATCCAGTGTCTGGTGAAGGAAAGACATCCACACCTGGCTGGCTCATGGAGACCCTGAACCCTTTCCAGCTTTCTGAGCTGGGATCAGCTGCCCTGGTGGGTGCTCAGAGGGAAGCTTGTAGCATCTCTTAGCATCATGGACTGTTAAGATGGGGGTCAAGATACAGTGGGCAGTAAAGTTCTGGATGAATTGCTCTGAATCATCAATAGACTCCTTTCCAGGGGATGCTTCAAATCTTCCTGGACAGAATGCTTTGTAAAGTGCCTGCCACCTCCTGGACCTCCATCTTCTGGAAGAGCAGGTTCTTGGCTTTACATGGTCACACAGCAGGCTCCTCAGGTCTGGGATTCCCTACAGGAAGTGCACCCACCTTCGCACCCCTGTATCTTCTCCTCACCCCACCCCACCACCTAGACTGCACTTCCTTGAGACAAGACCCCCTTGCTCCTTCATTTGTTATCAGACTTTGGGGAATTGTGGGACAAGACTTCCTTAGAGGATGGAGGCAAAGTCTCAACAAAGCACTAGCAAGTGCAAAAGCCTCTGTTTGGATCTCCAGATCCCAGGCAAAAGGCTGGGCATGGCAGCGTATGCTCATAATCCCAGGGATGCAGAGATGGAGGCAGAGACAGGACCATCTCTGCTGCCTTCTGCCCAGCCAGCCTCGCTAGCTGAGGAAGGTCAGTGAGAGACAAACAAAAGCTGGAAGACATGAGAGGAATGACAGCCAAGGTTGTCCTCTGACCTACCCATGCATGTGTATACATACACATGTGCACACACACACACTTTATTGGAATAAGAACAAGGTTTAAAGATAATCACACTTAAAGGAGAGCCTGCCAATAGCATTAGCTGGAAGGACAGACTGAGTACAGAGACATAAACATTCTTTAGCACCACACCCTCTTGCTCTCATAAATTCTTCTCTTTTCATTTTCCTTTCTCAAAATTTCTCAGGGTTCACCTCTGAAGGGAGAAAGGGCAATTCTTATTAAAAAGAAAAAAAACGAGATAATGGGGATGAAAAGCAAGGCCCAGAAGGTAGAAAACAGAGCACATCACCATGAAATTCGAGAATTTCGGGGATCTGATCCACTGCTGCATTGCAAGGGTGGACTGTGTCCATGCAGGTACCCATGCAAAGATACCCGGGCCTGTGTCAGCAGGCAGGATGCAGAGCACACTGGGCAGTGTGAACTTGCAGGACCTGGTATTACTGCTGTACATATCTAGAAACATGACAAGGACAGTTAGACAGTAACAATTGTCAGCTCAACTGGGTGGAGAATCACCTGGGAGACATACCCCCAGACAGGTCTGTGGAGGTACTTACTGAGAAAATTAACTGAGGATGGCAAGTCCACCATGAATGTGGGGAGTGCCATCTCATGGGCTGGGGTCTCAAACTGAATAAAGAGAAATAATGGAGAAATCCAGCTGAGCACCAGCACCCACCTCTCCCTGCCTCCTGACTGCAGATGCAGTGGGACCAGGATGCAAACTGATCAGCTACGTCACATTCCCCTCCCCCCATGCCTTCCCATCCACTACAGACTCTTCCATCTCAAACTGAGCCAAAGTAAGTCCTTCCTCCCATGTTGTATTTCTGCCAGGCATTTGTCACAGCCAAAAGTAATTAATACAACATCCAGAGAAATAAATACTGACTGGTAGGGACTGTGAGATGGCTCAGTAGATGGGGGCACTTGCTGAGCCAGCCAGATGATCTCAGTTGGATTCTCAGACCTCTTCCCCCCAACACACACCAAAAAAAGAAGAAACTAAAATGCTTTAATTAAAGAAAAAAAGAGGTTAGCTTCTAATACCTAAGAGTCTCAGAGTCAGGAATTTATAGGGTTCTCTCTTTCCCAATTTCCAGATAAAAGACCCCAATAAAGAAATTATGAAAATTCTGAAGCACAGCATGAAATGTGTCCTCTGTGCACAGGCCAGCGCCTCTCAGAAGTTTTATCAGAAAACAGAGCATGTGTGACCAGAGCCGGGGGACAATGCCCTGCTGCCACCCAACCGGTATGACATAAGGCCCCTCACTGGGGAACTGAGCACAGGGATTCCTCCACTCCTTGTCCCAGCTCCCTTCACAGTCAGCCCCTAGGCTAATTTCCTGCTGGTCTATGAGCTAATTTCCTGCTGTCTATCAGCTAACTTCCTGTTGCCTTTCAGTTAATTTCCTGTTGTCTTTCAACTCATTTTCTGTTGGTCTATCAGCTAATTTCCTGTTGATCTATCAGCTAATTCCTGTTGGTCTATCAGTTAACTTTCTGTGGGTCTGTCAACTAATTTCCTGTTGGTCTATCAGCTAACTTCCTATTGGTCTGTTAGTTAATTTCCTGTTGGTCTACAAGATAACCTCCTGTTGGTCTATCAGCTAACTTTCTGTGGGTCTGTCAACTAATTTCCTGTTGGTCTATCAGCTAACTTCCTATTGGTCTGTTATTTAATTTCCTGTTGGTCTACAAGATAACCTCCTGTTGGTCTACCAGCTAATTCCTGTTGGCCAACCAGTTTATGTTTCTGTTCTAGCACCTCTAACTCAAACTGTCTGCTTTCTGATTTTGTATTGTCTGTCCATGTGCTAGGAGCACATACTCTATGTCAATCTGAATAAAGCCTTCCTCTTTTTCTAAGACAAATCAATTTGGATGGAAGCGCATACTTTTGGTTTTTGTAAAATAATACCTGCATGATAATATTGCCCTGTCCCATACTTTGAGATCACATGACAAATACTTTTAGACAAAAATGAATGCTCTGTGTTTTAAAGAGAAGCAGCATAACTCCTGACATTATGAGTATGGGCTTTGAGAATTTCAGCCTTTTTTTTTTTTATTTCACAGGATTGATCAGAAACACGATTAAATGAAATGTTATTGTCACTAGGGTGATGCTGGAACTGTGGAGGTAAGAGTAGTATTCTAGAACTCTCTTTGCTTCCAAGGCCAACACATTATGCTAGGTAGGGTTTGGCTTCATCATTCCGTATTGGCAGACAAATTATGACTATTTTTTCTAATTAAGGATCTATTATTCTTTATAGTTGTAAAGTATATCTAATGAGAATAAGTGAATAAATTTACATTAAGGCAGTTTTTTTGAAGTTCAACCATGTTGGTATCCCAAAAGGTTTATGCGTATACTTTCAAGACAGTGTAGAATAACTCAAGCCTTAGGGTTTGAGAGAATATACTCTAATGTCTCTTTAACACAACATTCACTTAAAATCATACTCAATACTCACTCATGTTTTTAACAATATTCTCAGTTCCAGAGGCCAAGGTCATCTTGAATACCAAAGAAGAGCTGACTGCTGTGGTACCCAGTTCTACTGTATATCCATAGTATACAAAGTTCAAAACCAAGGTACCTTGGTCTCCTGATATACTAAAAATCTACTACATCAATGTTGAGAAAGGGGACCCATAGGAAATGTATTCATTAGAGACCAAATAATCTATCTGAAGTAATAGCTTCTACCTGGATCTTAAAGAAGAGTGACTGTTACATGGTCCTCCCTAGGGACATACGGATAAATGTTTGTTTACTCAGATAAGGTACTGATGACAGGCCAAAGAAATGATTCTATACAGTCTACCTCAGTGAACTGCTGAGTTTATTGAGGTTATGATAGAAATAGGAGACATCTGCTGTGATAAAAGCTGGCTCTCACTTCAGAGGAAACACTACAGAAGATCCATGCCCTTACACTGAGTTCAAAGCCCTTCCCCGAATGCCTTGACACATCCTCCAAGCTTATGGCCAACTGTATTCCCTGCCTCAGCCTCACTGGGCATATGTAGTATGTTCACCTCACTCTTCCCTTTCTGAGTCCCAACTTTTTTTTGTCTGCAACGTCAGTTTTCCATTGCTTCTCAAGTCATTGCTCAAGACGTCAGTAAAAAAGTCCCTGGGGTAGATACCTCTCCCCACTCCCAGCCTCTGCAGATACCAACATTGCTTAGCTCTGATGCTAAACACTTAACTCTGACCACACATACTGTCTTTTCCAGAAAAGTCTCAATTCTATAATCTTACTTGTGACTAAGATGAAGTTTTTACTTCTCAGAACATGTCTGTGATTTGGGGGGTGGGGGTGTAAAATTACTTTTTTATTGAAAATACATTTCCTGTTTTCTTTTTTATTCCGCGTTCATATACTGCATCCCAACAGCAGTCTCTCCTTCCACCCCTCTCCTACTGTCTCCCCTCCCCACCGTTCCACCTCCCCTCTCCCCCGGACCGTCCCCTTTTCTGCTTCCTCTCAAAAAGGAGCAGGCCTCCCAGGAATGTCAACCATAACAAGCTACAATAGGACCAGACATATACCATCACAACAAGGCTGGACAAGGTAACCCAGTAGGAAGAAAAGGGTCCCACAAGAAGGCAAAAGAGTCTAGGGCAGGCCCTGCTCCTGCTGTTAGGATTCCCACAAAAGCCCCAAGCTACTCAGCTATAGCAGATATACAGAGGACCTAGGTCAGACCCCCACAGGTTCCCTGATCTCTGAGAGTCCCCATGAGTCCCAGTCAGTTGATTCTTCGGGTCTATTTCTTGTGGTATATTCATCCCTTCTCTGTGAGGTTGTTTGTTTGCTTGTTTTATCACAGAATTTTCAGTATTACCATGCTGCACTATCAGATTAAGTATTTTTACCCACGAGCTACCATCCCAGCCTCAAATCATTTTAACTTTAAAGTGGCTTTCACATATGACAGGAGAAATCTTTTGTTGAAAAGATCAATATTTTCCTTATCACTGTTTATTCTTAATTATGCAGTTTCCAGATAAATATTATGTTAGTTTTGTTTAGTTAAAAAACCCAAAAACCTAGCACCAGCAGCTTGAGGGATGGCTCTGTGTACCGCAGAGGACCTGGGCAGTTCACAGCAGCATCCTTTAATGCCAGCTCCAGGGGCGCCTCTGGGCTCTGCAGGAACCTGTACTTAGTGCACAGATCCACACAGAGACACAACTACAAATTAAACATCTTTTCAAAAACCTTGCATTAAACTCTGTGTGTGATAAGTGGAAAAATCACAACCAATTAGGGGAAAATTATTTTCAGAGTACTTTAATATTCTCAATATTTCCACTCATGAATGTCTTACTTCTCAACTTAGGGCACCTGGTCCTGTCACTGAATGAACATGTGCACACAGAAGGTTTCTGTATGTGTGTGCATAGCAATGTGTATCCTGAGGGTGTTCTATGCAATTTTTGTTATACTTTTGCTAGTCACTAGTTTTTCATTACCTTTATGTATTTTGTGCAAGCGTGTGCTCATATGCCTGGGCATGCACATGCCAGAGCATGCATGTGGAAATCAGAGCACAGCTTGCAGGAGTTGTCTCTCTCCTTCCACCATGTGGGCCCCGGGAGTTGAACTCAGTCTGTCAGGCTTTGGCAAACGCCTTACCCACTTAGAAAGATCCTAACAATTCAAGAAGCACAAAGGAAGGAACCAAGTTCCCCATCAGGGAGATGGACATTTAGCACCCAACTTTATGACTCGTGTCCAGCACTTTGAAAACATCACTTGAGATACTTTTTCTACTGTAAATTTCCTTAAACACACACAGTATTTCGCTGGATACTTTCTGAGCTCTGATGTACCCTGGAACATGCTAGAAGTCCAGAATGGTGCACACCTGTAATCCCAGCACTCAGGAGACAGACACAAAAGAGTTCCAGGTCAGCTTGGATTCACTAGAAGGTTCCAGGTCAGCCAGGGCTACATGACATGACGCCATCTTAAAACAACAATAGCAAAACAAACAACGAACCAAAAGCACCAAGCAGGCTGGGGAGATAGCTTGATCAGTAGAGAGCTTGCCTTGCAAGTGTGAGGACTGAATTGGATCCCCACATAAAGACCTACACATTGCTGCAACACACTCATGATCCCAGGGCTACAGAGACAGGCAGATCCATGGGGCTCCCTGCCTAACTTGATTGGTGATTCCCAAGCCATTGAGTGACCCTGTCTCAAAATACAAGGTAGGCAGCTCCTGAGGTTGACCTCTGGCCTACACACACGCATGCATGCACATGCACAGGTGTGTGAACACACACACACACATACACAGGAACACACACTCATACACAGGAATACACACACACATACACTCACACACACATACACTCACACACACACACTCACACACATACACTCTCAAATACACACACACACACATTCACACATCCACACACTCACACACACATACACAGGAACACAAACATAGGAACACATACACATGCACACACACACACATACACACACAAATACATAACACACACTCACACACACTCACACACACATACATAGGAACACACCACACATACACAGGAACACACACACACACACACACACACACACCAAAAAATACAAGCTGCAGCCATGAGGTTCGGTTGCATGTTGGGTGTCAAGAGCGAATGAAACAGACAGAGGGAAAGTATTAAAAAGCAAACACGTTTTTAAGCATGTGTTTAATGGCTGCCTCAGTCCAGCTTTGTGATGATTTACTGGCAAGCTATTATAACAAAGCTATCTTATTCACTCTTAAAGCTCTGATCTTTTCTCTTTGTCCTGTCCCCTGCCTCCGGATAAGGGTATGTTAAATACAGTTTGCTGTTAGTCCTGGGGATGCCTCTTCAGCATTCAGACTCATGCACTTAGAAATCTACCATCATGAAGAACCAAGGATCTCCCCAGCTACAGCGCCAAGAAGGAACCCCAGGCTGGAGCATGAGAGCCAACATAGCTACTAGATTTCAGTTTCTGCCTTCCAAAACTATCAGCAGCCTTTTCTCTGCTTGGGGAGCGTGGTCACCAATGATTTGCGTAATTCTGTCAGAAGCCGGGAATAAACACCACATTTTCTAACAAGAGCACACCATTAGGACACAGGGAGCCAAGCTGACGACACCGTCACCAGAGTCCTAGAAAAATCTGACTTTTATAGAATATGAAAACTAGCCTTCAGAGTTAAAATCTTTGATCATTTCTTAGTTTAACAGTTTTTTTAAACTTTATAGAACAAACAAAATTGACATGAATGTTAAAAATCAGTATTCCTATTCCACTACCTTAGTTTTTACTTTGACATGTGTTCTAGAATCTTCTTACATCAAATTAAAGAACACTGATAAATCATGTGACCTAGTGCCTTCCGTTAATGTGAACACGAGGGAGTGTCAGACACAAACGTAAAGGTCTCCGTGTGGCTGAGAAGATTTCTATTAGAGATAAACCACACAGTGAAAGAGTCAGAGAGGAAATGAAAGCCTCTTCTCTGTAATTAGAGTCACTTGACAAATGACCACAGGAATAAAATCTGACCCCTGATTCAAACAGAAAACCGTTGGGCCGTGCTCCAGTGTTTTTAGCACATCGTGGGGATGGCTCTTCCTCCTCCTCTGACTTTGTTTCTTGTTCTCACGTGGTTTGCTGGTTTGTGGTTGAGAGGGAAAGTAGGATTGACAACAGAATTGTTTTCATAACATTTCCAATGGGTTGCAATCAGGAGAACATTTCATCTCAGCCCAGCACTGGGCAGGCTCAAAGATTGACAGCTTCAAGGACAACCCAGGCTAGCCAGAGACAATGGAGTCCTTGAGTAAACTATATGAAGAGATTATAGCTTTGCAAACACTCTCTTGCTTAAATTCAAGTGGCCCAAATCGCAAACTCTGAATAGTCCCTAACATGGAATGACATTATGTATAGGACCCCATCACTCAGCAGTGATATCCCTTTCCATAAGATACCTTAGCATGTCCTTTTTCAGGTGTGTGCACATTAAGAGAGACTTTGTCTTTTCCAACACACATGTGGGTTTGGCTAAGCCTTAGGCAAAGTTAACATAGTATGCAGATTTCCCATGGCTTGTCACAGACCCTGCGGGCACATGGGACTTGTGACCAACAGTTACACAAAGTTCTAGATGGAAAGTATTTGTCTCTTAAAGCACTTTGCAAATGAATCGTTTTCGCTGTGATGCTTCGGAGTTTCTGACACAAACAGGAAAGAAAGCCCTGCTTAGCCTTCTCAGAGCCCTGGGGTGAATCTTAGAACTGCAACATCAATGAGCTTAAATACTGAGAACTGCACATGCACATGGATTTCATGCTGGCCCTGGGCTGTCAGAGCTTGTGCTTCCAACTCACACTAACCAAGACAGCAGGACTCAGCAATTAGAAGTCTACACTGGGCACCTTAAAGTGTTTAAGTGCCCCGTGCAGTAGCATGCATCCAACCTCAAATTCAGCTATCACCAAACTCCTGCTCTACTGTTCAGAAAGATGGTCCGTCCGTCCATCCATCCATCCGTCCATCCATCCATCCATCCATCCATTCATTGAAAAGGCTCCTGAATTACTCCAGGATGGAAGACATACTACTGTGCACGCAGAAAGGATCTAGACTGGGCTCTGCTTCTGGCTAAGAACTAGGGATGTGGTATGTGCAATGGAGTACAAAAGCAGGTGTGTTTAAAGGCTTTCAGAGAATCAAGCACAGAGGAGAGAAAGTTGAGCCCTGCTGGGAGGCACAGGTCAGAACAGGCTTTGGGGAGCAGCATTTAAGACCCAGGGACACAGCTTTCACGAGCTGTCACCCATCCTGGGCTGGGCTCAATAATGCGACTACATTTGGGTCACCCACATTTCCGTAAATAAATCTGATGAACTCATTGGTTCTCCAAGCAAGAATTGGGTAGAACTGTTCCTTCTATTCTATTTTTGGTGGCCTCTTTGAGAAGATAGACCTTTTTCATGTCTCCCCAGGAAACCATGCAACACCATAATAATATATTTGCCTACATTGTGGCAAAATTTGATACTTTTTGCATGACTTATAAATGAGATAAAATTGTATGATCATCTAGGAAATATTAGCATCCTGTCACAGTGTTATTTATATGAGTTTTAGAAATGCTAATAGATTTTGGCTGGGTGTAGAAGGTTACAGTAAGCACAGGCATTTCGGGATAATTTACTGACATGCTATGTCAGGCGGATTTACTGGAAAGATAGCAAGCAACAGAAAAGTGAAATCATCAATACAGAAGCCCCAGAGAACATCTACATCCCAAGTCAGTGCTCAGGAATCTCAGCAGTGCTGCAGATAATTAAATGCATAATAGTCACCAAAAATTCTTTCTACATCTTACAAAACAGGGCCATCTTTAAAGGCAATCTCTAATTCTGGGTGGTTACCAAAGGCCTTCCTGGGCACCAGCCAGCTGAAACCTGGCCAGTGATACCTATCTATGTAGATGCATTTGTTAGATTGTCAGGAAAGGGAGGCGTGTTGAGAAACACAGGATGAGCAAAGGTGAAACAGGTTGGTGTACACATAGCCTGACTGAGCTGCAGTATTCCCTGAGCTTGGCTTCTACTCTTTTCTCTTGGAAGACCAAGAATAAGGAGGGATGCAAAGAACAACAAAGATCATCGGAGCCCTGGGAATGGCTGAGTTTCTGGAGGAGGCCACTTAGAGTTGAGGCAGGTGTCTGGAAGGTTGACTAGGCCATGAGAGAATACCTAAGACAGAAAGCAGGTCACCTACAGGGGTACAAGTGGCAAGCATGGTGCCTCTTGGAAGCAGGGGCAAGTCTTCCTCCAAAATGGTGTCATGCATCTTCCTCCAAAAAGTGAAGATCAGGACTGAAGTCAGGTGCCAGCCTAAGGGGTAGATACTGGCCAAGAATGGCTCACAGCATAGCCTCTAGGGTGACTAGGAAACCTCTGGAGATGCAGCTCAGAACAGTGACCAGAAAATTGGCCTGGTAGGCAGAGGGTTCTCTGTTGAGCAGAGGAGATTTCAAGTACATTCAGACTCCACATACAGGGGGAAGAAACCAGTGCCCCATTTGAGGCCCACAGTGCTTGGAGATTCTCAGACCCCACCCAGACCTGATGAGTCACAACCTTCTAAGGAAGCTCTGAGGTGATCCTGCAGTCAAGGCAGGTAGTCTGGGACGGAATAGTGATTTAAGAAGAGACCACTGTGAGGGAAAACCCACTATCCCGTTGTGCTGTCTTCTGGAGGCCATACAAACTGCTCCCAGCCACACTTTCACACTTTGGAAAATGGAAAACTAATGGCATCCTTTCCTTGCCATCTGCTATGTGCATGCGTGCGTGCGTGCATGTGTGTGTGTGTGTACTTGTTCACATGAGGGGGCATGTAGAGGTAGAGGCCCATGTAGAGTGTCCTTCTCAGTCACTCTCTATTTTATTCTTTTGAGGCAGGGACGCACATGCAACCTGAGCTCACTGACTGGCTACGTCAAGGGATCCTCCTGTCTCAGCCTTCCCAGTGCTGTGATTACAGGAATATGTTACCACATCTGCTTTTTTTTTTTTTTTAAATATGGGTCATAAGGATTCAAACTCAGGTCCTTGTACTCGTGTGGCAAGTGCTTTATCGACTGAGCTGTATTCCTAACCCTGCCTCTCCTTTAGCTAAAGGTAATATGTATTTTAAGCACCTAGAACACAAGTCACTATTACATTTTTTGTGACAGAGTTTGTAGTAATCAAGAAAACCCCCAAATAGTGTCTCATCCAGATAAAAAGTAATGACTGACTTAAAAACCAAATAAATATTTAATAATATCAAATAAATAAATAAAATCTTATTCCACGGTAAAAAAAAAAATCCTCTGATGATAAATCTATATAAACTTGGGGAGCTAGGTGTATACCTGGGGTACAACCCTTGCCCAGCATGGATGAGGCTCTGTATTCCATCTCCAGCCATCAAAAACAAATACACTAGATGAGGGAAAGCATGGTGTGATCAGAGCATTTAAAAACTATTAATAACTATATATAGTTATTTAAAAGCTATAGGTCATATTAAAATACAATTTCTGCTAAATGACCCAAGTTCCTTTTCAATTTTGAGGGAAGTAATTTTAGGTGTGTTAGTTAATCTGTCTCTCATTACTACAATAAAATATCTGAAGCTTAGACAATTTTTTTGAGGAAATGAGTTTTTGTAGCTGGAGAGTTGGCTCAGTTGGGAGGGAGGGAAAGAGGGAGAGAAAGAGGGAGGAAGAACAGGGAGGGTGATTAGGACTATTTTGCTTACAGTTCTAGTGAGTCAAGGGCCCATATTTTGCAATGGCCTTTTGCTATCTGAGTTCCCAGGTGACACAGGGTATCACATGGCAAGAGGCAGGGCATGTGAATATGTATGCACGCACTCTGCACACGTGCACACACACACAGAAACACACACACACACACACACACACACACACACACACATCTTTTGTCATCCCTTTCTTTTGTAAAGCCACCAGGATTGAACCATTGGATTTACGCAGATGATTTAGCTAATCCTGATAACTACAAAGCCCCAACCCTCAAGACCAATGTCAGATTGTGTTTCAAGCCCTTTACAGCCTCCCAGTAGGAACTCCGTTTCAGCGCACAAACCCTGGAGGCAACACTCACACCCCTCTAGCATGGCTGCCTGTGCTATCATGTGATCTGCCAGGAGTGATGGAGTCCTCTTCTTACCTTGTAATAATTTCTAAACAAGGCCTGCGGTTGTCAGAGTCTTGGTCCTGACCCATTCATATGACTGCCCCTGTAGATAACCTTCTCCTTTGTGAGAGCATATTAGAAGGGCTGCAGAGGTCATTGATATGCTCTGAGTCAAAGATCCCAGGCCCCTTCTGTGGAGCCTCTGAGAAGAAACCGAGGGACCTCTGTGTGCCTCAGGGAAGACATCTTCAAGTCACTGCTCAGAAACTCCACAGGCTGAACATAGCTGCAGTTACTGTTGCCCAGCCTTGAACTGCATTCTGCTCTCCATGTTCAGCGAGGTGCCCATTGTAGCCACGTGGCTGCTTCATGCCTTCTGTAGCTCTGTGCTTGGTAAAAGGATATCCATTCGCTCTGAGACCACAAGCTAAAGGACTAATAACTGTACCCCTCAGGGCCTCCTCACGGGAACACAGTGCCCTCTTCTCTTCAATCTACCACACAGTTAAACCATGTTTGATGTCACATGACATGCACAGATTTACATCCCAGCCTCCTTTTATAACTTGGTGGAATATCATCAGCATTTCCAAATTGCTATTTTATAAAGTTTATCATCTCTGTAGTGGGCACGCCCAATGGCTGCCTATAATATTTGAACTTTCTTCTCTATTAAGCACCCATGCTGTTTGCATGAATACGTTTCATTATTTTATAGCTTGTGAATCTTTTTTTCTTATGTGTGGGGTCTATGGAACTACCAATTGTCTTCAATTGCCAGGGACTTTCCTAGTTTTAACATTGACAGATCCTTGTCAGGAAACTCCCTCAATTCTGGAAAAATCAGGGTAGCTGGCCTGTCATCTTAGGAGATTCTCAGCTGGAGCAATGGAAGAAATTGGGGTCCAGATGCTGGGCACAGCATCCTATGGGAAACTTCTGCAAAAGGGGCCATTCAAGGCATCCCATTCTGGAGGACGATGGGGGCAAAGAGCTAGTGGGAAGTTTGTGAAGCTGCCCACTGATGTGGATAAAAGGAAGTGAATCTATGACAGATAGGAGTGGGAGGTAGGAAGGCAAGAGCTTGGGAATGCAGGCCCAGTCAGACTTGGGGCAGATGTGTGTACTCTATCCTGAAGGGAACAGGCAAGGATTCTGGCTGCCTCATTTACCTGCAAACCCAGCCCTGTAGGAAACCCCTGGTACCTCTATCACCCAGCAGCTCCAGGCCCTTTGCCCACCTTGTACCTCTGGCTCCCACACTGCTGCTGCTGTGTGTTACCCCAGGCAACCATGTTTAGGCCATCTGCCAGCATGAGGAAGCCAATGCCTGAGGAAAACATTTGATCCCTAGGAGAGAAAAGCCTTTGGGAATCCCGTGCAATCCACTGCCTTGAGCAGCAGCTGCCAGGACAGGCAGAGAAAGGACTCCTTTTTCTCAGCTCCCACCTTTCAACCTTCCTGGCTTCTGATGACTTAGTAAGTGAGCTCCTAAGCCACCGCTGCCCCAGATCTTACTCTCTGGGACCATAGGACTGAGAGGATGGTAGAAAGAGCAAGCAAACAGGGGGGAGGGATGGAAGACATGCTGAGCCAGCACATCTTGTCCCAGGGTGCTGTGCAGATTTGCCTACTCAGAGAACTTTGAGAATCTGGTCTGCCAAAGATTTTGAGTACTATCCATTGTCTTTGTGCCCTTTAAAGACAAATCAATGCTAAAAATTCATATGTGACAAAAATTACACACATACACACAGAGATACACATACACAGATACACATACAGACAACAAACAAATACACATAGATACACACAGAGAGATACACATAGAAAGATACACACAAAGCTGGGCAGTGGTGGTGCACGCCTTTAATCCCAGCACTTGGGAGGCAGACAGATGGATTTCTGAGTTTGAGGCTAGCCTGATCTACAGAGTGAGTTCCAGGACAGCCAGGGCTACACAGAGAAACCCTGTCTTGAAAAACCAAAAAAAGAAAGAAAGAAAGAAAGAAAGAAAGAAAGAAAGAAAAAAAGAAAGACACACAGACACACACAGAGACCGATAGATACACACACAGAGATGCACACACACATAGACACACACACAGGCACACAAACACACACAGAGAGATGCACGAACTCACTCACACACAAATACATTCAAGACACACACACCACACTCCTTAAAAAAACAAAAACAAAAACAAAAACAAAAACAAAAACAAAACCTTGTCACCCAAAACAATTCGGCTAACACAGCTACTAAACGTACAGACTTAACTATCATGAATAATGCTTGAACACATACAAAGCCATGATCAGGACCTGGGCAACCATATGCGTAGATAATCTCACCTGTCTGGGGTCTGTGCTGTCCTGAAGCAGAGCCCCCACCACACAGCTCCTGGGATGGCCAAGGAGTGGCCTACGGAGGATCATAACATTTGTAGCTTTAGGACACTGGGCACTAACTTTATCACAGGCTTAGGGTACATGGTGCATGGTGTCATTACCAACTACAGTATATCAGAGTGCAAAGGAACCTTTTGAGAAAAGACACTCTGTTGATGCCTCTCTTCCTATGCCCTTTGCCCACTCTCAAGACTTTCTTGTAAGTTTATAGAAGTTCCATTTATATTCTAGAATCATCCGTAAGCATAGACCTTGTAGGTAGTTTTTCCAGTTCTCCTGCACCAGCACCAGGGCTTCCAAAGGCAAATTATATCATGCCCTGTATCATCTCCTACTTTTACAAAATGGGTATTTAAGCTTGAGCAGTCACGGGGCACTCATGAGGCATGTGCAGCCCTGGGTAGCACAGTCAGCATCCCTAAAGTGCTGGGTATGCACAGCACACAATGGTGCAGATGTCGGCTCTCTTGTTTCTACCTAATGCTATTTTATCATTGGCCACTGTCTTCATTGTCTGTCATTAAAAAATTAGAATCTAGCCAGGCAGTGGTGGCGCGCGCCTTTAATCCCAGCACTTGGGAGGAAGAGACAGGCGGATTTCTGAGTTTGAGGCCAGCTTGGTCTACAGAGTGATTTCCAGGAGAGCCAGGGCTACACAGAGAAACACTGTCTCGAAAAACCAAAAAAAAAAAAAAAAAATAGAATCTAATCTTTCAATATCTAGATAATTGGCTTTTGAATTATAATTTATACTTTCAGATTCTTGTTTTAAAAACTCTTTCCTTGGGGCTAAGGAAATGGCTCCGTTAGTCAAGTTCTTGCCAAGCAAGCATCAGGAACTGCATTCAACCTCCCTACGCCCATAAAAAGCCAGGTGTGGTGATGAGCCCTTATAATCCCAGAGCTGGGGAAGCAAGGGCAAGAGGAACGCTACAGCTCATTGGCCAGCAAGTCTTGCTGAACTGGGCAGCTCCGGGTTCTGTAGAAGACACTATGTCAATCTCCAGAACATGCTCACACCCTAAACACATGTGTGCACATATACACCAAATTAATTCATCAAAAACTCCTCCCTTGACTTTGTCATGGCTGCCTCTATTTCCTTCAGTTACTTTGTCATTTGGCTTTGAAGTCCCCAAGTCCGCCTTTGAATGGAGTCAGAGGTAGATACTTTGTATTCTTATCTGATTATCTCGGTTTGCTTTAACACAGTCTAGCATACAGTGCATGCTTCCCCCTTCGAATCATGGGGTCCTTGTGGTTGTATGATGCCTCCCTGGGCTGGGGCCAATCTTCATAGTCATTTATCCCCATTAGCTGTTTTTCTGCTCTTGCTCTGACCCCGTGCTACTTACTCTCTTAACTTCTTGTCTATCACCTTTCAGATTGACTTACCTCTTTGTAGACCTTGATTCTCCCAAATAAATATTACAATTTTGTATTTGTTTCTTACCTCTTATTTTCCTTGGTTGTTGTTGTGGGTTATGAGATAAGATCTCCCATAACCCAGGCTGGCTTTCAGCTCCCAATCCTCCTGCCTCAGCCTCCCAAAGGCAAAGAGTACAAGTTTGACCCATCATGCCTAGCTGCCTCCTCCTCCTCCTCCTCCTCCTCCTCCTCCTCCTCTTCCTCCTCCTCCTCCTTTTCCTCCTTCTGTTAAAACTAATGATAAATAGGAACACATGTCCCAGCTCACTGTCCACCCCATGGTCTATCACCAAGGTAAGGTGAAAAGGCTACATTCTTTTTAAAGAAACAAGTGAATAGATCAGGCACCTTAACCACATATCTAATATTAGAATTAACTCGAGAGAATGTTCATTCTTGTGACTGACTAGGAAAGTGTCACTTGGGACAATATTCAAGTCTGACTGCAGCTGGGAGGTCAGAGCTTTTATAGTGGCTTAATTTTTTTTTTAAGCAAAGATGTTACAGAGAATCAGAGTGGATAGAAAAGACAGTCTAAAGTCAGCTACTTAACATTTTCAAATAATTTATAGGCTCTGTATGTCTTGACATTGATAGATTCTATGGCTATCAATTCTGGCCACAGAATTTCCTAAGGAGAAATGTCTCCATAACATGCCATTAAATGAGATGGGAAACTGACTACACAAGAAGAAAAAACACTAGGGTTACAAACACTCAAAAGTGGAAGAAACATTCTTATTACTCTCCTAAGAGACCTCGCAACGTGACCAACCAAAGGTCACTCACTCCTTTCTAATGCAGCTGAGAAGGGCCAGAAAATTAACCTTGCTCAGCTTTGTTTGACAATGCTATTGCCATTCCTGCCAGATCATCTTCACATGCAATAAAACATGCACGCCATATGTTTAAACATAGAATCGAGGTCAGAGGTCAGCATCCACTCTGTTGAATGAAGCTGGGTTTCAGCCTTATCACTGTTTTTGAAAAAGTGTTTTATTTCTTGAGACCATGGCTTGTCTAACCACACAGGCTAGATTTAATTGCTGCCCCTGGTGCACCTCGACATGACCTGTTAGGGTAACTCCATTAATTACACTGTAGGGTTTTCTGCCAGTTCAAAACTTCATATAGAAAGATGCTTTTTTTTGGACAGTTTCTTTTCTATTGAACAATGCAGCCCCTTCCCCTAAGATTTAGTATGGTCTGATATTACATTTATAGTTTTTATGTTTTCTAATAATTAAGAAAGAAGTTTCTGGCTCACACCGTGGCTTGCAACCATCCACAACTACAGTTCCAGGGGATTCAATGGCCTCTTCTGACCTCTGCTGGCACCGGTCACACACATGGTGCACATATATACATGTAGGCAAAACATTTACACACACAAGTTAGAATAAATCCAAAAACTGCTTTTAAATAGAGATTTCGAAGCATGAAACTTAACCCCAAGGTTAAATGGCATTATATGTTAAAGTATTTTTATCTCTACTAAATATTAAAGTACTTTTAATTGTTTGTTTGTAGGTGTTTTTTGTTCATCTATTATGTGTGTTTCATGTACTTCTATACATATGTAGCACATATCTACCCACAGAGACTAGAGGAGGGCCTTGGATCCTCTGAAAAGAAGTTACTAGAGAATTTTGAGCTACCATGTAGGTTCGGGGACTCAAACCCAAGTCCTCTGGAAAAGCAGACAGTGATCTTAATCTCTGAGTCATCTCTGCTGCCCCTGTGAAGCCTCTTTAAAGATTGAAGTTCATCATTTATCCAACACAGCCTGCAGATTCAGCTCAGGCCTATCCTAAACTTCAGTGTTCGTGATCAACACCCACAATTACAGTAGGAATGTTTTGGTGATGGTGGTTGTAGCGGTGATGTGGTGGTGGTGGTGGGTGTATTTGCATTTATGCCAGGGATCAAGCCCAGAGCTTTAGCCTCAAACTGGTGATTCACCTGCCCTTGGCTTTCTAACTACCAGAATCACACCCATGCATCACCATGCCTGAATATTGTATTCATTCACAATGGGATATCTTGATCACCACTGCAAGCACCCCAAAAATGATACAAACTTTTCCTATTCATCAAACTGGAACAGAGGCATGAGCTATGTTGGTATCTTGGTATGCCTTTGCTCAACAGATTTATTAAAAGGGCACTTGTGGGGTATCATCCCATGGAGAGAGCTTCCTGTCAAAATGATATCCTCATTCCAAAGGGAGTGCAGAACCTGGGAGCAGGCAGGATAGGTAGTGAGGTTGTGTTGACTCTGAGCCACTGGGGACATTAACCCTCTTGGGTCCTCACAGCCCCAAGGAAAATGATACCAGGCTTTGGCTTGGTACTGAGCAACCATTGCAATTGTCCGAAGATGCCGTGCACTCTGCATCGGACCAGAGGGCTTCAGTGTGTACCTAGGCTCCATCCTTCATTCAACTGCTGGTCTATAACCCTTCTTGTGGGTCTCTGAATGAGGTAGCTCCAAACATGTTGCTCAGCTCAAGCCTTACTGCCAGTGAAGCAGGCTTGGCTAACGACACAGAAGTAGAAGTTCAAAGCCCACCTGGAACTGATCCCAGTGAATTCTGGGAACAACCAGGTACCATTGTGTGTAGATAACGGGTATTAGGATGTGTCATTGTCACATCCTTTGGGGGAAGCGCAAGTGTTCCAAGTCACCCAACATGCTATGATATGCACTGGTCACGCCATGAAGGCAAAGTCAGTTTAGGCTACAGAATTGCACCAGACTAAGCTTTGGTGCAAATGCTTTAGTGGACTTAGCTCCCTTGGTTGTCATATGATCTGAAACACATAGATAGAGCTGCCACTCTTTCCTCTGGCTTTTCTAACCCTGGAAACAGCCACTGTAGGGCAGTGTCTGGTGCTTCAGTAAGTACCTGACTTACAGAAGCTGCCATAGAGATGGAGAAGAGAGTACAGGAAGATTGAGATGGGTTGACTTCCTGGATCAGATGGGCAGGACAACTTCATGGTGGCAGAAATGTAGAAAAGAGGATGACCAAGGAGACAGAAGAAGAAAGTGTCGGGGAAGATTCATTTCATAGGAGTCAGCTGGTGGACTCATCTCCAAGGGAGAGCAAGCCTCTTCAGGAACACAGGGAAGTGGTAGGCAGCTGTGAGGGCTGGTGGCTTGGCTCTGGCCTGTGTTCTTTATGGCTTTTCCCTTCCTGTGATTCTACTCAAGATCTTTCTCCTGTCTAGTTTCTCATGAAGGATGTGGTTCAGCAGTGCCAAGGGAGACCTGAGACTGACCCCAACTTCAGAAGGCACGTGCAGACACAGAAGTCCTTTGGGATGGGAGGGGACTAGCCCACTCACTGTGGGCTGATATCCTGGGTGTCTGAAATATGGGTGTTTGTCACTTACATGTTGACGCTGCTGAGCCCCTCTCCTGAGACTCACCACTGTGAAAGCAGCTGGGAAAAGAACTGCATTTCCTGATTCTAGCTATCAGCAAACTGGTTCTTTTAACTGGGCAGGAGCAGTAAGTGAGCCCTAAGGGTGAGCTGGGCCTGGACCAGCACAGAGATCTAAGCACTGGCTCAGGCTCCCTCTTCAGCCCAGCCAGCACTGGGGTCTTTGTTGAGGATTAAAAGTCAAATTGTGAGGTACTGGGGCAGTGGGGAATCAGATGTGGATAGCATACAGAACTACTGTGAGTAGCACAGGCTTGCCCTCACAATGCTTAGTGCCTATCAGGACAGGGGGACAGGGAGGCCTTTGCTTATCCCCAGCCAAGGTAGTTGTGAAGCAGAAAGCCAATGTTCATTTTATCTCATTCCCTTACAGGTGTCCCACACAGCCTGCAATCCAAAGTCCACTTTTCAAGCCCCACTGAACTGTGACTATAGCATCGTCCCACTCCTGATGACTCTGGCTTTTCCCCTCTATTCACACTCCAGTCGGAGCATCACATGGGGCTCTGGACAAGTCTGGGTTCAGCAGCTCCAGAGCAGATTAGGTGCAGCGAGGAGCTGGGAGCCACATTAAGTGACAGAGAGCAAGAAAGGGGAGTGAGTGTGTGTGAGGGAAGGGTGTGGGAGGAAGGGGTCCTTCCACAGTCGTGTCTCACATACACTCTTCATTCCATCATTATAGCCATCTGGAGAGGAGGGGCTGCCAGCTGAGACTCTCTCACTCCTGGATCTTTCTTTTGTATGTGTGAGCACATGTATAGAATGCATGTGTTTGTGGTATATATGCTCTCCAGAGTGCTGAGGTTACACACACATCTAGCTATGCCTAGGGTCCTGGGGATTCGAACTCAGGTCTTCATGCTTGGGCTACAAGCACTCTTTATACACTTAGCTGTCTCCCTAGCCCCTACCCTGAGTCTTTCTTTAGTCTTTATTAGAGCATAGTAATGCTCCAGTGTGTCAGTTCCAGAGTAGGTGGCGCTAGGTTCCTACACTGTGATCTTGGCACTGTGATTAGCAAATGTCCTCTCAAGCCAGGGGTTGCTGTCTGTGCCCATCTCCATACTCCAGCGACCTGTCCTAGCTCCTTTCTTCACCCTGTCACTGGCAGGGACAATTGCTACCTTACCCAGCGCTTAGCTGTGCCACCTAACCTAACAAGCACTGTGCATGAGTTATTTACACCAACTTCCAGCAATGGACTCCACACAATGTGATGCTCAGTTTGTATAAACTGGAGCTCGCGAAACCCCCCAACAAAGGTCCACTCTTGGGTTCCCACAACCAGTAAGCCTGAGCTCTTAGCCACTTTGCTGCCTCAGTGACGAGCTATATTGTATCTACTCTTGTGTAAAATTCTATCATTTATTTGCAAAAATTTGTTCCAGCAAATAGCTATTATTTAATTACTCATTCAAATATAGTTTATATATTATATAATACCATATCATAATAGAGCATCCTACTGATCCTATAGGCACACTGACAAAAAGAGGCATCTGATAAACTAGTCACATGATCAACTGGTCACATGATCAGCAGATCACTGTTAACTAAGACACACAGACAGATGTCTCATCAGAAAAGGGTTTTGAGACACTTTCTTATGCTCCAGAACTGAAATTTATTCCCTTAATTAACTTTAAAAACATTGATGCCAAGGCTGGAAAGAGTGTATGCTGCTCTTACGGAGGATCTGAATTGGATGCTCAGCATCCATGCTGGGCAGCTCACACAGCCTTGTTTAACTCTAAAGCCAGGGGACTCCTACACCCTCCTAGGGCCTCTGTAGGAACCTGTTCTCATGTCTACATACCCATACATATAATTTTTAAATTACTGTTAACAGTCAATGCTGAATTAATTTGAATTACTTTCTTTTTTTTTTTTTTCCTTTGGTTTTTTGAGACAGGGTTTCTCTGTGTAGCCCTGGCTGTCCTGGAACTCACTCTGTAGACCAAGCTGACCTTGAACTCAGAAATCTGCCTAGCCTCTGCCTCCCAAGTGCTAGGATTAAAGGCGTGCGCCACCACTGCTCGGCTTTGAATTACTTTCAATCTACTTCTCTGTAGATATTTAATGCTTTGGACAAGCCATGTGACTTCCCCCATGAGTCAATAATTTGAAAACTCAGCTTAGCAATGCAAAGGGACTTGTTCCTCAGTAGCATCTGTGAGGCATCACTTTTTTTAAAAAAAAAAAAACAATAATAAAGAACTGATTTTTTCTTTTTAATTCTCCTCCTGTAATGTGCTACAATCAGTTTTCAGACAGGAGCCCTGGCACCAGGCCCCCTCTGTTTGTGACTCACAGGTATCAGCTTACTGGTGCATCTCCCTGTGGAGCTGGAGACGCACACATCGCATTTCATCTTGACCTGTTGGCCGCCCATCGCTTCCAGTTGGCAGAAGAATTATGAAATCAGAGCCATTCTGTGCGTACACTGAGCTGAGCCATGACTGGGAAAGGCATCTGAGATGTGGAACAACGTGGAACAGAGGATGCAGCCAGTCCTGGACTAGGGTATTACACACCTCAGAGTGGTTTGTAAGCTTCTTAGGAAATGCGGCCCTGACAACAGTGGTCAAGGCTTCTCTCAGAAGGACCGTAGCCCCTTCAGTGTGTGACCAGGTCCCTCACTCCAGAAGCCAAAGGAACTGAGCCCAGTCTGCCTGAGCATCTGTGATGTCCTAGATGTTCCATTCTGTCTTCTAGGAGGGGACCTCAAAATCACATCTGAGTCTGGTAGAGGCCTTGCTCTGCATGTCTGTTTCTAGATACCACCATACACTTCATGGTAAGCTACCATTCCACCCAGTCTGCCTTCATATCTCAAGGGGAAACATAAGAAACCCTCTCTAAGGACCCACTGAGGCACTGGGAGACAAATATACCCCATGCTACACTCAATGAGGTCTATGTGCAAAACCTGCTCTCTCTATATGTATGAAGAAGTCATGAGAAGATAGGAGACTTTCAGCTCAACTCATAACTGCCAAAGCATCAGAGGCCAGCAAGAGGTTTGCACAAGAACTCTGAAGTCCTATGGGTAGGAAGGGAAAATGGCTCCCACATGCTATCTATCTACGAGGGAACAGCAAACATCCCCAGAAGAGGGAGATTTGATTTGAACATTATTTGATGTTCCTAAATTTCATCCTGAACTATCTCTGAGCAATGGGAAAACACAGTATCCCATGTTTAGAGATTTTATAACTCATAAATAAATAGCAGCAAAACCTACCCCAAAATTACAGTCACCCCTAAGCAGATGTGATAATGGCAAAATAAGACATTGAATGTTATACCAGGGAAGGGAAATATAAAGTTAAATGTTTCAGTGTTGTATTGGTTATTTTTGCATTACTGTGAACTAAATACCAAGCAGAATAATTTAACAGAAAGAAGTATGTATTTGGCTTACAGTTGGAGAGTGCTCAGTCCATGGGGTTGGACAGATCAATATGGCAGTGGGAGCCTGTGGTAAAGAAACTACTTTGTGGCAGACAGAAAGTAGAGAGACAGACACAGGAAGTAAGTGGGGTAGGACATGGCTCCCAAGAGCACACCTGTGGTGATCTCAGTCTTCCAGCTTAGCCCTACCTCCTAATGCTGCCATCATATGAAGACAAGGCTGATCCAATATGAAGACAAGAGTCTCATGGTTTAAATGACTCTGGAAACATCCATCTCAGACACATGCAGAGGTGTGCCTCACTAATCTGTGTGTGTCTCAGTTCAGTCACATAGGATCACTCCGTGAATGAAGATCACTCACACAGTTGGAGTGAAAGCTCATGGGTGTGGACGGACCTCTGAAGTTCTGACACAGTTCTTCATGGTGCAGTCTCAAATGCTCTGTCTCTGCCACTGTGGTCACCTTGCATGTCACTCAGTTATCTCCTCTGACCTACGACAATCCTACCCAGGAGGGCCTCTACTTCCCAGAACTGGGGATCTTACTCAGAGCTTTGTGCATGTTGTGTGTGTGTGTGTGTGTGTGTGTGTGTGTGTGTGTGCTGTAGCCTTACCCCTGAGGACTGGGCTTGACAGAAGAACAAACATCTATGTTTGTAAAGCCAGACCCTGATCCTACTCTACCTCCACATAGCATTTTCCACTAGGTCCATGGCCTATGCCAGGCTATCTGTAAGAGTGTAGATGCTTGGCAGAGGAACCAGATCTCCTGTCAACACCATGAGCAGCACAGCAAATCCACCAGGAAGAAAGGGCAAAGCCAGGGTGAACCCATGTTGATTTCAGAAACTCAGCACCTCAATGGTTTAGGTTAGCTTCATCCCAAGACATCTTCCCAATCACACATAGATCAGGTATCCCTGAGATCAGGGCTAGGGATGAAATACCTCAGAAACCTGAAAACTGACTCATCTCTCAGAGGAATGAGAGGAGCCTCAGGACAGCTTTCAAACAACCAGTTACCTCGGGGGAAGAGAGAGAGGCTAGCACCCACACACAGATAACCTGTGGGAGTCGGTAGCCTTCCTGCCACAGCGTCTACCTCCTTGGTTAGCCAATGATTGGCATCAGAGATCTTAGAAGCTCTTCCACAATAGTCCCCATGTTCCCGCCTGACTTTCATTTTTCCTCCCAGACCTCAGTTTTGAAGAGTGAAATGCTAAATCAATCTTGATTTTGAAGACTGTGCCAGACGACTCCCATCCACCAACAAAAATCAATGCACAGCTTAAAGGCTTTTAAAAAATGACATCTACCGCCTTTCTTAGAAGCACCTAAACTCCATTCTCATTGTCGTTCTCAACTATCACACAGAAAGCAGCCCCGAAGCGGTGTTGTTTTATTACAAACACAGAAGAAGAGCAAGAGGTTATAGCCCCTTAGAAGTCTTGAGTTTCAGATCCCTCCTTCAGATAAAGGAGCCACCTGCTCCCTCCACCTGTCATTTATCTCTCTAAAAACACTTGATCAAGAACATTAAGGAGTTTGCTTCCTCTCACACAATAGAAACCTACTCTTTTCTTGGTGTTCTTTAAGAGAGTGGAGTGGGTAGGGAGGATGTTGGGAAGGTTCCCCTTTGTTGTGAAGGTTTGGTAGTGTGGTTTTGGCTCTACTTCCTTAGAGGGCAGAGGGTCCAGCTGCACTTGGCATTGTAAACACCAGCCCTCCGTGGCCCTTGCTTCTGCCCAGCCCTGCTCCTGTGCCCAGCTTCCCCTGCAGCGGGCTCTCCTGACGACACAGGCCCGCCAAGGGCAGCCAAGACAGCTGAGAAAAGTCTTTTCAGCACAATGGACGTCAGCACATAAAAATGATGAGCTCAGGAAGCCGACAGTTCCTTTCTCCCTGTTCCCTTCATGTGCCAGGTCACATCCCTCAAATGAAGCTCCCACAGACGACAGAGCCCACATGCAGGCAGAGACCAGCCAAGGGAGGACCTGAGCCTCCGGCTGCAGACTTTGTGGTCTTGACCACCTGATGAGCAGTCACACCTCACAGATCCAAGGGGGAGAGAGACACAAGGACTTACCATGGCTCATTAAGGGTATGAAGTGTCAGGAAAAAATGGCTTCTGTCAATCTAGGACATGAGGTTTCAGGGTTAGCTTAGCTATAGTTATAACAAGGGTTGCCTTTGCCACTGGGCCTCTTTTTCTTTCACCCATGAATTACCTCACAAATATCTATTAAGTGCTGTGTTGAGCAAAGGGTTCAGAATGCCTGTTTCTATTTGATGAGGAAGGCAGCTGTTCATCCCATCAACACTCCGTGGGGCATATGGGGCAGAGAAAGAGACTTAGTCCTAGCCCCAGGATGGAAGTGAAGGTCGAATGAAGGACATGCTTTCCATGCAAGGAAATTCTCAAGTGTATGCTAAGGTAAAACCTGGAGTGAACCAGGAAGAAAGAAGAAAAGCATTTTGAGAAATAGAAAGGATATATGCAAGGAGCTATAGGAGGGCAGGTGTGCCTCACAGGCTCCCGGATCACTAACAACCTGAAGAGGAGAGGAGCCCCAGAGGTGGAGGAAGTGAGTGCGCGGGATCACCCAGGGTCCTGTTTGCCAGACAAGGGAGGACAAGAGCCAACTTCCCTGCTGTAGTATTAGGGCCCAAAGCCTTAGGAGCATCCCTCTGAAAAGAAATGGACCAAAATGGAGCTGTGAGAACTGGCTCACAGGAAGAGCCATAACAGACCATGGTTTATCCAAGCATATGTCTCTTGGGTCTGGGAATGTCGTTCAGATGGCAGAGTGCTTGTTTAACATGTATAGAGCCCTGGGTTCAATCCCTGGCATCACATGAACTAGAAGTAGTGATGTGCTCTTGGAATATCAGAGCTGAGTGCGTGGTGAGGGCTGGGAGGGGGGAGTTGGTGGGGGCAAAGGTATCAGAATTCTAAGGTCAGCCAGGCCTGCAGAGCATTTAAGGCCAGTCTGATATACATAAGACCTTCCCTGCTTTGAACAAAATCACTTAAGGTTTATCTCATCTGTAGTCTCATGTTCCCATTTAGGTTCATTGGTGGGATGGAGAGAGTCGGAGGAGGGGCTGCCATCCCTGCATACCCTGAGGTTCTTTTCCATCTAAATAGTCCCTCAGCATTTAGAGCTTCAAGGTTTACCGATACCAAGTACCAGAAGAAGGAAACAGGTCGGATGCACGTGCACAGGGAAAGGTTATTTTGGCTCATTTGAGATCTCCCCAACATCCAGAGGCAAAAAGACGAGTTGGGTGGTCACTGGACTTACTGATAAAGTTAGTAGAGAGAGGAGCTGAGATCCGGGCCCAGGGCCATCTGACCCTCAAAGATATATCTTCTTTTTCCAGTCTACTAAGATGTGTATACAAACTCTTTAACCCATTGTGATGCTTAATACCGTCAGCCTAGCAGGATCTACAACCAGCTAAGTGACAAACCCTTGGGCGAGTCTGTAAGGAGTTTTCTAGATTGAATTAATTCTGACCAGCCCTGAATGTAGGTGGCACCCTTCCATGAGCCAGGGGCCTGGCATGAAGAATAAGGAGATGAGCTGGTACCAGTGTCCATCCCTCCCTGCTTCCTGACTGTACATGTGATGGGACCAGATACCTGCTGCTCCTGTCTCCATAACTACTAACCCATGATGATCTGTGGAACCAAACTGGCAACCCTCAAACTGTGGACCAGAGTAAACCATTCTTGGCTTGGCATTTGACACAACAACAAGAAGAACACAGACAGACATAGATCGTGAAGAGGCCACATCTGCCCGATATGCGTATGGCAGTGCCTTTGTCCAAAAATCCCTCTTCGGGCTTTGTCAAGATTTTCAGAGTGTGGATCAGCTACCCCGAAAGTCAAAGAATCTTCCAGTGTGTTGTGCTTCTCTGAGAACTACAACGATTTTGCAGAATAAATAAATGCATTTCATCAGATAAGACCGGCACTTCTGTTAGGAGATTATGGGATAGGATATCTGCCCCAGAGTCTGTAGGGACTCTATTGCTGATTTGTCTTTCAGTCACAAGGGTCTCATCATGCTCCTCATAAAAGAAAAAACAACAACAACAACAAAAAAAAAAACCAACCCAAAAAACACTGAGCTTGTCTTCTTGGGAGGTCCATGGACCAGCTGCACAGGCCTAGGATGCTTGAAAGAAAGGAAGAGTTCTAAACCCAGCCCCAAACTCTATGGGTGGGACCTAGGAATGCAAGACTAACCCTGCTCAGGGACCCTCAAGCCAGAGCAAAGGAAGATAAAGACAGGAGAAGGTGAAAAGCAAACACCCCATTCACTGTCATTTTCAGCTTGGACACCTCCGTGTCGTCCAAGGCTGAGATCAAGGTCAACATGTATTCTGCCCTGGGTCACCTGGGACCCATGAGGAGGAAGCCCTGAGCCACTCCACTCATGCCTCTCGATACAGTTCTCCTTGCCAGGCCTGGGGTGGGGAGGAGACTCATCTTTGTATCTCCAGCCTAGCCTGGTGCTTGGCGTGCACTGAATGTAAATAATTGCTGTGGCACCACTGTGGATAATCCAGAATGCCAGCTGTCAGTGGAAGCAGGAAGGATTCTCACACATTTCACAATGGAGCCCCTGTTGCAAACACTTTCCTGGTTGTTCTGGGTCGCATGAGGATCACTGGATGGTGCGTCTGTTTGGTCTTCCTACCTAGACCACAGAGCAGACACTTCATGGGGTGGCCCCATTCATTAGGGTCCCGAATTTACTCCATTAAAAAAAGTACTACTAAAACACATTTGCCATTGGCTAAAAGAAATAGATACTGTGATAGACATATGCTGGAGTGTTTCAGGAATTAAAGAGAAAGTTCATACTTCTAGTAAAAACAGCTAACAGCCTCTGTCATTCTCCAGACTGTCTAGCCAGACTGTCTAGAAGGGAAGCCGAGTTCCAGGCCACTGATATCTCCAAACTTCCAAAGGGATGAGGAGAAATCCCGCATGGAAAGAACTAAGCTCCTACAGAGAGGACCAAGAACAATCATCCAACACACAGCAAGCTACAGACAAGAGGTGGAACACCCAGGATGCCAGGTAGTTGCCACACATGAAATAAAGGCAGTTTTACTTGAAATGAAATAAATCAAAATGAACTAAAGAGATTGATAAAATAGAAAGCAAGAAGAAGGGCACCAAAAATGATCAGCAATACTCTAAAATAGTTCAAACATCATGGATTAAAAAAACAACAACAACCAAAACATTAATATAAAAAAGTTCGATGGATGGGTTAAGCAGAAATTTTGACTCTGTTGAATGGATACTGGGATCCAAACTATACCTATAGATCCAGAAATGGATGATATGAGAGGAAGTCATGAAGGAAAGAAAAAGTGAGTCCAACTTCCGTCTAAGTAGAATCTCAACAGGAGAGGCTAAAGGGTGGAAAGGCCACATGGAAGAGAAAATGGTTGAGCACCATTTAGACGTGATTTAAGGGCCGAATGCAGAAAAATGCACCCGTTCACTCAAGAAGCATTTATTGAGTGCTTGACGCATGCCTGCTATGTTTTAGAGAACTCTACCCAGGAGAAAACAGGATTGCCTGCATCAGGACAGTCAGAGTGAAAACAGACTTTCTTTCCAGAGCAAAATGGAAGAAGAAGAGTGAGGATTAAGCATTGACCTTTTCTAAAGAACACTGGGTCATCTTCTGGACTCTCCAGGTACATGAAATCAGGATGGATGCCCATGCTCCCGACCCCATTCTTTGTATCCAGTTCTTCCATTTTAGTCCATTCACCTGTTTAAGACTGCAAAGTCATCTTACTTCCTCAGGGTGCATGAGTTTACAAACACAATGATGTCCAGAACCTATCTTGACTCTTCTAGGTTGAGGGCATGAAGGCAATACTAAGGTACTTATAAATATTAGCATTTATAATATCCTGTCCCAGAAGCCCCAAAATGTGACCCCTAAAATCTCCACTGTCCTAAACCATAGTCACCTTGGGCCATAGAAGCATCACAGATCACCCCTTGATGAGATCACCCCGAGGCAGGAGCAGCATCTTGTAGGAACAAGTTTGTATCATCAAAGAATAAGGCCTCTACAAGGACCGGACGTGAGATATGAGCAGGTGGAGACTGCTCTGCTGCAGCCCTCTCCTTCTTGTCCAGACTCTTCCTGCTTAAGCTGACAGTGCATGCCAGGACACTGACAATGGGCTGAAATATTCCTTATCTTCCCCACTTTTTTATATCAATTAAACGTTATTTTACCATTAGTTTTTCTTCCTTCTTATTAACTTTTGTGATTATCATACAAAGTAATAGGTGGCATTGCTGCCCATGTGTGTCATTATACCACCTTGCTTTTGTTTGCTTTCTTCAGCCCAAGTGGCTGGACCTGACATACTGGAACCCATCGAGGTGGCCCTTTGGCCTAGGACTTCAGTCGCATAAGGATGGAGGAAAGACAACTGGTGACAGAGGACCACTCACCGGCAAAGCTGACTTTCAAAACTAATGATAGAATGAAGATTTATAAATATAAGCAAACCCAAAACACATTTATTACCTACAGGTATTCTCTAAAGCCGTGGTTCTAAGCTGGCCTTCGCTAGTCTGTGGGTTCTTCTTCCTTCCACCCCTCTTTTACCCCTTCAGCCCCCTAACACTAGAAGGGAGAGAAGAAAGGAAAGAGATCCCTGAATCTAACTTCTCTTCTTCTTGTTTCTTCTTTGAGCACAACTACTAACAAATCGCAATCAACCCCCTCCCCCAGTGACCACCAACCACCACCAACAGCCTCTGCCTCTCAAGGCCATAGCATTTTATATACCCCTGAAAGGTTCCCAGAATTCCAAATGTCACAGAATCACAGAAACTATCTGCATTTGGGAAAATCATGCCCCGGCTAGAGCACGAGGCAAATCATAGTCAGCTGCTGTGAACAATGTGAAGCAGTCCCACATCCCTCACCTGGGAGTAAAATGAAAACACATTCTTATAACACTTCTGTGGGTTTTGAAAAAACCAGAATTCCAAATTCTTACTACACTCAACCTTTCCCCAACCCTTCAATACAGTTCCTTATCTTGTGGTGACCCCCAGACATAAAAATATTTTTGTAATACTTTATAACTTTAATTTTGCTGTTGTTATGAACTGTAATGTAAAACCCATGAATTAATAATAAAATGACAGACATACAGTTTTGGTTAATTGTACTCTATAGACTGGGGGAACAGAGGCTAAACAGAAGTATTCTACATCTCCTAGATTGTCTAAGAGAAGACCCAGGGATGGCTAAAGAAATGTCTCAGTGGTTAATAGCACTTGCTTCTCTTTCAAAGGACCAGGGTTCAGTTACAGTGCCCATATGGCAGCTTACAGCTCTGGTTTTAGGGGATCTAACATTCTCTACTGATCTGCATGCAAGTGGCACACATAACTCACATGGGTACACACACATACACACAAATCATCTTTTTCTTAAGGAGGGTCCCCTGCATTATATTTAGGCTTTGTTAAATAAACTTGGTGACATTTCCAGGAGCAATCACTAGAAAAGTTGAAATAAAGGAGCTAAATTCCCAACAAATAAAAGAAGAAACAAAACAGAGTAGGAAAAACAAGTCTAATTAATTTTATTTCACAGAAGGAAAAACACAGAAAGGCTAACATTAAGGAGGAAAGGGGAGAAAGGGCCTAGTGAGCCCAAATGCACCCACTGCCACCATACATTAAAGAGACCAGGTGCCACATGACTCAAGGCGTACTAAGGTTTGACTCCCCTCGACTGCCCAGGGTTCTACTGAGCCACACTGGAAACTTAATGAGGGGGAACTTAGTACAAGGAGGAACCCTTGAAGACAACATTAGGGTACCTGTCCACACTGCTTCCAGACCCCTACAAGGTGGTACACATGCACATTAGGGTACCTGTCCACACTGCTTCCAGATCCCTACAAGGTGGTACACATGCACAGGCTTCTGCCATGACGAGCTGTCCCACCACAGGCCCCCACACTGCTTCCAGACCCTACAAGGTGGTACACATGCACAGGCTTCTGCCATGACGAGCTGTCCCACCACAGGCCCAAGGGATGTGGTCATGTGACCAAGGGCTGAATCCTCCAAAACCATGGACCAAAATATACCTTTTCTCTTTATAAGTTGCTTGTCCCTGGTATTTTGTGACAGAAGTGGAAAGATGACTAACACGTGGACACTAAGGCATTCACTAAAAGCAAAATCATCTTCTGTACATTTTATGAACCCCACAAACTATTGGAACACAGGAAATTTTAAATTCAAGATGACAAAAAATTAATTATAGGTAAATATTAATCAAAGGAATGCTCGAATTGCCATATTTACAGCAGATAATATTAAGATAGAACATAACCTGGACCATAGATCAAGTCTTAATACTAAAAGCTTTAATTCACTATGAGGAATTTTTAAATTCTAAATTTACATGCACACATACTCACTATAATTATATCTTGTATAAAAATCGAAGGTCTAGAAACTGAAAGACTGAAAAATAAGAAGTTTTCTAATTACTGATCACCAACATACAAAAAGTTAATTCAAATATAGGATATTTTAACAGAAGAACAAGCTAGCTTCAGCTGTTGAATATCTGTAAAACCCTATTCCTCCCATAGCCTAAGACCAAACATTCTTCCCAAGCATGACTTCTGACAGGTTTACAGAGCAAAGTTAATAAAAGTAAAAAAAAAAAAAAGTCAGTATCACACAAACCCACAAGTCACATTCTCTGACCATACCACAATGAAAAAGAATGCAAATTTTAAAATGTCGGCTTAAATTAGTTTAATAATAAGCCTCTAAGAACAAATTACGAGTCAAAGATGGAATAACAATGAGAATTTGAAACACTAAGAATGGAAAAACAATTAACATACACATCTTATGTTAAAGGGTAGATGTGGTGGTTGGGGTAGGGAGATTGGAGGAGGGGGAACAAGAAGCCGCTCTAGAGATGAGAACAGCATCCAGGAGTGGCCTCTCCAGAAGCTTGAAGTCCTCTGAAGGACCAGGAGCAGGTCACTGGCTGCAGAGGAAGGCTAGTGTTTATCAGAGACTGTGCAGGAGGATGAAGAGGAGCAGAGGGAAGGGCACAGGTCACAATCAAGAAGGAAGGCATAGAGTTAAAACTGCAGAGAGGGCTGATGGGAGCTCAGGGACGATATCATAGAGGCACTGATAATGGCCTGTCTCCATGTTTTAATCTTCCTTCCTTCCTTCCTTTCTTTCTTTTTTTCTTTCTTTCTCTCTCTGAGGTCTTGTCATCTTGGACCAAGGGCACCCTATATTCTCATGTGTGAGGAACTCATAGGTTGAGAGATAACAGAATTTGTAGTTTCTCCCTCTACTACCCCCAAGCAACTTATCTATGTGAAGAATCAATGCAGAAAAGTGTCTTATGTTCAAACACAGCATCCAGATGACAGGCTGCTTTCATTCATTTGGTTAACTACAGCAACATTAGAGGCACTGAAGATATTGTACCTAAAGGTACGTGTCTCCAGGATCCTCCCCTCCCCTCTCCTTCTCTTCCCCTCCCTTTTGTTTAGTTTTTGGCTTGGTTACTTTGAGGCAGAGACTTAACTGTATATTCAGGCTAGTCTCCAAATTAATAATTTCCCTTCATTCACCTCCTGAGTCGTAGGATTACAGCCTCTAGAGTCAGCACTTTGGGACAGTTCATGAATCACTGAAGGACTAGTGTCCACTAGTGTCCACTTAGGAGCTTTTGTGCATGGATCTAAGTTACCAACTTGCTTCCTCAGCTGCTGGAGCCAGAATTTGGGTACTAGAGGTAGGTAAGTGGAAAAAGAACAGACACTGATGCTTATTTTTAAATTCTATCTATCTATCTATCTATCTATCTACCATCTATCTATTATCTATCTATCTATCTATCTATCATCTATCTATCAATCATCTATCTATCATCTATCTATCTATCTATCTATCTATCTATCTATCTATCATCTATCTATCTATCTATCTTGCTGTGTAGCACAGACTGGTCTTGAACTCCCGATCCTTCTGCCTCAGCCTCCCTGAATGCAAAGATTACAGCTCGGACAATAACGCACATCTGTATTTGCTCACAGCTCATAGGTGCTGCCTTCAAAACTATACATTAAAAAAAAAAAAACTTTTTGAAGTACAGCCAAGAGAGTTCATGAAGCAAATTCATAGCTTTAAATATTTATACTACAATAATAGTTTTTTAAAAGGCTAGAAAAACTAAGCTGAGCATCCAGCTTAAATTGGGAAAAACACCAATGCACTGTAAAGAGGAGACAGTGATAGAGTGGAGGAGAGACGATACCATAATGAATATTTACAGAAATAATGCAGCAGACGACCAAGCTATGGACTCCAATGGTCAAGTTAATTCTGCAAAAAGAGGGAAGGCACTAGTGGCATTACACATTCAAACAATACTGTAAGATGTTCTTTCTAGAAAAATTAAATGTATATTTTTCCTCTTGGTAAGTCTGTACATCACATGCATGCCTGTTGTCCACCGAGGTGAGAAGAGGGGTTTGGATCCACCGGAAGTTACAGATTGTTACAGAAGCCATGTGGTACTAGGACTTGAACCCACTCTAGAAGAACAGCCAGTGCTCCTAACCACTAGGTCACCTCTCTGGCCCCAGTATCTGCTCTGGAAGAGCAGCCAGTGCTCCTAACCACTGGGTCATCTGTCCGGCCCCAGTACTTCTTTTTAAAGTGACCATTGCAAATTAGAGACACTGCCTAGGCCAGAATTGTGGCTTGGCTAACTCCCTTCCCCAGCACATATGAAAGCTCAGTAACATGCTTAGCAGACCTTTAGAAAGGGCAGCATTAGGCTGGCACTAAGGGGGATTGCCCTACCTAGTTGGACTATATCCTAAGACAATTGTACAGGATTCACAACAGGCACTTGGAGGAAGAGGGGGAAGCCTGAGAATGAAGCAATCAGCACTCTCTTCAACAGATGGTCCACATCCTTCAAACTGTCCTTCCTTTTATTTTAGAAGAAAAGTGGTGGAGAAGCAGTTTTCTTGTGTACGGAAGCACCCTGAAGTAGAGAGATGGTCTTTTGTTCCTTCCTGATGCTAGCAAGGATTCAAAAAATTCCTCCATCAATCTTAAAGGCACCTTCTCTAGGCTGTGGATTGAAGCATCCAGTGGATAAGGGCTCTGATTCAATGTCTGCATTCCATCAGGTTTGATTCTGCTCAATGTCTAACAAACAGATGAGGTTGAAACACAGGCAGAGAAGTCTACATTGATGGGGTTCAGCATAGGTAGGAAATCCTCTAGAGAAGGGAGATGGCTCGGAACAGGCCCACACTTGAAGTCAGCTTCCGACTTGATTCCTTGGAATCCCTTCCAGTTTTTTATGAAGGTGTCAAAAGGGTGGATAAGGTCCAAGTGACACACAAACCACGTTCATATCAAGATAAGGACTCATCGCACCAAATGAAGTCACAGTTTCCCCAGCAGCCAGTCTGGCTGGTTGTGTTTCAGATGCCACCAAAGAAAACAAAGTGTGTGTTGACTAGAGGACATAATGACATAGAACCAAGGTTGACCCATGGCCACCTGCATGGCAGGATGGGACCCTAGCAGGGTCCCTAACATCACCAGTCTCAGCTCTTCCTTCTACAAAGGTAAGACAATCATATTCCCTCCTCCCCTGCTTTGGTTCAAGGACCAAGAGTCATAAGCAGCCTGTATACTTCCGCCTCCAGCTTATCCCAATGTGTACCCTTTGTATATCAATATACTCCATCTGTAACACTAGCTAAAGCAGGAATTACGGGTTTTGTTTCATTACTTTGATAGTATTTAAAATAACAATATTGACTTTGTTCATATACAAAATCAAAGAAAGTACTCGGAATCCTATGAGGTTTCTGTGAGATTCTGAGTTACTCTGGGTAGTGGGCAGGGCTTCCAGAACACATGGAGAATTTCTTCCTGAGAGCAACACATGAACATGAACGATGTGCCACAGGAAGTTAAAATTACTTGGGGGTTTGAAAAGGAAATCTTCCCAGGAGACTTCAAAACCTTATCAGCAGCTTTAAGGGAGGCATCCAAAATAACACTTCAGTTTGCGCCCTGAAGAAGTCCGGTCACTGTTCTGTGCACACTGAGATGTCACCTGCTAGTGATAGTAATGGCATTCATGTGATGAGAAAGTTAAATGACAGACAGAAGCTGCATAGCTCCCTAGAGACCCTGTTGGGACCATCTCCTGACTTCCTGCCATTCTGCATCGTGTTTGAGAATGGTTACCCACTCTGATAATGTCCTATCAGCCTTGGAACCCCAGCATATTCCTGAAGCTCTGCTAGAGCATTTGCTCACAGGTATCTATGACCCTCTTCTTGGATACCCAAGGATCACCTTAGTCGTGACAACCTTTCTAGAGTAGGTGTGCATTTTGTTTTTGAAGATTTTTTTTAAATGTTCGCTTTTTAATATAGTATGTGCATGCACCCGACTGAGCATGCATGCACGCACATTAGAAGAGGGTGTCTGTGTATTTTGATGTGTTCATACATATGTGTGCAAGTGGAAGTCAGGGAAAATGTCTTATTTTTTGAGACAAGATCTTTGGAATTTCACTGAGAAGGCTACCGTGCCCACATATAGCCTTACAAGAAAGAACAGCTTCATGGAGTTGCGTCCCTACAGAATGGGCATAGCCCATTACCCTTGTTATCTAAACAAGTGTTTTGGACAAGAACTACGTTAGAGACAAACATGTTTCTTTCTCCATTTACCTGAGTACACTCAATCATCTTACAAAGATTAAGCAGAGCTATGCTGGTAGGTAAAACTCGGCAGAACGGTTCCTCTGTGGACCTGGTGCCTCTGAAGCAGTTTCTGAACTGACTTAAAAAGTGAAAGCTCTCAGCCTCACAACTCACAGAGCAGGAGGGTGCAGAATCAGTTAGGGTCTGAGTGAGAGAGACCCCCCAAGAGTACGGGGATTGCCATCTCCTCCTCCTCCTCCTCCTCCTCCTCCTCCTCCTCCTCCTCCTTCCCAGGTTTCATCAGCCACCACAATAAATGGAGAAAGATGCCCCCTTCCCACTGCCTTCTTATAATTCACTAGCAGGAAAAACCATAAACTCTCGTCCAATATTCCAGCTTTCCTGACTTCTTTTAAATCACTGCTCTTTGTCCCCAAAGCAATTTTACCAAAATGATTGCCCGGAAGAGCCTCGACCTTTGTCCCATGCATGTCAGATAATCATTTGGACACTGGAAAGAAGTTGCACTGTCTTCAAGAGTTCAAAGTCGATTTCCCCCTCTCCTGTGCCCCTTGGAGAAAAGCCACCCCAGGCGTGCCAAGGTAGTTCAACCCCGCCCGCCCGAAGGCAGAGAACTCCCCAGCCATAATCTCTAATCACCGTGCCAACATATCTCAGTGACAACCGTGGAGGCAGGTGTATATGAAGCTTCTCCAAGTTGGCTTCTAGGAAAGTTTTCCTTTTTACCTGAAGCCGGATCATCTCTTAGCCCTCTCCTTAGGACAGGTATACAAATAAAGGCTTTCCCACGATTTGCAAGGCAGCACTTGCAAGCATGGGTTAGAACCTAGCAGGTCCCCAAAAGTGGTGGGGTCTCCAAGTCATGAAGACTCCAGAGACCTAGTCTAAAGGCCACCTTATTACCCTTGCTGTGTGACAGGAGATGGTGCACAGAGTCAGGCTTACCTGGCTGACGATGGTAGAGTGGGTCTCCACATAATGCCAGTCGCCGCTGCAGGGCACCAAAGGAGCGGAGCGGTTGGGGAAGGCAGCGAGTGGGTCACAGCTGAGCTCTGAACTGGTATTGGTGGCTTCCAGCAGGTAGCGGTGGCAGTGGCCTTGGCCGCGGTGCTCAGCTGGGACGTGGAGCTCCGGCGTGGTGAGGTTCCACTCCTCCTCGGGGCTCCAGGCGCAGCGCTCGGCCAGCGTGGTGGCGCGGGGCCCACGACACCAATAGTAGTCAGGCTGGCTGCCCAGGAAGACCACGCCGACGAAGAGGAAGGCGAAGGTGATACCCGTCAGGCACAGCAGCAGGAACACGCGCCGCTGGAAGCGCCCGAATTCACCCGCCTTCCTCAATGCCTGGTCGAACGTGGGCATGGTGTGCCCCGCCACCCCGCGCCCTGTCACTGCTGCCCGGCCTGAGAGTGACCCGCAGGCGCCGCTGCCCGCAGCTCTGTACCCGCCGCCCCCGCCTCGCTCGCTTGCTCGCCCTGGCAGCCCGCCCCGGGCTGCTCCTCCCGCTCCAAGCTCCCGGCCTCCTGCCCGTGCGCGCCCGGGACCAGTGTAAACCCGGAGAGCGGATTGGGGTGTTTTCACAGCAGTGTCACTGTGCACCAAGGGCCCGGACCTGTAGCCTGCCCTAAAGGGACACCCCAAGTTGGAGTTCACTGAGTTCCAGGATCACCCAGATTCGCAGGACTCAGGACTCTGCAGACTCTTGGAATAGCCTCCAATGCTCTTAGGCTGCCGGGGCCCAAGCCACTGTGCTCCCAAAGTGACAGACAGACAGCTCCAGGAACAGAGTTTCATACCTGCACCTGCACCTGCGTCATCACATTCCTAGAGTTCTGGGTGGGATGGTGGTGGCGACATAACGGAGACATCAATACAGAGGGACAGCCCACAGGGCTAAAAGATTTGCTTAGTCCCAAAGTTCAAAAGGAGAAGGAAGCACATCAAGTCAAAGTCCTTTGTATATATTCGCATCCCGAATCTCTGGGAAACAGTGGTGCTTAGTTGGTTTGAATCCATCACCATAGTGTCTTCTTTGCCCCTCAAAAATCTACAGAGCTTATAGGATGTACAGCACGTGTGGTCCTTATTGCCTGGCCACAGCCGGTTACTAATCAGCTGCCAGGCTGCAGAGCCACCTGCGATATCGCTCTCAACACGTGTATTCTAATTTCTTCACCCAGATCTTCTCCTGGTCCCTACCTCGTGCCACCAGCCACCCTTAGCTAACTTTTTCAAGGGATCCAAAGAGCGCAGATTTAGTGCCCTTCCCCACATGGAGAGTGCTAGAGCCCGGCTACCTTGTTCCAGCTTCTCTTGTTCTTACTACTCAGGACACTGAGAAATTTAACCAGCCCGCCCCAGTTTTCTCATCTAAATAAGTCTAATAGCATACCTACTTCCTAGGGTCCCTGTGAGGACTAAATGGATTAGCAAGAGGAAAGTTCCAGAAAAGTTTTCAGGGTTTCATTCAGTAATCATTCCCATGGCTGCTCTTTGCTACTGAGCAAGCAGCAACCATGGGTGGACCCAAGAACTGCCAAAATCATACAGCATAAAAAGGCCATCTCTCTCTCTCTTTCCCGCTCCCCCTCCCCTCTCCCCCTCAACACCCCCCTCTCTCACACACATACAAATGCACAAACCACCTACTCCTCACTCACTGTGTTCTATATTTCCATATCTCACATGCCTTTCTGGTCCCATTTGTAACTGCCTGCTGAACCCCAAGACTGGGTCTCCCCCCTCCAGCCTACTTCTTCTTCCTGAGCTGGCTTTTGGTACAAGCACATCCTGCCTGCCCCAGACTCAGAATCTCAGTAGCGTTCCAATACCTGTGCCTTTAACTCTAATGTCACCTGTGAAGTTTGATGACACCCAACCCCTTTCCCTACACAAGTACATCCCCAGCTCCCCTTTCTGTCTGGTCTTTAAAGTCTTCACATTAGACAATCCCTTACAGGCTTACCCGCTGACTTGTTCACCTCAACTGTGCTTCCCCCATCCCCATCCCACATCTTAATTTTGATGTAGGGAGAAGCATGTGCTCTGGGCCTTCACTTCTATACAAAGGCAGTGCACAGTAGGTGCTTAGTAAAAGTTTATGTGGTATGTGCGGGCTGCTTGTGATACTTCACCACTCCTATGTGTGCCCTGCCTTTCTCTTTTCTTACTTCAATCAGCCCTCAGTGCCCTCACTGGGGGTCAGCTGCTCTAGGCACTGGGGCCTCTGCCCTCTGGGCCAGCCCATCTTGCTGGATGACTTTCCAATGAGGCAGCTTGCATGCTCCACCTGCAATGGCTTGCCTTGATCTCCAAAGGCCACATTGCTCAATGCTCTTCAAAGTCTTAACCTATTTCTCCTTCTGTCCTCTGCTTACATTGTCTCTGTTTCTTGGGGACCTGTTGGATTTGGAGGACGTTGTTTGTATATTTTTGTGCTTTGCTCATTGATAAACTTGTGTGATAACTCCGGCACTGTCTTCTTATTCTGTGGAGTAACGTCTGATTTCTCTCCCTGTGAAAAATATCAATTTGGATGGAATAAAGTATACATTTTTCATAGCTCCTGCTTTTTGTATCTATCCATAAAAATCATGTTTTACTAAGCTGTTAAATATTTTCTTGTATTCACCTACACACACATACACATACACACACATACACACACACACATACATACACACACATACACACACATACACACATACACACACACATACACACATACACACACATATATACACACATACACACATACACACACATACACACATACACATATACACAAACATATACACAAATATACACAAACATACACACATACACAAATACACGTATACACATACACACACATACATACACATATACACACATACACACACATACAAACACATAAATATACACACATACACACACACACATATATACATATACACAAACACACACACATACACATAAACACACATATATACACACATACACACATACACACAGACATACACACACATACACACATACATACATACACACACATACACACATACATACATACACACACATACACACACATACATACATACACACACACATACACACACATACACAGACATACACACACATAGACACATAGACACACACACATACACACATACATACACATACACACATACACAGACATACACACACATAGACACATATACACACATACACACACATACACACACATACACACACACACATACACACACACACACACACACATATCCTGTCTTGCACATTGTTGTCTGCACTGAGCTACACCTTTGGCCTTTACATAGCTTTATTGAATTGTATTTTTCACATTGAATTTTAACATCTCTACAGTTAATTCTCGCCAGAGTATGGTAGGATCTAATTTTACTTATGTCTTCCATATGGTCAAGTAGCTATCAGAATGTACTGGATAACTTTGGATTTACAGCTCTGTTTCTGTCTGTATGAGACTTCCAGCTGAGCAGGAAGACCTGTGCCCTTCATTCTGTCCTGCAGCTGGCTGTCCCAAGCTGCTGCCATTGTTCACCAATGCCCCTCTATCACAGTCTTAATACCTTGGAGCGTGAGTCCCACCTCTCCCCATCCCCTCCCCTCCTTATCTTGCTCCTCTTTAGAATAAACTTAGCCATTGCTGGGGCTCTTGTCTTCCATATGCATTTCACATTTTGATAAATCCCACACATATTCGGCTGTTGACCAGAACGTTTATTGAGGGTCATGTGTGCAGTTTATTTTTCCCTCTGCTTTGAAGGGAGTTAGAGAGAAAACAAATCTCTCTTTCTCTCTCACACACACATATACACACATGTGTGTACACACAATACACACATGCATATGTATACATATATAGAATTTATTGTATATATATATATATATATTTGTCTTAGTCAGGGTTTCTATTCCTGCACAAACATCATGACCAAGAACAAATTGGGGAGGAAAGGGTTAATTCAGCTTACATTTCCACATTGTTGTTCATCACCAAAGTAAGTCAGGACTGGAACTCAAGCAGGTCAGAGATCAGGAGCTGATGCAGAGGCCATGGAGGGATGTTACTAACTGGCTTGCTTGCTTCTCCTGGCTTGCTCAGCTTGCTCCCTTACAGAGCCCAAGACTACCAGCCAAGGGATGGCACCACCCACAAGGGACTTTCTCTCCTTGATCACTAATTGAGAAAATGCCTTACACCTGGATCTCATGGACGCATTTCCTCACCTGAAACCCCTTTCTCTGTGATAACTCCAGCTTGTGTCAAGTTGATACAAAACCAGCCAGTACAATATATATGTGTGTGTGTATGTACATGATGTATACGATGTATATGTATATGCATATACATGTGTATATGTATGTGTATATGTGTATATATGTGGTCTATACACCTATTCGTATATACAACACACATATATTACAGTGTTGGAATGGAACCCTGGGCCTCAGTTGTGTTAGGCAAGCTCTTGGCCACATTGCCAGCCCCTCATCTTTCTACCTTCAAAACACTAAAACCTTTGGGTGTGCTGCAGCACATCTGTAATCCCAGCACACCTGTAATCCCAGCACTTGAGAGGCATGGGCAGGAAGACAGCCACAAGTTTAAGGCCAGCCTGGTCTATATGGTGAGCTCTGACTAGCCAGGGCTATAGAGTAAGATCCCATCTCAACAACAACAAAAAACCCAGCGCACACTGCTCTGTGCCTGCACCATCCGATATGGCACAGCCACACACACACATTCTTAAACTCACATTCTTAGAAGAAAAGATAACAAGCCGTGCTCCTCATGGCCGCACGTGGTCAATGGCTAACAGGATCTCTGCAGACAGAGAATGCTTTTTCCATCATCAGAGGATATTCTGGGGTATATTACTGACCTAAGCATTGTGACCAACTAACACTGGTTGGAGTTTACCAAAACAACTGGAAACAGAATGTCTGGTCATCCGCCACCAGAAATCTACAACAGAAATAAAATCATATCATGAGGACACTTTCACTCCCTTGTTTACAGAGACACCATTTCTAAGAAGCAAGCCATGGAACCAACCATGGCATCCAACCATAAATGAATCAAGAAAATATGTATCAGTGGATAGATGCACACAGACACACATACATATCTCATTTATTCTGCTTGGACAAAGAAAAGCACACACTTATACACACACACACTCACACAAAGAAAACACGTACATGTATGCATGAACACACACACACACACACACACACACACACACACACACACACACACGGATGTTATTCAGCCAGAGTAAAAGAATGAAATCCAGTCACTTGCAGGTCTGGATAGAACTGAACTATATCATGTTAAATGAACAAAGCTGGACACAGAGAGTCAAACCCATATGTTTTCACTCATGTGAGGAAGCTTAAGAGACAGATTGTAGAGAAGAGGAAAGATTAGTGGGAGCTACAGCCCAGGACGATTGAGGAGGTAGAGACAGAGGTTATAGATCAGTTATCAAAATCAACTGAAGGAGGAATTAGTTCCAGCATTACCTGATTTAATAAGGTAACCCACAAGGCACCACAATTTAGGATGCATTTCAAAATGATTAGAAAAGTCCAAAGGTTCACAACATACAGAAATGCTCAATGTTTAAAGAGATGAAAATGCTAATTAGCCTGAGTCGGTCATAACCTATTATACCACACCCCACAGATGTGTATGTTAATTTGAAAGGTAAAATGCTGATGGAATACTAACTCTTTGCCCTCTGTTTTCAGCTTTTATAAAACATACCAACATAACTGCTTTTTAAGAGATCTCTTTTAATTATGCGTGTGTAGCTATGTGCACGTGTGTGCAGCAGGTACCTGCAGAGCCAGAATAGGGGATAGGAGTGGTAGAGCTGACCCCCCAGGCAGCTGGGAGCCTTCTGACACAGGTACTGCATATCAAACAGCACCCCTACCCCAGAAGAATGTCACACATTCTTAGACACCAAGCCACTTCTCCAACTCTAGAGACATGATTTTTTTTTTCAGTTTATTTAATTTAGTTACAGATCTTTTAATTACAGCTGCCATTTGACCCTTGTAGACTGGTCAATATAAGGTACTGTAATATACTCCTCACATATCAAAGTAAGTAAATTTCACGTATTCTGCTTGGACAAAGAAAGCACCCACTTGTGCACACACCCACACATAGCATAAATGCAGGCGCACACACATACACACACATACAGCACACACATACACATATATATTTGTTTGGGGAAACTATAATAAATGTTAAAATTCAACCTTTCTTTCTTTTCTTTTTTAAATGCGTTGATGTGAACCTGGCAGGTGAACTGGTATCATGAAGTCCTCGGGTGAGAGATCAAAAGGACTCATACACCCTGTTTGCAAGGAGTGAATAAGAATGTCCAAGAGCCATTTTACCATATTTGACATCAGAGAGTAAGTAGCTCCTTCCATCATCAGTCACATGTTAAGGTAACAAGAACCACCCCTCATCCCCTCCACCGCCCACCCCCCATGGCTGTTACTCTATGGACAGACAAATCCTAATTTATGGACCCAAATCCCAACTTAATTGACCAACAGCCATTATCATCTTTCCCTTGTCAATTGATTTTTGTTAGTCCCCTAGAAGAAAAATTGGGTTTTGAAGAGAATGCTGCTGATACTTTATCTTTTTTTCAAAGTGAATGCTTTCTCTAACTAGCTTTTCTGGGACCTGGTCTGTGTGTGTGCCTTCCTGTGACTCCTGTTCCTCGGCTTCTCCTCTGTGAGGAAGAGACACCTTCTGGCTCCAGTCCGCTAGTTCTCCAGCTGCCTTCATGAGCTCCTGTCCTGCACCCTCTTGGTCTAACTTTTCTTTCAGCCAGCGTTGATGCTTTCCACATAAATGCGATCCACCAAGTTCATATCTTAAAGCCTTACCTTGCACTGAGATAGTGTTTGGAAAGTGGGCTTTTGATAGATAATCAGGTGAGATTAAAGGGATGTGGGTCCAATGATGAAGTAAGTGGCCTCCCTTAAAGGGTGTGTGTTTCTTTAAAGGGACAGAGTGAGAGAAGGGACTGTCCTAGCCAAGCTTGGACTTCCAGCTGTAGAACCATGGGAAAATCCAATCCTGTCCTTCGGGGTTCCCATTGGTGGTGCTCCATTTCACAGTCAGGCAGACTGAGGCGGTTGGCATCTAGTTGCTTCCAGCAAGAAAGCTGAGCAATTAGAGAAAGGCTACAGAGTGACACCCACGATCTACCTTCCCTGTGTAAAGCCCACAAAACTGTAAATGCCCTCAAATGGGAGATGGTGATATTGACAGGAAAAGAAAAATGTTTCTCAATTAGGACTTTATCCACCACCAGCAAAAGAGTCCAAGTTTATAATAGTTTAAGAACCTGTGTGCTAATTTGTGTTGAAAAAAAATCACAAACTAGAATATGAAATCTTTCCTCGGGCCTCGGTGGACCACTGTGTAAATGATACCATATAAGGGCTTTAGTCGCACTTGGAAGAAACTGTTTGGTTTTTTGTTTGTTTATTTATTTATTTATTTATTTATTTATTTATTGTTTTTTTCTGAGAGGGACCAGTCTTCCATCTTCTGAGCTGTTAAGCCCATGGCCCTAGCCCAGGAGCCACTAATCTTCCTGATCTCTTGGTCCCCAGTTGGTCCGACTGGGGGTGGACTCTGAGGTTTTATGGCTGGGACCCACTTCCTGTTCTCTTCTCTGTTTCCTGATCATAGATACAATGTGACCAGCTGGTCTCCCTTTCCGGGCAGCATGTCTTTCCCACCACAATGGCCTGTACCCCTTTTCTTCCTTAAATTGCTCACTGTCTGGTTATTTGGTCACAGTGTAATGTAACCAATGCAAGGCTATTTCCTGTTGGTGATAAGCAATGGGTTCAAATTGCCCTTTTCTTTGCATACAGATACAATGTAGATGGTAAGGTAACTCAGGTCATTTTTAATGCAACTTCCTTGAATTTATTGAGATTGGTTTACTATTGCAGCCCAAAGAATGCTGGCAGATTTTATAGTCAATGGTCCTGACTGACGGCAAGTAGAGGCTACATCTGTGAGCACTAGCCTGAGAAGAAAGCCAGAGAAGAAGACATTCATGCATGAGCATCTCACAGGAGCCATGAGGAGTGTGGCGGGAACATGCCACCGTCTTGGTTTCAGATTATGGTGTCTCAGATGGACAATCCCTGGAATTCGTAGTCAGTATTCTTATCTTGAATCTGCAGTGAGATAGAGTCAGGCAGGACGTGCTCCCTTTTCTTCTAAAGACAGGTTTGAGGACCCCATGGTTCACCTTTGTGCTGCAAACTGACATTCTATGAACAAGCCACCTCTGTGGCAAAGATCCAGGAGGCTTGACTGACTGGAACCTCATAGTTATAGAGAGATATAGTATCATCGCAGATTGAGAGCTATAGAGACTCTGGTCCTATCTTATACCCCCTGACAGCCATTGGCTACCAATCTCTATGTACAGCAGGACACTTTTGTAATTATTATTACTCAGCTGTCCCCACAAACCATCAAAAGCACCTGGCCACTATGGCGATGACCTCCCTGCTCAGTTGCCATCCACTCAACAGAAGGTCCCACCACCCCACCACCCTACCACCCCATAAATTCACGGACTTCTGACATTCCATTGTTCTGTGACTAACAAATCATGTTCGTGTAGCCTGCTCCCAGAGGAACATGTCACTCAGAGCAACCTGAATCTGTGTCGTTTATATGCATATGTCATTCAGAGTAAACTATCACCCCCCCCTCCCCGGGGGGGACATCAACACTGCCTCTCTGCCAAGCCCAGAGTGTGCTACAACTGTGTGTCTCCCTCCCTTGCTTTGTGAGAAAAAAATCCAGGCACGTTTCTGAGTTCATCCCTGGCAGATGCTCAGCAGCAAACGGTACTGAATTATGCTCTCCTCAAGTATCGGCTGAAATCAGGGAGATTTCCCACTTTGGTAAAAGCAGCTGATTCAGTTGTAACTACCATACTTTCACTTCACTACTAAATTTATAAAAGTTACATTTCTGCAACTGTAACCAAAAGCCTGAGAAAATGAGCTGGGAGAGGGCGTCTCGTTGGAAAGTTTTCTTTATTGGATGTCTTTTAGTTACATTGTTGTGGACCTGTGGCGAGACAGCACATGGGGGTGGGGTGGCTGGAGAAGCTGTCGCCTCATGGTCTACCCTCCAAAAGAAAGGAAGGGGCATCTTATGTTGCTTACCTCTCCTTCAATCGGCCTAAGACCTCCTACTAGCCTCTTCTTAAAGGGCTCCATGCTCTAAAGATATCAGGATGAGGACTAAGCTTTTGTATGTAGGCTCCTGGAGAACATTCCAGGTCAGAGTTCAGCATTACCTTGCCTCTTCACACTCACAGCATGAGGCCCCTGTGCAGGGCTGCTGCTGTGTGCTTTATATAGTGTGTCACTTTTCATCCTCAGAGACACACTAGTCAGGTACTTCAGGGAAAAGGTAGAGTCATTGCTCAGCAGATGCTCTGCACCCTTAGCTCCAGGCATTAAGACCAGGATCCCCTCCTCTCCATCCTCAGTACCTGTGGGTGTCCTTATTATCTCCACACCCATGCGGTGTTCTTACATCACTTCTTCTATGTCTTTTTTATAAATATAAAACTTCACTTGTGTCCTATCTTTTCATAAAGTTATTTTATTCCTCTGTGTGTGTGTGTGTGTGTGTGTGTGTGTGTGTGTGTGTGTGTGTGT
>JADRCH010000730.1:298224-382337 GCA_019843965.1 Rhynchomys soricoides | reverse complement strand
TGTGTGTGTGTGTGTGTGTGTGTGTGTGTGTGTGTGTGTGTGTGTGTGTATGTGTGTAGTACTGGAGAAGACCAGAGGGGACACTGTATCTCTGGAGTTGGCATTCCAGGTGTAAGCCATCCAATGTGGATGCTAAGTTCCAAACTCCACTCTTCCAATCTAGCAGTAAGAGATCTTAACTGTTGAGCCGTATCTCCAGCCCCTGTTTTCTGTTTATTTTGTCGTTAAATAAAACTATTTTATGCTTTCAATATATACTATTTTCAGCATTGAACCATCAAGGACTTTTCATTTCTATAACAGAAAGAAGATTTAAAAGCCACATCAATTTCCTGTTCTTATTTTACAGCCAACCAATGAAGGACCAAAGAGTGTAAGAGGCTTAGCCGAAATGGCTGTGCTTGATTGTTAGCAGCAGTGAGATATGAACCCAGGCTTACACACATCCCCCAGCTCACACTAACTTTTAGAATCTCTCATTTACCATTCATTTTTTCAGTTAAAAATATAATACATTGGAGAGATCTCTTTAAAATGGTTTGCTAAAATTAATCTGTGTTGACTCTAAGAAAACTGACTCAGTCTTTAGTCAAAAGAACACTGTCAGTAAGAACAGTAATTTTTTTGTGGAAAAATAATGGAAGCTTTATGTTGCAAAAGTAAAGAAAAAATTTGAGTATTTGTAACACTTGAAAATGAACACAATGCAATAGTTTTCAAAGTACTGTATTTGTTTGGGAGAAGCTAAAGATGGCTTGTGAAGTTAGGAATGAGTTCTCTACCTACTAGCATTGCACCAACATCGATTTCCCAATTCTGCAGATGGAATCCTTAGTTATATAAAAGAGTCACTGGGGGTCTAGGGAGGCATCCTAGCCAACAGAGTGCCCACCTACTGTGCACAAAGCCCCATATTCAGTCCTTAGAACTGTGCAGTGGTCCACACCTGTAATCTAGAGAGTCTGAAGGTCTACATAGTGAGTTCTAAGCCAGCACCATTCCTGAGATCTCCTCTCATAGAATAAAACAAACCCATAAAGAGCTCATGGAAACTCACTGTGCTGGTTTTGACAATTACTTTGAGTCTTACCCTATCTAGAAACAAAAAGGTATTTACAAGTATTGATACAGTGCTAGAACAACAGCCCTGAAAAACTGCCAAAGTGATCATGCCATTGAGCTCTTTCTCAGAAGGACATGACAAAATCCCCAGGGGAGGTGGAGGTTGCTCCATCTTTAGTCTTATAATTGCTCAATAGCTCCCAGTTCACTCCAGAGCTCAGACAGTTTTCCAGGAGAGACTGAGTTCTGTCTCCTGACCACTGCTTCTACAGGAAAAGCTTCCATGTTCCAGAAAACCAGTTTATAAGAGTATCCTTGTAGCCAAACCTGTTTTCCACGGGGGTTGGGGGGTTGTCTGTGTGCTTGCTGTCATGAGAATTGTGGTGGCCTGGAGAATATTTAGCTTACAGAACAAGTAAAACAAGAGCCATGGGCTATGGGTCTCTTCCAATTCCAATGTCTTTATGTCTGTACAGAAGCTAATGCTTCCAATGTAGGGATCAATTGTAATTCCCCAAGCCAAGTCTCAGAAGGAGGTTATGCCACACAGAGGTTTTATGTTTCTCCCGCTCTTTTGCTGTGTGAGCAATGGATTCCAGTGACTCCTACCTCCAGCTTATCCTTAAATCTACATTTGCCAGAATCCGAGCACAGCTTGGGTCCAAGTTCCTTCCTACAGATTTTCTGAGCTTCACTCAAATCAGGAATGTCACTGAGCATCTGTATTGTCCTACCAGTATCCTGTGTGCCCAGGCACCAATTAAAGTAGTCATCTATTTGACCAGCCAGTACGCATTCAAAGCCAAACCCCAGACAAGTCCTACCTCTGTTACATGTCAAGACTATCTACCCAACAAGGCTTTATAGGACCCAGCCTCTGACCACCTGTCCTGACTGCGTACATTTTCCTCTGTCAGTTAGATTCCCTTACTGCTACCACCCGGGCTCAGGCCAGCTCTCACTGTTATGCCAAGGCTCAGACCTTCTCCCAGTTCTGGCCTTCTCTCTTACTTTTGTGTAATGTTGACTCTGTACACCTACTTCGTATCTGTGTCTGTACCTTCAATAGCAATGGAATTGGTTATTGTAGCAAGATGGTTAGTACTTCAGCTCCTAGGCTCTGTTCTGGAATTCCAGCTCAGTTCCTATGTGTCTTAGACACATCACTCCTCCTAGAGCTGTGCTTCTCAACCTTCCTAACGCGGTGACCCTTTAATACGGTTCCTTAGTGTTCTTGCTGCTTCAGAACTGTAATTTTGCTACAGTTGAGAGTCATAATGTAAATATCTGTGTCTTCTGATTGTTATGTGATGAGAGGAATTTCTTTTCTGGTCTAGTCTATTTGGAGTTCTGTAGGCTTCTTATACGTTCACGGGCATCTCTTTCTTTATGTTAGGGAAGTTTTCTTCTATAATTTTGTTGAAGATATTTACTGGCCCTTTAAGTTGGGAAACTTCACTCTCTTCTATACCTATTATCCTTAGGTTTGGTCTTCTCATTGTGTCCTGGCTTTCCTGGATGTTTTGGGTTAGGAGCTTTTTGCTTCTTGCATTTTCTTTGACTTCGGTGTCAATGTTTTCTGTGGTATCTTCTGCACCTGAGATTCTTTCTTCTATCTCTTGTATTCTGTTGGTGATGCTTGCATCTCTGACTCCTGATCGCTTTCCTAGGTTTTCTATCTCCAGGGTTGTCTCCCTTTGTGATTTCTTTATTGTTTCTATTTCCAGTTTTAGTTCCTGGATGGTTTTGTTCATTTCCTTTGCCAGTTTGATTGTGTTTTCCTGTAATTCTTTAAGGAATTTTTGTGTTTCCTCTTTAAGGGCTTCTACCTGTTTACCCGTGTTCTCCTGTATTTCTTTAAGGGAGTTATTTATGTCCTTCTTAAAGTCCTTTATCATCATCATGAGAAGTGATTTTAGATCCGAATCATGCTTTTCCAGTGTGATGGTGTATCCAGGACTTGCTCTGGTGGGAGAATTGGGTTTTGATGATGCCGGGTAACCTTGGTTTCTGTTGCTTATGTTCTTATGCTTGCCTCCTGCCATCTGATTATCTCTAGTGCTACCTGCCCTCACTATATCTGACTGGAGCCTGTCCTTTCTGTGATCCTGGTTGTGTCAGAACTCCTCAGGGTCCAGCTGTCTCTGTGATCCTGTGAATCTGAGATCCTGTGATCCTGAGATCCTAGGTATGTCAGAGCTTCTGGGAGTCAAGCTGACTCTGGGACCCTGAGATCCTGGTGTGACTAAGCTCCTGGGATCCTGGGATCCTGGAATCCTGTGATCCTGGGTGTGGTGAATTAGAGCACCCAGGGGAAGTGGAGCTTCCTCTGGGTGTTGTGGGACTGGTTGAGAGGTTCTCACCTAAGGTCTGCTCAGGGCACTGGTGCAGACCAGAAGGAGACTGTGCCACTGGTCCAGCAGGGTTCCTGCATCCCTGGATCCCACTGGTCCCAGTTACTCCCGGTGTTGGGACAGATGTTGTGTCCTCCTCACCTCTGGTCCTGTGATCCTGGGCTTGTTAGAGCTCCTGGGAGTGAAGCTTCCTCTGGGTGCTGTGAGACTGGCTTCGGAGTTCCCGCCCAAGGTCTGCTCAGGGCCATATCTGTGTTTTCTGATGGTCTTAGGTGACCCTCGTGGAAAGGTAGACCACAAGGAGGTCATGACCCACAGGTTGAGAAACACTATCTTAGAGGCTGAAGCTGAAACTGAGGACAAAGAGCAGAATTCATTGCAGTACTCTGAGGAGGAAAAAATAAGATGCTGGTGCTAAACACTTAACATTACCTAGTTTTCAAGACAGTCCTGCACTTCGAAATTGCTTTCTCATGCCTCTTCCCTAAAATCTACATTACTGTTATTATTATTATTATATTAATCTTTTTTCTTGATTTTTGATTGGATATTTTATTTCTTTAAATTTCAAATGTTATACCCTTTCCCAGTTTCCCTTCTGCAAACCCCCTATCTCATCCCCCCTTACTCTGCTTCTATGAGGGTGCTCCCCCACCCACCTTCTCACTCCTGCCTCACCACCCTAGCATTCCCCTACACTGGGGTTCAAGCCTTCACAGAACCAAGGGCCTCCCTTCCCATTGATGCCAGATAAGGCCCCTTCAGCTCCTTCAGTCCTTCCCCTAACTCCTCCATTGGGGTCCCTGTGCTCAGTCCGATGGTTGGCCGTGAGCCTCCGCATCTGTATTGGTCAGGATCTGGCAGAGCATCTCAGGAGTCAGCTGTATCAGGCTCCTGTCAGCAAGCACTTCTTGGCATCTGCAATAGTGTCTGGGTTTGGTGTCTGCATGTGGGATGGATCCCCAGGTGGGGCGGTCTCTGGAAGGCCTTCCTTCAGCCTCTGCTCCACTTTTTGTCCCTGTATTTCCTTTAGACAGGAGCAATTCTGGGTTAAAATTGTGGAGATGAATGGGTGGCCCCATCCCTCCACTGCAGGGCCATGTCTAATCTCTGAATATGGTCCCGACAGGTTCTCCATCCCCTACTTTTTCCTCTTACCTCTGGAGCACGGATGCCCACAATGCACCACGGCACACTCACTGCCACACACCACACTGAGCCTAGCTGTGCTTTCCTCCCTGTAAAACCCATTGTTACTGCTGTTACCCTCTTAGTGTGACAGGGACTGCACTGCACATCCATCTTATATGTAAACTGCTCAGGACAGCATTGGACAGATTGCTAGGAATGCCACAGATGCTTCTCTTGTTCTCTGGATCCTTCTGAAAGAAACACAATGAGTCACTGGCATATCAGCTTACAAGACTCATACTTTCTGGTCCTCTTTGTTTTTTGATGCGTTTGCTTACTAATACCTTCCCCATACACAAACAGGGAAAGTAAATTAGGTCTACCGTGACTTCCAGAAAACACTCTTTCCAATTCACCTAAGAGCAAGAAACCCATGATCTCACCTTATCAAAATGGGCCAGGATGCCTGACGCAGTTGCTAGCTTTTGCCCAACGGACGTTTTCCACTGTGCCTCTAACCAGCCCATCATGAGTGTGTGATGCCAACATGGCAGTTCCCAAAGGAAACTTGGCAGGGAGGCTGCTGGTTTGTTCTCACAGGTGTTCCACAATCAAGGTCCCAAAGGCAGGCACTGGCTTGAGAGGGTGTTTTTCACTGCAGATACGGTAGCAGAAAAACTAATTGGAAAAAAATCTTCCCATGGGTATTCCATGGCTCTGAAGTCTCCACTTGAGGACCAAACAATTTTCTATAAGATATGATGTGAGGTGTCAGGAGCCATCAGCCTCAGCCTCACTCAGCTCTGAAGTAACACAGATGGCCCAGAAATCACAGCCTTGGGAATGGCTTTCCAAGTGGCTCACTGTGGTTATTGACAGTGTGACTCAGTTCACGTACTTAGGAAGCTGGAGCTGGAAGAGCCATGAGGCTGGGCTTTTCCACACCACTTCTAGGGTAGATTTTGAAATTACTCTTCTTTTCCAGAGGAGCAATACCAGTTCCTGGAGTTAGGATGGGAAGTGTTCCTGCTTTAGGAATAGGCCTGACCTCTGACTCCCGTGGGCTCTGATATCTCAAGGAATCAATGGCACAAAGGACGACAGCACAAGTTGAACTCTAGCTCACCATCTGAAACAAAGTGGATTCCTGCATGACCAGGTGTCATTAACAGTAACTCCTAAACAGGCGTGTTTCAGCATGGACAGATGCACAGACCTGAAAGTCCCTCTCTAGAACCTCAAATTCAAACACATGAGTTAACCAAGATGCAGAATGTTCAAAGACCTGGAACTCAGGATGAAAATTCCTGAAGCTGAGATTAAAGAGAAAACAAAGGTGACGAGTCAAAGTGGCCACTCAGAAGCCCCTGACAGTGGCTTGCAGAGAGAAAACTAGGGTGTTTGCCAGAGGGGGCAACAGAGATGGAGACAAGGTGGGGGGGGTGGGAGAGGCTTTGGAGAGAGGCTTCTCAGCTAGCCCACAGCTGTCAGCCTTGGCCACAGCTATGGTACAAAAAGATGAAGAAGAGAGAGACCAGCCAGGAAGACAGGGGTGGAGTTTAGACAGTGGGATTCCAAGGACCCAGGGGAACACTGGCTTGGCAATTCAGTGATTGTGTAATAAAGCCATGTGGGCAATGGGTGAGAAACCATGTGTGTGTATCTTCAGTTTCTCCTTTTCTTGGAATTTAAGGAGGTTTGAGCCTCTGCTCAAAACAGGAAAAGAAGGAAGGGCACACACAGTGACCCCAGCATTAGAAAAATGAACTTCAGGGTGCATTGCAAGATCCTTCTCACCAAACTCAAACCAGAAGCTAAAAGAAACGAATGAGCACAAAGAGACTAAGAAGAGGAGGAGGAAGACAGAAGGAACCAGGGTTCCCCGTAGCCCCCTTTGCCCTCCATCACCCCCCACCCCCGCTCAGGGAAAGGTCCATCCTCTGCTTCTACCAGCTCTTGGCATAGACTTCCCTCTTACCCTCCTGACAGGATTGTGACAGAGCTCTCGTAGGCAGAATGTGTCCAGTCAGTGAGACTCAGTTCATTTTTAAATTTAATTACTAATTTTCATAGTAGTAAATATTAATTGTGCAAAACAGATTTCATCCCATTTTTATATAGGTAAGGTTACAGGTCGTGACTCACTACCTGTTATCCACACCTCTCTCCTGTTTGCCCTTCTCTTTCCTTCAAGCCACAATTCTCTTCTCATGGGTCTTTTTAGATTGTCCCATGATAAACACATACACACACACACACACACACACACACACACACACACACACTTTCTCTTTTCTTTCTGGGTACGGATTATTAACACACTGATTTCCAGTTGTATCCATTTGCCTGCAAATGACACAATTTTGTTTTTTCTTGGAGGTGAGGAATGTGCCACCCTGTACACATGCCACCTCATCTTTGACCAGTCACTTGTCCACATATAGCAAGGCTGGTTCCATACATTGGCTATCATGAGCAGCGATAAACACGGCTGTGCAGGTGCCTCTGTAGGAAGCTAAGTCTTCCTTCCGGTGTATACCTGCCCTCAGAGGTACTGCTGGGTCATACAGTTAACTACATAGTCTATATTTTGAGGAACTTCTGTACTGGTTTCCACCGTGACTGCAGAGACTTGTGCTCTTAACCAACAGTGTCTAAGGTCCTTTTCTCCCATGTCTCCAGTTTGCTTTTGACATATCTTTCCTATTTCCATGCTTTTCTTGATGACTAAAGATGTTGAACAGTTTCCATATATTTATTGACCATTTATATTATATATATTTATTGACCATTTATATTATTTTATATGAAACATGTCAAGTTCCTCTACCCATTTATCAGTTGGGTTCTTTATCTGACCATCAATTGTTATGGAGAATAAAGAAAGAACTCATAAAGGTCTAGGCCAAAAAGCTCAGTAGAGAACTCACCAGCAGCCCCCTGATATGTCAGGTGCTCCCTGACTGGGCTTCCTCCTCCTGGCATCCACGACACCTGCTTCTCACAGCCCATTCCACAGACTTAGCTGTGGGTATCTCACTCTGTCCACTTTTTGTATGAGCCTTCCTGGGATCCTACTAAGGACACCCTCCTCACCTATGAAATCTTGGGCAGTTAGCATAGAGAGTGGTGCTGTTGTAGCTGCAGAAGCAACTGCACCCCCAAATGTGGAAGGGCTCCAAGTCAATGTGCAAACAAGGAGGGGGCTTCCCTGGGGATGCTCAATTGTCATACCTTATGGTTGGGCATTCTGCTAACTCTGAGCTGTTCTCTACCCTCTCCCTCTTTCACCTACCTCATTTCCACGGATTTGCATTGCATTTTATTTTATTTTATTTTATTTTATTTTATTTTATTTTATTTTATGTTACTTGCTCAGATCTCACTTCCTTGGGAGTAATATGCACTGCAATGCCCCAGTTTTATGTTTGCTTTCATTTAATCTGTCAGCTCTCCTTTTTCAGAGAGAGAAAACACACACAAAATGTAGAAAGGCAGGAATTCAAACTCAAGTCTTAAGACAGAGGGGAAACTAAAACTTAAGTATTAAACAGGGAGCGGGGGAGGGGGAAGGAGGGGAAGGGAGGGAACATGGGGAGGGACAACACTGAGGGCCATTTGAAGGGTCATGTGGGAACCTAACACTATGGCAGCTTCTAACAATATATACATATATGAAAGAAATCTTAAGGGAGTCAGCAAACCATGGAGGAGACATCTCCTGATATCAAATAAAACATCCAGTGCCAGGAAGGGTTAAATCTAATTGAGTTATTAGCAAAAGGGATCCCAAGGAAAACCCCAGACAACCCAGGCTATTGCCAAGGACATTGGTTGCTCTCCTGATGGTAAGGCCCTATTTCTGAAGACAACACTTACATATCTCGTTGACTGAGGGGAAGTTGAGCAAGTGCCTATCTAGGGCCTTCATGCCTACTGGACTCGTATTCATGGTACAGAAGGGTACTCTGCCCACTACCTGTCTTAGTTAGGGGTTTACTGCTGTGAACAGACTGCATGACCAAGGCAACTCTTATAAGGACAACATTTAATTGGGGCTGGCTTACAGGTTCAGAGGTTCAGTCCATTATCATCAAGGTGGGAGCATGGCAGCATCCAGGCAGGCATGGTGCAGGAGGAGCTGAGAGTTCTACCTCTTCACCTGAAGGCTTCTAGCAAAATACTGACTTCCAGGCAGTTAGGGTGAGGGTCTTAAAGCCCACGCCCACAGTGACACACCTACTCTAACAGGGCCACGCCTTCTAATAGTGCCACTCCCTGGGCCAAGCATATACAGACCATAACATATACCCACCATCCCTAACCAAGAAGTTATCACAAACTAATAACTGCTTGCAAAAGAAATATTAGTTTTCTACAATGGAGTCACACTGGCTCTATAAAATACATGTAAAGGGCAGGTCTTACACCCAGCAGCTGACTGGCAATACCAAATGAGCTCAGAAGTATTTTTGGAGACTTTTTGTCTCATACTGCCCGGTTTGGGCACTTTGTAAAAAATCTTACTGATCCTTTATTTGGATGTTACAGTTTCTGATCCTGTGGTTTCGTGAGTGTGCATATGTCTGCATGTGCATGTTCCTCATACTTCTTTGCTTTTGTCTTTTTTATTCTTTTGTTTTTACTGCTTTCTTAGTTGCTTGATTTCTAAAGAGAGCGAGAAAGATGCCATGATTTGAAAGGATGGGGAGCTAGGGAGGACCTTGGGAGAAATGAGGAATATACTGTGAAATGAAAAAATCATTTTCAATTAAAAAAGGAAAGCAAGACAAATTCCAAAGCAGGGTGTTTGTCCTTGGTCACTCTGCTTTTTCTCTTGAAGAGAGACTGATATCAAAACAAGAACAAATAGACATTAGTGGGGGAGACCACTAAGGTTCAGACACCCAAACCCAAACTCTGATTCCTGTGTCGCTCTTTGATTTTATTGGCATCTATGATGGTGAGGAACATTCCAAGAAGCTTTCCTGTGTAACCACGGGCTTTTCCACCCATGCCCCAGTTCCCTAAATTATGACTATAGGACTTAATCAATTATGAATAAATGCCTAGGCTTTTCCCTGACCAGCTCTTAATCAACCCACTTATTCTCTTCTGTGAGTGCCACATGGCTGGTTGTCTCTCCTCAGTTTCCTGCGTCTGTCTCCTCAGAGTTTGGGGCAAACCTCTTCCCATGTATGAGTTCCTCTATCTCAGAGTTCCTTTCTCCCTACCAGACCCCCACCTCCTATTTCCTGCCTCAGTAATAGGCCATCAGCTTTTTATTGACAGGTGATGCTTCCACACGGTACACAAGGGATTCTCTGTACACCCTTGGGAATTGTATTATGTTTACATTTGCCCAAGGGGATCTTGAATGGAACAGAAGACCAAGAAGCTGCTTGTTGTCCACTCTTGCTTTATCTCAAGTCTACTAGCAAAGACCTCCTCACTGCTTCTATGAACCATTGATGGTAAATGGTGTCTGCTTAAACTCTTGAATCAGAATGGTCAAGGATGCAAACAAGGGGATTCTACCGAATGCTGCTGATGGTACACAGTAATGTGTACTGTTGAGAATTCTCTCCAGAGCCCCCAGAGAATTCGGTCTGTCTTCTAAGACTCTTTGGAATTAACAGAGGGTTGGGGGAACTGGGTGAAACATGGAATGGAAATAACTCTCCTATCCCTTTCTAAAGAAACTTTTAAAAGTCTGTGCTATGAAGATAGCTTAAATGGACACACTGCAAGCTGTACAATCCTAAAGATCTGAGTTCAAATCCCCAGAACTCAAAAGCTTCTTGTTAGCATCTTGCCATACTGATTCAAGCATCTGAGCAGTCAACATTTACCACTGATAGCTCTTAGGAGCAGTGAGATCTTTGCCAGTAGACTTGAGACAGAGCAAGAACAGAAAACAATGACAGCAGTCTCTAGGTCTTCTGTCCCACAAGTCAGGCACAGCCATGGGCATCCACAATCTCTGTTCCTATTACAAGACATGAGGCAGAGACAGGAAGCCTGTCAGCTCTCTAGCCTGGGGTACACAGTGGCTAATTAGAAAAGAGACCCTGTCTCAAATAAAGTGGAAGGTGAGAACCGATCCCTCAGATTGTCTTCTGACTTCTATGTGTGGCATAGCATGAACAAACATACCCACCACACACACACACACACACACACACACTCGAATCCTAAAAGTTGTTTTGTTTTGTTTTGTTTTGTTTTTAAATTAGAAACTATTTTCCAACTCCAAAATTAACCCTGCATTTTCTGGCTGCCTCCTAAGGCCATCCCACTCCACACTAAATATTAACATAAGTAATGTTTAAAAACAACAACAAAACCTGAAACTTGGACCGGCTTAGTATCACTAGCACGTTTGTACTGGGACAAAAAGCTTCCTGATGATTTTGAGCAGCGGTTCTCAACCTTCCTAACGCTGCGACCCTTTAATATATCCCCTCGTGGTGTGGTGACCCCAACCATAAAATTATTTTCGTTGGTACTTCATAATTGTAATTTAGCTACTGTCATGTATTGTAATGTAAATATCTGTGTTTTCTGATAAATGGTCTTAGGCAGTCCCAGGGAAAGGAAGGTTAAACTCCCAAAGGGGTCACCACTCACAGGTCGAAATCATTGATTTAAACCCATCTCTAAATCTCCCTCCTTCTTTGCCCTCACCATCCATAGAACCATACCCAGCCTGGCACAGAGACCCTCTGGTGCAGCCAGAGGTAGTTTTATGAAGCATAAATCAGGAAGTTAAGAACAAGCAGGAGCTCTGTGGCTCCAGGACCCTTCCAAGAATTTTTCAGCCTATTACAGGGTATTCTTTTTGGGTCCCGAAGCCTGACACTTAGGGTGAGGAAGGAGACCAGACGAGCTGAGTCTATGGTAGACTAACTTCTCCTCCTGTCTTTACACTCTTACTCCACATCTACTTTGATGGTATATCAGAGTGTTGGAATGTTCTATTTTAAAATATTTAATGAATACATGAAAAATAAAAAAGAACAATACAGACAAAATATGGGAAAACAATTGTCTCCCATAAAGCCCTTCCCATGATTCCTTCAGAGGTTCTCTAAGCATAGAATGAGGAAAGGCTGGCCCCATGCTCCACCACTGGTCACTTCTATCACCTTTGGAGGCACTGAATTATTTTCATAGGCCTCGGTTGATAGCGTGCTTGCTTAGCATGCATGAAGCCCTTAGATCAAGCCCAGCACCACATAAAACAGGTAGGGTGGTATATGTCTATAATCCCAGCAACAAGAGCCAGTGGCAAGAAGATCAGAAGTTCAAGGTCATTCTCAATGACATAACAAGGTCAAGGCTAGCCTTAGCTACTTAAGAACCACCTCTCTCAAAACAAACAAACAAGACCAGGCACCTCATTGTCTCAGAATCTCTGGGACCAAAATTGAAACCCCTCCCACCCAGGGATCCCACAAGGCATCCTGTTGAGGGAGGACTGGAAAGGGCACACCGAGCTTCTGTGCCATGGCTGCCAAGGCAGCTTTACCCATCAGGGCTGACCTAGTGCTTAGAACAGCTCCCCTGAGCATCCTTCCCCATTTTGGAAAAACATGAGACTGAAAGTGGGCAGTTTCTCCCTCTCCAGTTCCAAGAACTGGATTCTCTCCATGAGTCCTTTCCAGCTGCAGGCAGTCTACGTTTCTCAAGGGAATATGTGTCCCCAAACACCCTAAGGACATTTGTTTGTCTCATTGTTAACCAATAAGGTCTTAACAATGGGTTCTGCACTTGGAGATGCCCAGATCCATGTGAGAACCATGAAGAATAGGGTGACCTCCCAAACTTCAGTTAAGAATAACAATTACTGTAATCCACGGTTACTTATCACATCCAGAAATGTGATAACACATTTCACGGCATGGCATCCACACAGGCCATGTGCCCATCAGGAAGCTCCTGGGCCGGTCTGCAACACCTGTCTGCACTTTTCTTCATTATTAGTTGCTTGCTTCACATGCCACCCATTTTCTGCTGTACAAGGTTTTTGTTGTTTGTGCTTTGTGGATTATTCTTTCTTCTGGTAATTTCTAGCATTGGCCATGATCGGAATCATTTGAGGGAAGCTTATACAGTTTGCTCTGACCCTAACCTGGCAGAGGGATATAGCCAAAATGAAGCTCCCATCTCCTTTTGCTCCCAGTCCTTCCCAGTGTGCTGAAGCTGGGTTCTGGATATCGGGAATTCCTCTCAGCAGAAAGCCTGAGTCTCTGCTGTAAGCAGAGAGCCCCTCTCCTCTGATATCTGCTGTTGATAGGGATGTAAGACTAGATTGACATTTTTGAGTTAGCCCAACTGCTTGTTAATTTGTTTTTGAGTTTATTAGCACATCTATGTTAAGGATTCAATACCGAAGGCATATGTAATCAAGGTTAGAGAGATGGCTCACCAATTAGGAGTGCTTGCTGCTCTTCCAAAGGACCAGAGTTCAGTTCCCAGAGCCCACAGGGGGTGGCTCACAACCACTTGTAACTCCAGCTCTAGAGGATCCAGTGCCCTCCTTTAGACTCCTGCATACAAACTTCTTCCACCAAACACACAAACACATAATTAAAACGTAAAAAGAAAATCTTTTTTTAAAAAAGACATGTAATTAATTACATGCAAATACTTGTATTTTTTTTTTAATATACCAAGGTGTACTATGGTCTGGTTTCCAAAGTACGTCTTACTTGATTGTGAAGTATCAAGGATTTCACAGCAACGGAGTTTCCCTCATAATTCCCTGCAAGTTTTAACCATAGACCCCACCCACCCCGGGAGCACCTCAGCTAAGCTGGTCACACTGAGTAGTTGGAGGCAGCACCTCTCCCCGGGCACACCATTGTACAGGAAAGTTCTGAGAGCCAGGAAGCTGGAGGGAGAGACAGAGAGGAGATGCTGAGGATGGAGGCTGGCAGCTCAGAAGGCCAGTCGTCCTTGGTTCTTTATTTAAGGTGAAGGGTCTCAGCAGTGGGGACTATTGGTCCTCAGGCTGTTATAATGAGACGTGGTCACCTTTGGGACAGAAAAGAGCTTACTCCTGCTTACATTCCATTACAGCTTGCTCTCCAGCTAGGATGCATGAATTATATTTCAGTGTGAGAGACACTCGCAGTGCAGACTGAATCAAAATATATTGAACCTCAGCCTCCAAAACTCATGTCCACCAGAAATTTTAAAAACCCTCCATATAATAAGGTATATCACCTAACTAGAAGCTTGCATCCAATTGAGTTTTAATTTGGATTTTTTTTTTTTTTTCAAGACAGGGTTTCTCTGTGTAGCCCTGGCTGTCCTGGAACTCACTCGGTAGACCAGGCTGGCCTCAAACTCAGAAATCCTCCTGCCTCTGCCTCCCAAGTGCTGGGATTAAAGGCATGTGCCACTACTGCCCAGTTTGTTGTTGTTTTAAAAGTTATTAATTGCCCTTTGTTTAATACTTGTTTTGAGACAGGGTCTTACTACATAACCCAAGCTGGCTTCAAACAGAGGGTCTTCCTGCTATAACCTTCCAAGTGCTGGGACGACAGGTTCCTGTACATAAGGGGACCAGGTGTAACCACTGTGGTTGTTTTGGGTGGTTTCTTCTGCTGAAGCTTCTAAACGAGATGTTCTCAACCTGTGGTTCACATATCAGATAATCCTCCGCATTAGATATTTACATTACAAATTGTAACAGTAGCTAAACTATAGTTATGAAGTAGCAACAAAATAATTTTATGATTGGGGACTCACAACAACATGAAGAATTGTATTAAAGGGTCACGGTGTTTGGAAGGGTGAGAATCACTGGTCTAAACTGTCCTCTGATAATGAGCATTTAACCCCTAGCTTGGGGACTCCTGAGTTCTGGGTAGAAGGATCTTGCCAGGCATGGGGAGTGGCGGCCATCTTTCACAAGTTTCTGTTGTTAAGGGACAGCGTCCCTGAGCAGCAGACAGTGTTGACTGTTGCCTGATTTTAGGCCAGCCCCCCAAACAATCCTTCATTCTGTTCTGGTAAAAGCCTTAACGGCACCCCTATGTTGTCTGGCTGGCTCTGTAAGCTGGCACAGATCCAGCCTGGCATTTGGCAGTGCTTCCCAGCCCACTATGTCCAGTTCAACCTCCCCAGGAGTTTTAAAGAGCAGGCAGGAGAATAGGGCAAGGTCATAGTTTTCTAAAATCTGGGTCAGGTTCAGCTGATTTTCCTTGTGCCCTGACAAACGTGTTCTTCCTGCCTCCCAGCCAGACCTGTTCCTAGTCCCACAAATGCACATCTCAGCCACTTACCTGGCAGCGGTGGTCAGCACATGCTTTTGGTCCGTCTACATACGCCAGGTGTCACATGTCAGGCATCAAGATGACTAAATCAGGAAGGATCTTCAAAGGCTCACGTGGTAAAAGGCTGGTTTAGCCTCTTCCATTTCGTGATTCTGTAACTTTAATTCCAAGGTTTTCCACTGTAGTTTCTAGAACTTATAGTATTGAAAACTCATATATAGCATTTATAGTGTCATAAAACTGCTTTATGCCATTCCCTGCAAATACTAGCAAGATGTATTCTTGAATTTTCAAATCCCCCAGCCCACCACGGATTGAACTGTTCGGTGACTCTCTAAGGCTCAGTCCCCAGTCTATCAATGTCTTTACCACAGCCCTGCTCTGTGCTAGTGTCTCTCACAGCTATAACATCTGCCCTTCTGCTCTAACCTTGGAGAATCTTTTCCCTAACTGTCACTGCCGGTGAGTTCTTCTAAGTCAGAGTAAAGAGAATATGATGCTTACGTCACCGTTGTGTTGGCTTGTGTTTACATTTAATGGTCTCACTAGCAACTCCGTGTCACCAGTGACCTTCTTGAAACATCCTTTCCTGGCCCACGAAGTCAACCCAACTGGAACCGACCAGTCAAGAGAATTGTCATCTGCATCTACTCCTCTCATGTCCAACCAGCCTGTGTAATATCTGTCAGCAGTTAATGAAAACATCTGTGGTGTGACGCTTGCCTCTCAGCCTTTCTTCCCACCCAGACCCCAGAACTCACTCCCATCCCCCTGGGGCCCTGCAGGCGCCAGACAAGTGGACCCTCTCCTTCCCAGAACCCTCTGCTTCCAGGCCAGGCTCAGATCCTTTCAAGTGAAGACTCGTCTCGCTCACACACTGTCCCAGGATTGTCTCACCCTGCTCCATGCAATGGCATTGGAGGAAGTGTGACCTGACAGCAGTAATGGGAGAAATGGGACCAACTTGGGACAGGGAGGCTCTCCAAAGGCACTATTTGCCTCTCTTCTGCTCGTTGGCAGTGTCTGTGCATAGGGCTCCAGAATCATCCCCAACAAGGTTTTAGGGCCCGAAGCTAACCTACTTGCCAAGGTCAAAAGTTCAGGGAAGAACAGGAATCTCACGAGTCCCCTCCTTCTGGAGGAGGTGACACCTGCCACGTGGCTCTCTTGGTTTCCTGGGAGAACTTGCGCTGATTTCTTGCACCAACATTCAGAACCGAGCCAGCTGACACTTGGCTCTTGTGTCAAGGACACTCTCAGGATTGGCTACCAGCAGGAACAGTTGCCTAGAAATAAGGTCAGCCTGGGATTCATCAAATACTCAGAGTCCTGGGACTGGACCCTGGGGTTATCAGCAGGGGCAGGGACACTTAAGTGACCGATGGTTTCAATGCTCAGTGTCCTGGGAAATATCTTAGCTCACACATTCTATTCTTAATTAATCAAAACTTCCTCTAAACATGAGTTTGATTTCAGCTGTTTTAACTTGGGATATAAATGGCACTTTGATTTAGACTGCAGAACATGAATCAAAAAGAAAGATCAGCTCCAACGATGAATTTAATAGGTAGGTCTGTAAGAGAAGAAACCTCAGAAATGTGACCAATGTGTGTCATTGGTCCTGGGCAGGTGGTGGCTGCCAGAGAATTGTATTCCCACTGCGAGTGAGATATCCAGTCACTGTCACATTGCACAGGGAAGGATCTGGAACTCACGACCCATCCTGGTTCAAAACATGCTAACTGTGCAAAATTCATTTAATGTGAGATACAGGGGCTGGAAAGATGGCTCGATCGTTAAGAGCACTGTCTGCTCTTTCAGAGGACATGGCAGCTCACAGTCACCTGTAACTCCATTTCAGGGGATCTGATGTCCTCTTTTGGTCCCTTCAGATGCCATGCACACACATGGTACACAGACTTCCAGGCAGCCAAAACACCCATATGCATAAAAATAAATAAATAAATAAACCAAGAATTTAAGGTGATCTACATCTCAAACTCCCTGAGCCAAATCATCCCAGGGAAGTCCTTACAGAGGTTACTCGGCTAGGCAACATTGGTGGGTGGAGAAAACATACAGAAAACTTCCTGTCCTGTCCCCAGTTGACAAAAAGTAACCAGTACAGGCTCAAAGTGGGTACATGCTTCTTTTGGGGACAAAGCCGAGGGAGACTTGGGCAGAGGCAGGCTCTGCTCAGTACCTGGAAGCTGGTGGAAGAATGAGGGTTCCTGTTTCCTGCGTAAGCCACACCTCCCCACCTGTTTTCCCAGACTCAGGCACATATCTTCTCCTTTGATAGACTGGCACTTGCCTGCCCGTCAGTTACAGTCACCCTTTTGAGAAGCCCTGGTAGCACCCTGCTCTGGTTCCGGCGTCAAGGTGCCCTGTCCTGATATCCCAGAGCATCTAGCCACGCGCTGCAACATAGGAATGGTCTGTTGGTTTCTGGTTTGCAGACTCTGAGCACCTGTAACTGAACCCAGAGCCTCAGCTGTGACTTCTGAAGCTTGAGAGTGGGTTTGTGTTGCGCCCCCTAGTGGGGAACTTCGGGAATGAGAGGGATGCGTCAATAGAGAAGTTGACTACAGAGCTCACTTAACTGGACTCATACACTTGAACAGGCTCCTTCCTCTCCCCTTCCCCTCACCTTCCTTTTCCCCTCCCCTCCTCTCTCCTCCCCTCCCCAGCTAGAGGCTACCAAAGCTCCATGGCTGCTATGGTAATCAGATGCCTCTCAGTGCCTCAGTTTCCCCACCAGATGAAACACCTATTCCTCAGAGATGTCCTAGGATTCCCAGTGCTATTAATGTTTTTAAGTTAGATCCAGCAATCCACTCACCCTGTGAATTATTCTTATAAAACATGAAAGTATAATCTGGCATATGAGAGCACGCTTCCCCTTCTCCCTCCCCGCCTCTCCCCTCCCCTCTTTCCCTCCCCTTCTTTCTTTCCTCTACCCTCCTCTTCCTGAGTAGCAGTCCTAGAGCCCCTGAGGGGCTGGGCAGGTGGAAGTCCTCAAGTGAGAGAGGCTGAGTTTAAGCAGAGTGAGGAAGACATCTTTCTAGCATTCTGAATAGGACATCAAGGTGTCTGCACTTGTGGGGAGCCCTGTAGTGATTGGGAGTGTGAACAATAGTGAAGTGGCCAAATTGGGCATCAGCCCAAGGAGGGAAAGGTCCAGTGCTTCTGAGTCCCAATTCTTCCCTCGGGGTATCCAGGTGCAGGGGGTTGGGGGAAGGGATAAAGAGGAGCAGTGAATGTGTGGATCAGCAGGATCTCAGACAGTAGTCAGTGAAACAGCTCTCTTAGGCAATAGTCAGTGAAGCAGCTTGTATATATATATTCAGGGTGAACAAGGGCTGTATAAGCCTTGGAGAATGGTAAGGGGTTTTGTATTTTTGGGGGGGGGTTGTTATTAGGGTGAATGTGCATTGGCTGAGGCTTAAGGTACTGGGAATGCCTCATTTTCGTGGAGAGGCATCCAGGTGCTTGCTGGAAGAAAACCTATAGTTTCAACAAAGACTATGTGACATTCCTCAGGTAGAGGACGTGGGGATAAGGCTCCCCAGATAAGATCAGGCAGGGAAGAGGAAGCCTTCCTGGGAGAGAGAGTCCTCCATTTTGCACTGAGCTCAGGGTTGCTGTCCAGACATGGTGGAGACTATGACCTGGATAACAGGATCTTCTTCCAACAGGGCCCTGCTCATATGAGCTTCTTGGTACAGATGTCAGAGGTCCTGAAGGAGAAAGGCTGACCCAGGTCTCAGGCTTGGCTCTAATGGAGCTATGCATCTCCAGTCACTGCACACAATCATCTCCCTTAGCCTGCCCTGTCTCCACCATTGCAGGTGCCCACAGTCATCTGTAGTCCAAGAATATTAGAAAATTCCAGAAACAATTCATAACTGTTGAACTGTACGCTACTCTGAACTGTGTGGTGGTGGAATTTCATATAACCCTGCTGGTATATATTCTTCCTGGACGTGACTTATTTTTTTGGACAAGCATTTCCATGCTGTATGCACTGCCCGCCCGCTAGTGATTTAGTAGCTGTCTCCAATGTCAGGTCAACTGTGACAGTATTTGTCTTAGTCAGGGTTTCTATTCTTGCACAAACATCATGACCAAGAAGCAAGTTGGGGAGGAAAGGGTTTATGGAGCTTACACTTCCATGCTGCTGTTCATCACTAATGGAAGTCAGGACTGGAACTCTAGCAGGTCAAGGAGCAGGAGCTGATGCAGAGGCCATGGAGGGATGTTCCTTTCTGGCTTGCTCAGACTGCATTCTTATAGAGCCCAAGACTACCAGCCCACAGATGGTACCACCCACAAGGGGCCCTCCCCCCTTGATCACTAATTGAGAAAATGTCTTAAGCTGGATCTCATAGAGGCATTTTCTCAACTGAAGCTCCTTTCTCTGTGATAACTCCACTTGTGTCAAGTTGACACACAAAACTAGCCAGTACAGTATTAAATTATGTTCTCATTGCCCTTACTTTCCTAGTTAGGATTCCAGACCACTAGAGCAGGGCTACCCAAGTGGGGTACACTAAAGAGAAGCCAAGAAGTAAAATGTTCTTCACTTAAAATGGAAAAACACTGAAGCATCCACACTTTGGTCTTCCTTCTTCTTAGGCTTCATATGGTCTGTGAATTGAATCTTGGGTATTCCGAACTTTTGGGCTAATATCCACTTATCAGTGAGTACGTACCATGTTTGTTCTTTTGTGACTGGGTTACCTTGCTCAGGATGATATTTTCAAGTTCCATCCATTTGCCTGCGAATTTCATGAAGTCATTGATTTTAATAGCTGAGTAGTATTCCATTGTGTAAATGTACCACATTTTCTGTATCCATTCCTCTGTTGAGGGACATCTGGGTTGTTTCCAGCTTCTGGGTTTGCAGCCCCATGGAGGGAGTAACAGTGTCAACTAGTCTGACCCTCCAGAGCTCCTGGAGACTGGACTACCAACCAAAGAATACACATGGAGGAACCCACGGTGCTGGCTACATATGTGGCAGAGGAGGGCCTTGTTGGCCATCAGTGAGAAGAGAGGCCCTTGGGCCTGAGGGTGTTTGATGCCCCAGTGTAGGGGAATGCCAGGAAGGGAAGACAGGAGTGCATAGGTGGGTGGGGGAGCACCCTCATAGAGGCAGGGGGAGGGGGATGGGATAGAGGGATTCTGAAGGGGAGACCTGGAAAAGGGAAAACATTTGAAATGTAAATAAAGTAAAAACAAACAAACAAACCCAAAAACAAACCAAAAGAAGGTAACATGCTGAAGTTACTAAGATCTACAGTAAGAGCAACCTGTGCATGAAACCAGAGAAGCAAAGGGAAATCGACATCATCTTCTGTCATCACCAACTGTGGAAGTTCTGGCCACTGTGCATAGCAAGGCTTGGTTGGGACTGGGGAGCATTTCTATGCCCAAAGATTCAGGGTGCTTCTGCTAGGTCCTTACTAACGACCAGAGAGTCCCCACCTCTTGCGTTGCATGAATGATAGAGCCCTGAATCTACAGAAACAATAGGGGGACTTGAAGGCACAGGCCTAGGTGATGCTTCATACTTTCTCTGAGCCTGATTCATCACTGGAAAGCAAAGTTAGTAATGGTGAACTCCCAGCTGCCACAGGATATTCCACGGCTGTTCTGCTGGGATTGCAGCACAGTGTTCTGCATTAATCATCTCCAGAGGGTAGGGCCTTACTCCCTAAGGGCTCTGCCCCTTAGAGTGACATTGTGGGAACATCAACGCCAAAGACACTGATGTCCTGACTTTCTGAAGACCAGCTTTTCCTTAGGATCCCTGCTGTATTAAACACTTTCCCAAATGACCTTGGGCCCAAGCAGATGCCTCCTCACTGGCTCAGCAGCCAGCCCTGCCTGCCCTCCTTGATGTCTGTTGGGTTTCCCAGGACTCAGTAGCTACCACAAGGGGGAGACAGTGAGTCAACCTCCCTGAGAGACCAGGCTCTCTTTAGAGATGGTTCCTGGTCCAACTTCAAAATCCTTGATAAATATGCTTCCCTCTTGATGTTCACTCTAGATAATGAGGCAGCCTCTGAGTGTCTCACATCATTGGTCTGGATCAGCTCTTCAGAGGCAGCTTAATCCAGCAATGCCACAGAGATTAGCCTCTCAGAGAGATTACAACATGCCACAGGAATTGCAATGTTACTCTCCTTAACATGAAACCAACCTACCAGTCCACAAATGAATGAACACATAAAATACGTTGTATGCACACACAGGTCTGATGGAGTATTACTCAGTCTTCAAAAAGGATGAGACCCTGCCAAGTGGGACAACATGGATGAACCAGGAGAACGTTACAGTAAATAGACATAGAAATTAAAACACAGCATGATCTCACTTATACGTAGAATCTGAAGTGGTCGAATCTGGAGCATGCTGGTTGCCTGGGATCTGCAGCAGGAGTGGGGTGGAGTGTTGGTCCAACACTATAAGGGGAGCCAAGTGTTAACCACGTAGGGTGAGTGACACCTATAGTTAACTATGCTGTCATTTGAAACTTGCTGAGTGTAGGCCTTAAGCATGAAAGATGGAGATATTACAGACATACCTTATTGCAGGCAGTGTTGGGGACTGAGCACACCAATGAGCAGAGTAGCTCACGATCCAGCAAGAGGAATGCACACAGAAGGCATCGGGAATGCGGAGTGGGTGCTCCACGTGAGGCATATAGGTAGTAGGATCATGCCCCTCAGGTGCAAGCCCTCCCTACTAGTGTGGAATCATCTAGAAAAGCAAATCGTGTAGAGGCCCGGACTGTGACTTCAGAGCAACCCACTCGAGAGGCCAGCCTTTGATTCATAAGGCCATGGTTCAATAATATATGCATCAAATCCCAATTCTGTTTTGGTGTGTGTATGTGTGTGTGGGGGGGGGGTAGGTTCCTGTGGATGTGTGTGCAGGGGAACCTGCATGGAGGCCAGAGGTTAACCACAGTCACTATTCCTGAAGACTGGTTCACTTTGTTTTTGAGACAGGGTTTCTCACTGGCCTGGAACTCGCTGAGTAGGCTTGACTGACCACCAGGGAGCCACCCATCTCTGCTTCCCAGCCCTGGGGAACAACTGTGCACAATCATATTTGGTACTTCTCCCTAACTGTCAGAGTGTGAACTAGGCTCAACATGTTCAATCAGCAAGCCTTTTCCTGTAGGACTATCTCCCAAGTCCCAACCCCTTCGGATTTTGTTGGTTTGGTTTGGTTTGGGGTTTTTTGGTGTGTGTGTATGTGTGTGTTTTGCTTGTTTGTTTTGAGATAGGGTCTTGGTTTTTTGTTTGTTTGTTTGTTTGTTTGTTTTGGTTTTTCCAGACAGAGTTTCTCTGGGTAGCCCTGGCTGTCCTGGAACTCACTCTGTAGACCAGGCTGGCCTTGAACTCAGAAGTCCGCCTGTCTCTGCCTCCCAAGTGCTGGGATTAAAGGCGTGTGCCACCACTGCCCGGCTGAGATAGGGTCTTGTTATGTAGCCCTGGTTGACCTGGAACTTGCTATGTAGTCCAGGCTGACTTGTAATATGTATGTGATTCCCCCTTCCTCTGAGTCTTGAGTACTGGGATTGCAGCCCTGGATCTGTTCTCACATGGCCCATGGTATCTCAGAACTCACAAAGCTGTCCAATAATACACTGTGTTTACTGGAAGAAAACTCCTGGCAGGTAAAATATCCAGATACTGTTTTCAAAATACCAATGTCAGAGCAATGGCTGGTACCAAAGTGTGTCTTCTTGCTGGGCTAACCTCTTCCCTTCCTTCTCTCAAACAAGAAAGCAGAATAACAAGTCGCCTTTCATATGCCTTGTGTGTGTGTGTGTGTGTGTGTGTGTGTGTGTGTGTGTGTACCAAGGAATACAGTTAGGGCTGCCCCTGAGTATACATGGGGGCTATTTGCAGGAGCATAGGCAATTCACCAGTGCCAATCCTCATGGCAGACCTTCCTTCTCCCAGCCACCTTTAACTGTCAATAGTCCCTCAGGGAGGGGTGGAGCTTCATGAGCCCTTCCCCCTTTCCATGATGAAATGTTGGCAGGTCCAGTCCTGTGTAGGCATCCACAGCTGCTGAGAGTTCATGGCTTTGACATCTGTGTGATGAGCAAAAGATGCCATTCCAGAGCTCTTCTCCCGTCCCTCTTCCTCCATGTTCCCTGGGCCTTTTTGTGTATAGAAAGCCATGGGTGATACAGATGTCCCTTTTAGAACTAAAGGCCCTACATTATCTTCTTCTCTGCACCTTGGCCAAGTATGAGTCTCTCTTTGTATCAATCACTGTCTATTGTAAATAGAAGTGTCTCTGGGAGGCGCTGAGACCTGAACCAATCTATGTTTATAAAGGTAAGTGGAGGTGAGCTTGCTACTAAGCCCACTTGACTAAACCAATAGCAATGGGTTCTCCCCTAGGGCCCATGACCATGCCAACCACACGCTCTTGGCCAGATTAACAGTACCAACTTTTAAAGTCTTTAATAGGTCCTCATTACTTCAGAAGTTATTCTGGGAGATTGCTCCATAGTGGGCAGAAATCCAATTACAAGAAAAGCTTGTCATTACTGTAATTAATTCAGGCTAATCTAGATATATTGTCTAGACAGATCTTACCCGTGTCCATGAGTTCAGGAGTTTCCGGCAGCTTTTCTTTGTAGAGTCCGGTGTGGCTGCACAGGGCAGCTAGGGAGGATGATGGCTCCCCACCAGGCTGCTGTTCTGTGTGTGGTAAGGAGCCAGGGAAAGCAGAGCAGGTAAACAGCGACCGGGCTGGGGGCAACAATGAGCAGGACCCTCATCTACCTGGATGTCTAGTTCTGTAGCTTGGACTCCCTCAAGGCCCTGTCTCCTCTGCCTTCCAGGCAGCCTAGGGGCTGACTGTGAAGGGAGCCGGGACAAGGAGTGGAGGAATCCCTGTGCTCAGTTCCCCAGTGAGGGTCCTCTTGTCATACCGATTGGGTGGCAGCAGGGCAGTGTCCCCTGGCTCTGGTCACACATGCTCTGCTTTCTGGCCTGTGGATAGAGGACCCCATTCCTGCTGTGCTTCAGAATTTTCATCATTATCTTTCTTAGTTGGGGTCTTTTGTCTGGAAATTGAGAGAGAGAGAAGGGGGTGAGGGAGAATCTCCAACTCTGAGACCCTCCGTTGTATTAAAAGCCATTTTTTAAATTTAAATTTAAATTCAAATTTTATTATTATTTTTATTATTATTATTATTATTATTATTATTATTATTATTATTATTAGTGTTTGTGTTGTTGTTGTTGAAAATAGATTCTTCTCTCTCCTGATCACAGTTTCCTCTCCCTCCTCTCTTATCCCCCCACCTCTCTTCTTCCCCAGATCTACTCCCTCTCTATTTCCCTTCAGAAAAGAGCATCCCTCCAAGAGACAACAACCAAACATGGCAAAACACGATGCAATACAAGGCAAAAGCCTTCACACCAAGGCTGGACATGGCAACCCAACAGGAGGAAAAGAGTCCAGAGAGCAGGCAAAAGAATCAAAGACAGCCCTATTCCCACAGCTAGCAGCCCCACAAGAACACCAACTTAGCAGTCACAAAGTATGCCCAGAGGACCTGGTGCAGACCCTTGCAGGCACCATGCTGTCTGCTTTAGTCTCTCTGAGCCCATATAGTTCTGAGGGGAGGGATGCAATGGAGACTCTCTCTGCACAATGTCTGGCTGTAGGTCTCTGCATCTGCTCCCATCTACTGCTGGGAGAAGTCTCTTTGATGACAACAAGGCACCGATCTATGAGTATAGCAGAATATCATTAGGATTTATTTCATTGATTTATTTTTTAGGCCAGTTGTGTTTGGTTCTACCCTAGGTAGGGCTATCCAGGTTCTGGTTTCTGGCCTTCCAAGCAGTGTTGGGATGGGCTCCCTCTCATGCAATGAGTCTCAAGTCAATTAGACATTGGTTGGCCACTTCTACAAAGTCTGTGCCACCATTGCCCCAGCATACCTTGCAGGCAGGACAGGTTGTAGATAGAAGGATCATGGCTGGGTTGGTGTCCATGCTTCTGTTTTGGTAGCCTACAGGGTCCCTTCCCACACCAGAGAGACTAGACTGTAGGGGTGAAGGCTCCATGCCGGTACCAGCTTGAGCTCTCTGCCTTTAGTGAACTGTGCAGATGTTGTCCTCAGCAATGGGTCCTCACTGTCAGTTTGTGTAGAGTGACCCTCTACCTTAGCATCAGCCTGAGTTGTTCCTGGAGTCTCCATAAACCCTCTGGCTACAAAGGATGGCCAGTTCACACTCCTCATCTGCCATTACTAGCATTGCTGGTTGTATATGCTTGGCCCAGGGAGTGGCTCTATTTGGAGGTGTGTCCCTGTTGGAGTAGGTGTGTCACTGTGGGTGTGGGTTTTAAGACCCTCATCCTAGCTGCCTGGAAGTCAGTCTTCTGCTAGCAGCCTTCAGATGAAGATGTAGAACTCTCAGCTCTGCCTGCCTGGATGCTGCCATGCTCTTGCATTGATGATAATAGACTGAACCTCTGAACCTGTAAGCCAGCCCCAATGAAATGTTGTCCTTTATAAGACTTGACTTGGTCATGGTGTCTGTTCACAGTAGTAAAACCCTAACTAAGACAATCACCCTCATAAATTCCAGGAAGTTTCCATGGCAACAGGTTTTCACACCACCCCTCAAGTTCCCCCCAACTCCAGCTATCTCTCCTCACACTCTCTCCCTCCATTCCATCTCCCCCCTCTGTAATCTCACCCACTCACATCCCTACCCACCCCCAGTCCACCTGCGAAATCTATTCTATTTCCCCTTCCCATGGAGATCCATGCATCTCCCCTAGAGCCCACCTCTCTCCATAGCCTCTCTGTGCCTAAGGATGGTAACTTGACTATCATTTTCTTAATGGCTAATACTCAATTAGAAGTGAATGCACACCCCATTTGTCTTTCTGGTTCTGGGTTACCTTACTTAGGATGATTTTTTCCCCCTAGTTCCATCCATCCGTCTGTTAATTTCATGAGGCCATTTTTTTTTAACCAGCCAAGTAATACTCCATTGTGTAAATGTGCCACATTTTCTTTCTTTCTTGTTACTCTTCAGTTGAGAGGCATCTAGGTTGTTTCCAGTCTCTAGCTATCACGCATAAAGCTGCTGTGAATGTGGTTGAGCAAGTGTCCTTGTGGTAGGATGGAGTGTCCTTTGAGTATATGACCAACAGCAACATAACCAGGTCTTGAGGTAGATCGATTCCCAGTTTTCTGAACACACCACCATGTTGGTTTTCAAAGTGGCTGTACAAATTTGAACTCCCACCAACACTGGAGGAGTGTTCCCCTTATGCCACATCCTCACCAGCATGAACTGTCACTTGTATTTCTGAGCTTAGCCGTTCTGACAGATGTAAGAAGGAATCTCAAAGTCGTTTTGATTTGCATTTCCCAGATGGCTAAGGATGCTGAACATTTCTCTGAGTGTTTCTCAAGCATTTGAGTTTCTTCTGTTGAGAATTATCTATTTAGATCTGTACCCTATTATTTAATTGTATTGTTTGTCTTCTAGTTGTCTGGTTTCTTGAGTTCAGATCTTATTTCTTACAGACCTCTCTGGACAAACATGAAGAGTTCACACTTCCCACTGTGCTCTGAACCCTGCCTGCTGGGAGAGGCACACGAGGCTCCACATGCCTGAGCCCCGTGGGCAGAAAGAAGCCCCTCCCTGCAGAGCAGTAGTGAAGTAGGGTCCTCCACTTTGTGCATTCCATGGTGCCAGGTTCTGGGTTGTGTTCTCTGCCTCCTGAGCCTTTCTCTTCAGCCCTTCACCCCCACAGTCTGCTCTCAGTTTGTTTAGATTGTTCTGTTTATTTTTTGAAACCTGCTCCTTCCCCTCCCTCTGCAAGCCCTGAGGGATTTTTGAGGAATTATAATGAAAAAGGAGCCTATGAAGGAAAATGGCATCCTGAAAGGCCTGACAGGCGTTCATGGGTCTGTTCCCAGTTTTTTCCCTTCTAGCCAGTACTATTTTCTGGCACTCCTTTAGTGAGATTGTCTTTAAATATTGTCTTTATTCAATAAATTCATTTTTGTGTGTCTATGTGAGTGCACGTGCATTTGCGTGTGTGTGCATTCATGTATGTGTGTGTGCAAGTGCATTCATGTGCATTTGCACATGTGTGTGTTTGTAAGTCAGAGCTTACTTAGCTATCATTCCTCTCATGTCTTCCAGCTTTTGTTTGAGACAGTCTCTCACTGACCTTCATCAGCTAGTGAGGCTTGCTGGGCCGCAGAGATGGTCCTGTCTCTGCCTCCATCTCTGCATCCCTGGGATTATGAGCATACTCTGCCATGCCCAGCCTTTTGCCTGGGATCTGGAGATCCAAACAGAGGCTTGCTAATGCTTGCTAAAGCACTTGCTAGTGCTTTGCCGAGACTTTGCCTCCATCCTCTAATGAAGTCTTGTCCCACAATTCCCCAAAGTCTGATAACAGATGAAGGAGCAAGGGGGTCTTGTCTCAAGGAGGTGCAGTCTAGGTGGTGGGGTGGGGTGAGGGGAAGATGACAGGGGTGCAAAGGTGGGTGCACTTCCTGTAGTGAATCCCAGACCCTGAGGAGCCTTCTGTGTGACCATGTAAAGCAAGAACCCTGCTCTTCCAGAAGATGGAGGTCCAGGAGGTGGCAGGCACTTTACAAAGCATTCTGTCCAGGAAGATTTGAAGCATCCCCTGGAAAGGAGTCTGTTGATGATTCAGAGCAATTCATCCAGAACTGCACTGCCCACTGTATCTTGACCCCCATCTTAACAGTCCATGATGCTAAGAGATGCTACAAGCTTCCCTCTGAGCACTCACCAGGGCAGCTGATCCCTGCTCAGGATGCTGGACGGGAGGCATCATCCCCATAAGCCAGTAGGGTATGGATGCAGCTCTTGCACGGGGTACCAGACTATTACACCAAACCTCACTAGCGGACAGGCTGGACCATTGGGTCAGGATAAAGAACCTTGGTGGTAGCCAGAGTCAGAGGGAGCCAAGGACCAGTTCCTTCTTCTCTTATCACCTGTGACTGGAATAAAGCCATGGACACCTTCAGTACTGTGACTTTTCCTCTTGTAGTCTCTTTTCTCCTTTCCCCATTTCTTCTTCCAGTTCCTCAGAACTCACTAATGGGAGGAAAGGGTGTTCTCTTTCCCAGGAGGGAAAATAGAATAGAAAAGGCAGGCTGAGGTTTGGACTGGCCTAATAATTTACAATAAATTAGGTCTCTAAAAGTCCAAACTCGGGGTGTCTATGGGACCATGGTATCTATGACTGTGCATGGCCATACTGTATGAAGGTATGCAGAGCCACACTGTTGGCAGATAGCAAAGATCATGCTGTGTCTGCAGGTGTGCAGGGCCATGCTCTGTGTGCAGGTGTGCAGGGCCAAGCCATTGAGCTTGTGAAGCTCCTGACCTCTGAAATGATGCCTTCCATGCTTGACTCTCCATCTGGGGCTCACAGCAAGCTCCTTATGGATTTATTTTTGCTTAATTATTGATTTTTTTTAGTACAGCTGGAGTCTGTATCCCTCATCACTCCTGATGGAACTCTGGAGTTTTAGAAAGGAACAATCCTGGGGTGCAGTGGGCTGTTTGCATGGGAACCAGGGAACTTAGCTGCTTTCTTACCCTAGGGCCTTTCCCCTAGAGGGATTTCAAATTACACCATCAGCATCAGCAAAACCAGCCAAGGATAAAAGTATTTCAAGTTAGTAGCGGAGGGGTAGGTGTCCTTGGGCTCTGACCTCTGGGCTCACAGCACATCATTTGTAAAGCTGACTGGGGTTTGGATGGAAGCCCTAATTTTCTATATGTTTGCATAATTACTTTGAACAAATGTGCTTTAAAAACATCAGCTCTTGCCAGGGTACATGACTGCACAGGGTCACTAGTTCCAGCTACCTGCCCATGCCCCCCTTAGACAAAGGTGACTGTAGGGTAGGGAGCTTCCATGATGAGGCTCACACATGTTTGTGCTGGCCCTTACAGACTCTCCTGGGGTGAGAGCCATTGCTCTAGCCTGTCCCAATTCCATGCTGGCAGTGTGCTCAGAAAATGGCTTAGAAAACCAGCTCAGGAGAATAGCCAACTGGTCAACTCTCTGTTTTTGCCTTGCTCTGAAATAAAGCATGTCTTTCTATGGGAAAAGAGAGCTCTTGGGGAGCTTATGGGGTGAGTTACAGATCGCAAAAAAAGTAACACTGCAATGATATTGGAATTTTGATGGCTGTGTGTTATGATGTGGTACTAATGTTCATTTCTTCCTCTGTGAGGGCATGGCTGTGGCTCTATTTTATTCTCTGAAATGAGCGATGCAGTGTATCTATGGCTCTACTTAGTCGCCTAAACATCATTAAAGAAAATGATAATCATGTGCTACATATATTTTGGAAGTCTGAGTTCCATGTTCTCCCTCTGCATCTCATGGGATATCCTGGGACTCATGGAGTAGGGTTACAGATCAAGATACTGAGCCTACCCCATCACTGTTGGCTAAGAAAGACATGCAAAACCAAGTAGAGATGACAAGGACATATCATAATAAATGATAAACCAGCAGGAGATTTTTAGACATTACCACTGGTTCTAGAAACTAGCGAAGATCAAGAACAATGCCTCACATAATAGAAAAACAAAAAACTGAGGGTCTGGTGAGCTGGCTCTGTGGTTAAAGGCATTTGCCAAAGCCTGAAAAACTGAGTTCAACTCCCAGGGCTCACATGGTGGAAGGAGAGAGACAACTCCTGCAAGCTGTGCTCTGATTTCCACATGCATGCTCTGGCATATGAGTGCCCAGACACATGTGCACATGTGTGCACAAAATGTAATAAAAAACTAGTGACTAGCAAAAGTATAACAAAAATTGCATAGAACACACACAGGATACACATTGCTATGCACACACATTCAGAAACCTTCTGTGTGCACATGTTCATTCAGTGACAGGACCGGGTGCCCTAAGTTGAGAAGTAAGACATTCATGAGTGGAAATATTGAGAATATTAAAGTACTCTGAAAATAGTTTTCCCCTAAATGGTTGTGATTTTCCACTTAATGCACATAAAGTTTAGTTCAAGATTTTGAAAAGATGTTTAACTTTTAGTTGTGTCTCTGTGTGGATCTGTGCACTAAGTACAGGTTCCTGCAGAGCCCAGAGGCACCCCTGGAGCTGGCATTAAAGGATGCTGCTGTGAACTGCCCAGGTCCTCTGCGGTACACAGAGCCATTTCTCAAGCTGCTAGTGCTAGGTTTTTGGGTTTTTTAAACTAAACAAAGCTAACATAATATTTATCTGGAAACTGCATAATTAAGAATAAACAGTGATAAGGAAAATATTGATCTTTTCAACAAAAGATTTCTCCTGTCAGATTTGAAAGCCACTTTAAAGTTAAAATAATTTGGGGCTGGGATGATCGCTCATGGGTAAAAATACTTACTGTGAAAGCATTCTGACAGAGCTCCATCTCACAGAAAAGTTGGGCAGGAGGTAACACAGGCTGCTCAGTGGGGCTCACAGGCCAGCCAGCCTACACCGGGAGCCCCAGACCAGCAAAAGAACCTATTTAAAAAAGGCAGAAGATAACTGAGGATAACAGCCAAGGCTGTCCTCTGGACTACACACACACACACACACACACACACACACACACACACACACACACGCTTCTGCACATATATAAACATACACAAAGTTGAAATGATTTAGAGATACATCCCAGAGGTGATGTGAAACACAATGATAAAAGGAACATAACTAGACCTCCCTGCACATGAGTGGTGCATGCGCACATGAGTGGTGCATGCTTTATAAGAGTGGTGTCACAAGTTCCTGGAGATGGATAGGTTTTAGATAAGGGGTGTAAGAAAGAGGTTTGGTACCCAGCTTCTTCGGGTCTGTAGGTTGTAGCCTTGGTGGGAAAGGATTTGCTTAGTCCTGCTGTGACTTGACTTACAAGGGTGGGTTGGTACCCAGAGGAGCTTTCTTTCCCTTCTCTGAGAAGGGGAGAGGTATGTCGGGGTAGGACATGGAGGAGAGGGGTGTGTGTGTCTCAGTCAGGGTTTCTATTCCTGCACAAACATCATGACCAAGAAGCAAGTTGGGGAGGAAATGGTTTATTCAGCTTACACTTCCACATTGCTGTTCATCACCAAAGGAAGTCAGGACAGGAACTCAAGCAGAGCAGGAAGTAGGAGCTGATGCAAAAGCCATGGAGGGATGTTCCTTACTGGCTTCCTTTCCCTGGCTTGCTCAGCTGGCTTTCTATTTTTTTTTTAAGGAAACATTGTTGGGCTTTTATTTATTTTTTCATACTTTATTTACATTTCCAATGTTTCCCCCTTTCCAGATCTCCCCTTTGGAACCTCCCCATTCCCTCCACCCTCCCCCTGCCACTATGGGGATATCCCCAGTATAGGAGAATGACAAGGAGGGAAAACGAGAGTGGCTTTCTTATAGAACCCAGGACTACCAGCCCACAGATGGCACCACCCACAAGGGGCCCTCCCCCCATGATCACTAATTGAGAAAATGTCTTCTTACAGCTGGATCTCATGGAGGCATTTTCTTAACTGAAGCTCCTTTCTCGGTGATAAGTCCAGCCTGTGTCAAGTTGACACACAAAACCAGCCAGTACAGGTTGTGAAGTTGAAACTTAACGGTTCTTTGGAAAGTTGGTTGGATGGTGTTTTGCTGGGGCAAACGAGTGAAGGAACATTTTGTTAAAGTGGACACAGGTGTGAAAGGCTCAGGCCGACTCATGAAGGAATGTTTTGCTGAACCAGACACAAGAAGAGAGGAAGTTCTGCTAAAGCAAGCACATGAAAAGACATGTGGTGAAGGATTCTTTGCAAACAACACGCAAGTATTGGTCTGCCTTACATTGTGTAGTTGAGCTGCATTTATCGGGACTCGATAGAGTGAACTGCACCAAAAAACTTCTGGTGGTGTGCTGCAGTTTCTTGCCACTTCCACAGACTCAGGCTGATTGGATGCACGTGCTAAGGCAAGATATGTACTGAGGCAAAACCCATGCTGAGGCAGGGCTCATGGAGGACATGTGATGTTTAAGGGGTATAAATAGGACTCCACAGAGTGACAGAGAGAGAGCTAGGTCTTCAGTCTTTGCTGATCTTTGCTTCCCTGAGAGAGACACAGCTGAGAACTGCTCCTGGTGTTCCTCCTGGTCCCTCCTGCTGACTGGTGCTGAGGCTGAGGCCTGGCTGTCTCTGCTAGGTTAAGTCACCATCGTTGCTAACCCGATTCTACCAAACTAGACTGCTAGCGTATCCCTGAAGTGTTTATGAATGGATCGAGCTGCAGCTGCCTGCTAACCTGTGAACTGAACTGCTGATTCCCAGACAACACAGATGGGAGTTGCTCTAAAGAACCTTTCAAAACAGGTCCACTCCCCCACATCCTTTCTTTCCTACTATCTCTGGTGGGTGGTGGGTTACAAGAAAGGTTAAAGTGTTTAAGAACTATCATTAAAAATAAGGTTTGAAAAAATTAAAGTTACATCATTTCTTCTAAAATGAGGAACAAGATAAAGATGGCCACTGTCACACCTCTTATTCAATACTGTACTCTATGTCTCCAAAGGAGCAAAAGGAAAAATAAACAAAACAGATGCACATAGAAAAGGAGGCCATCCCAGTGTCTCTGTTAGCAGATTACATGATTCTATGCATCAAAGGCCTCAATGAAAACTCTCAGAGCTAATGAATACTCCCATCAAAGCAGCAAGGTACAGAATCAACATGCGAAAATCTGAGGCTTAATATACACTGAAAGGAAAATCAGAAGAAAAAACATTCACAATCATTTCACAAATCTTAAAATAAGGATAGGAAAGAGCTCAACCAAGAACATAAGAGACCTGAACAACACAAAAACTCTGAAACACTGATGGAATTAAAGACACCAGAAGACAGAGAGACATCATGTTCTCATGGACTGGCCAAATTAATGCTGTGACAATTATTATGTTGCTGAATGCAATCTACAGATAAAACCCAAGTCCCTTGAAAATTCCAGTGATGGTCTAAGCAAAACTAGAAATGAATTCTAAAAATTCACTTGAAAGTACAGAAGAGACCAAATAGACAAAACAACCCTAAGCAGTGAGAAAAACCCCAGAGATATTATAACACAGGATCTCAAACTATACTGCAGAGCCACAGTAACAAAAACAATATGGCACGGTCACTAGAACAGACACAAAGACCAGTGGAATGGAATAAAAGTAACAAAAGCAAGCATAACTTATAGCCACATAAATTATGACAAAGATTAAAAATATACATGAGGGGGCAAAGCCTCTTCAACAAATGCTTCTGAGAAACAATGTGTAAAAGAACAAAACTAGGTCTTTATCTCTTACACTGAATGAAAATCAATTACAAATAAATGATAGAATGTAATACAATACCTAAAACTCTGAAATTTCTGGGGGGAATCTAGATAATAGCACAGGAAAAAAAATCCAGAATTTGTAACTGGATTACAGGAAATTAGAAAGGTTCTTCCCAGCAAAGGAACACATTATCAATGCAAAGAGACAGCCCACGGAACAGGAAAAAAACTTTGCCAGGTATACACCCAACTGGGGATTAGTTGTTAGACCCTGTAAAGAACTCCAAAATTTAAATTCAAAAGACCCATTCACTAAGTGAGCCAACAATTAGATATCAGTTCTCAATGGAGAAATGCAAATGGCCAATTAAAACTTGAAGTGTTCAAGATCCTTTGCTATCAAGAATTGACATTGAGATTTCATCTGACCCCAGTCAGAATGGCTGTAATCAAGGGGATACTAACTAACTAACTAACTAACTAACTAACTAAGGGCTGGAGAGATACCTTAGTCATGAAGAGCACTTGTTTTTGCAAAAGACCTGAGTTATTCTCAGCACCCACATGGTACCTCCCAACCATCCATGACTCCAGTCTCAGGAGATCTGACACGTTCTTTTTATTTCCCCAGGCAACATGCACACACAAGAGTGCTCTTACATATATGCAGACAAATCAGCCATATACATAAAATAAAAATAAATAAATCTTCAAAAACATTAAAACAACAAGAGCTGACAAGGAGTCAAAGAAAGAGGAACACTTATATAGTACACTTAGGAATGCACACCTAGCCATTTCGTCTTCGGAATAGTAGGGAATGAAGTCGTGACTGTTCCTCAAAAAGCTACCAACAAAAATACCATATGACCCAGCTATACCACTCTAAGGTATACACCCAAAGGATTCCTAGGCAGCATACCCACACGGCCATGCTTACCGCTGCAGTATCCACAGCAGCCAAGGTGGAAAACATCCCAGAGCTCCAGCAGCTGGTGGTGTATATAGACAATGGGATGTCATTAATTAGGTCATTTATGGGGGGAAACAGAAAGCATCGGGGTTAAATAAAGCAAAATAAGCCAGATATAGAAAGACAAATGTCACGTTTTTCTCGTATAAAAATTAAAATTCCAGATTAAAATATGGACACACATACTTTTCTGTGTGTAAGAAAGAGAAAGAAAAAGAAACAGACAGACAGACAGAGACAGAGAGACAAAGAGACAGAGAAGAGGACAGAAGAGACAGGGATGAATGGAGAAATGTCACTCTGAGAAAGAAGGAAGAGGTCTAAAGGAAGTGGCAGGGGACCAAGGAACATGATGAAGTCCATGTGACACGAAAGAGAACGAGGTTCTTTTGAAGGAAAAGGATCAGCAGAAGGAACAATGTGGTTGAGAACCAAAGCCTGTTACTTCTTGTGCTAACTGGGTATACTCCCACACCCCGTATCAGAGGAGTTATTGTAACCTATGTTAAAATCTGATCTCATCACAGATTGCAAAAGCAATAGGAGTTTTTAAAAACTGTAGAAATTTTGGCCTTATTTGTAGGTCAATCATCCTACAATGCCCTAGATCAAAAATAATGGTAGGTGGGGGGGACCCTTGGTACAGGGTTCCAGACTTCTAAATGCACCAGCATTGTGCTGCTCTCAGCGCTGGCAAAAGATAGGCTATTTCTGGGTTGCTGTGTGCCTGTTTCTGTTTTTATGACCTCTGTGTACCCATGAACTAGAGACACGGGAAGACCTTGTATGGAAATTCTACCACAGACTCAGAACTCCTATTGAGAGACTAAGGAAATGTCAAAATACTCCAAGATCACATCATGTGAACGACGTTTCTAGATGGTGTCTTCCTTTAAGCTTTGGTTTCAAATACCAGCTGTGGGGGCAGAGGGCCTTGGGCCATAACACTTTCAGAACAGAAGATGTGATTTAAATAAGTGAACTTTGCCAACTTTCAAGGGGTCTTTCACGGGAACAAGGAGACCCCAGCTGATAGGGGTGCTTCTCCCTGCACAGAACCAGAGGCATGTGACTGCCAGGGAGAGATTGCTGAGGGGTCAATCCCTTACTTTTGTCCAGTATTTGGCAGCTACTACCTAGCAAACAAAACCCACAGCCAACTCATCTGATCAGTTCCAACACAAAAACTGAAGTCTTTTTGCCTCACAGAAATACCTAGCATGTGTGCAATGGGCTTAGTTTGTGCACAGACATGCATGTACAATACACTCACAGACACATTTTTTTTATTTTGATTTTAATATATCAGATTTTATTACATAGCAAAACCAGTATAGAGTTTCTATTTTTCATTCCATTTCCCCCAATGTCAACATATCACACAATGGTAGTAAAAATCATTGAAAAGAAGAAGTTGATACTGCCACAGTGACATTAAATTAGCTATAGACCTTGTTAGAATTCTCCAGTTTTCCCAGTAAGGCCTTTGTTCTAGCCTAAACTCCAAGTAAAATCTTGTAGCTGTAGTTGACTAATGGTACTCAAATCACTTGGCAATGGTGGCACAAGTTCCCAGCTACCTGCCACAGTGCTCTGGAATCTCAAATGAGACACACACACACACACACACACACACACACACACACACACACACGTTTAATATGCCTTAAACAGCTCAATGGCTGGGCCACTCCCAAACTTTCTCATTGCTTACACCTCTCCTCCAACACTCCTGAATTATTACTAAAATCTATACTTTATCTTTGTTACCTTAGACCCAACTGGGGGGGGGTGGCTGAGGCCATTCTTCCCTGGCTCTTACATGATTGTTCACTCTTTCTTCTGCAGGTCTCAAGCCTGATCCTTTTTCATCCTGGTCTTTCCTTGGTCCCCTTGCCTGCAAATCCTCAAGTCACAGACACATTTTTAAAAGAAATAAATATGTTTAAAAATTAATATAAATCATTAGCAAATTCTATACATGGAGAATAGGAGCTGATAAGCCAAGTGCATCTGTCATTCTCTGCTCCCTGAGATTGTACATGCTGGGTGCCCAGCTGCTGCCGGCTCCTCCACCCTGACTGCCCTGCCATGATAGACTGTTCCCCCTGAACTGCTGCCAGCTCCTCCACCCTGACTGCCCTGCCATGATAGACTGTTCCCCCTGAACTGTGAGAATGAAGGCTTTCTCTCCTAACTCATGCTTTGACTATAAAGTGTCACTAAATTCAGAAGTATTGTGTTCGTACAGTGAACAGCTTCTGACCACACTGCAGTTGGATTATAAATCACAATATATATTATAAATCACAATAGAAATATCCCCAAAGATTTAGAATTAAATAACACAATTTTAAATTACATAGTTTATACTTGAAATATGTGTTATTTGTTATACATCACTTACACATTTTTAAAAACCCAATACAAAATTTGAGACCCTCGTCTCCAGAGGGTATCCATATCCACATCAGGGGTGTGTCTGGCCATGGAAGCCAAGATCCATGCCAAAATACAGAATGTGTCCTGTGTGAAGGAGACTCATGCATGAGCTCATTTAAATATTCACAGGTGCCTACTGAGTGCTAAGAGAAAGCATGTAAATATTCATGGTATCTACTGAGTGCTAAGTGCTTCTCTGGACAGTGAACAAAAAGAGCCCACACCCATGTTCTGGAGAGCCTACATTTTAATGGAGGAAGACTGAAAATGACCAGGATAACTACCCAAGTCATGCTTTAAAGAGTGAAATGCTCACAGATAAACCAAAGCTAGAGAGGCTGTGAACCAGGGTCTGAAGAAGTAAGAGGAGTTGAGGAGATGCTGAGGGCAGGGAGAAGCATTCTGGTAGAGGAAACAGTGAGGCCAAAGGCTTTGAGGGAGCTAGGCTAGGAGGGAGAGCAGCCCCGACCCAGGAAAAGGAGGAAGCAGATGAGTGTCTGAAGTGTGGAGGTGGGGAAGGAGTCTGACTGTAAAAATCTTACTTTTCATATTCTTTAGTTTTACAAGTCTTACTCATTAAATATTATTATTATTGTGTATGGTATGGTATGCATCTGCAGATGTGTATGAGGTCTGTGTGTGCATGTGTGTATGGGGAAATAAGCGTATTGTGGGTGGGTGTGCATATGTGTGTATATGCATGTGTGGTCTGTGTGTATGTGTGTGTATGGGGGGATATCAATGCATGTGCACAAATCTGTGCATACATGTGTATGAACATGTATGCTTGTATGTGCATATGTGCACATGTGTGCGTGAATGTGTGAGTTCAGACACAGTTGTGTCACGGTGCGTGTCTGGAAGTCAGAGGACAAACAAGTTTCAGGAGTCACTCGGCTCTACCCATTGTACACAAGCATGCTTACATTGCTGGCTCACGTCTTGTACTTCGAGTGAATAAGAGAGGCAAGGAGGAAGAGCAGAGTCCCTTCAGCTGATGGTTAGGAACCAGATCTTGGCTGCACATGGAATTAAGTGAGAGACCAGGCAAGCATCCTCCACATTGACCCAAGAGAGACTGTGATGGCTGAGACCAGCAGGTGGCAGTGAAAGTGGGGAGAGGTGTCTACCATTGCATATTTGCTGAAGTGGTGCATGAGACAGATAGGAGTCAACTGTAGCAGCCAGTTTAGCTTTGGCTCATGGTGGGTTGAGATCCCATCCACCTGCCCAGGAGCTCTTTGGATTTGCAAATGAAACACACACATACACACACACACACAGAGAGAGAGAGAGAGAGAGAGAGAGAGAGAGAGAGAGAGAGTTAATTTTAAAATGCTCAACATACATTTCCCTCCAGTACTCCTGCCTCAACACCTTCTAAATCTATGTTTTATCTTTGCTGCCCCATTGCCTTCTGGTCAGTCCCTCCCACAGGGCCGCTTTCCCTTTCCACCTACATTTTGGATTAATTTTCTTCTGCAGCTTTAAATCTGATCCGTTTCCCTCCGAGACATGGAGATCTTTCCTTCCTTTCTTTCCTCTGGTTCCTAGCCCTCGCAAATCTCAAAGTCCTGCCTCAGTCTACCTGCCCAGCCATTGGCTCTTGGCTCTTTATTGATCTATCAAAAACCAAAAAGAGACAAGGACTTTTAGCATTTGGACATGCAGATTCCTGATTTGAGGGGATGGATTAATTCAAAGCATTAGAACCAATATGTGTGTGTGTGTGTGTGTGTGTGTGTGAGAGAGAGAGAGAGAGAGAGAGAGAGAGAGAGAGAGAGAGAGAGAAAGAGAGAGAGAGGGAGATTTGAAAAAGAAAAGAAAATGAATTGAATTGATATCCTTTCTGGCAATTAACAGAGAGGAAGGAGAAAGTTGGCCTTCTGGTGTGGCCAAAATGGACCCAGTTTGTGCAGAGACAGTGCTGTGCTGTGTGGAGCATGGTTTCAGAGGGTCTGCCTTCTGTGATCCAGTGCCCACTTACCCAGGCTTCAGCCATCTATGTCAAGTTGGTCTAGAGCTGCAGAAGTCCCTCTGTGGGTGCTTACTTCATCCACCAGGATAGGGTGTTGTTGGTGTAAGACCAGATCTTGGGAAAGAAGATCTACAATTCCACTTTCAAAGCCAGAGTAGACAGTAGCTGATTCTCAGTTGAGCAAAGAACTTGGAAGGTGCTCAGCTCATGTAAGAGTACATGGGGGGAAGAGGAGGGTGGAGGTCATGGTTTGATGACAGAGAATCTCTTATAAGCATCACCTGTCAATAAAAAAGCTTATTGGCCAATGAAATGAGGCAGGAAATAAGAGGTGGAACATCCAGCAAGGATAGAGAGGATTCTGAGAAATAGTGAGGGAGATTCATTCAGGAATGCATTCAGAAATGCTGAGGAGACTGAGGTAAACCAGTAGGTAGCTGAACTCCAGATAGAACAAAGGGGAGATTCACCTCAGGAACACTGAGGAGACGATGTAAGGAGACAAGGAGAGGAAACCAGCCGTGGTGCTGAACCCAGGTTAGAATATAAAGGGTAGTAAGTTAAGAGCAAGTCAGAGAACAGGCTGAAGCTTATGGCCTCGGCATTTATTAGTAAATAATTAGTCTCCGGGAGCAGGGGCTGGGAGGGACAACTTGATGAATTTTTACAGATGCTGGGCAGTGTGGATGGCCTGTAATCCAAACCTTCTAATTTCATATTCAGTCATGAAGAGGATGAAAAAAGCCTAAACATACAGTTTGATGCCCCTTAAGCCCCTCCCTCAGTGATACAGACTCAGCCATGGGGAACTGGATTGTAGGACAGGCCAGGGAGCTATGCACATGAATTGAATATAGTAGAAGAGACACACTAAGCTCCAAAAGGTGACATAGAGTAGACCTGCAATGCGCATAGTCCAGAGGAGCAAGCAGTTCATCCTGTATAGGAATGTCCACAACAGGTCACCACAGCATGTGTTGGCCAGTGCAGTAGTCACTGACTCCATGTGGCTATGTAACCTCACACATGCATCCGTTAAAAAGAAATAAACTTAAATTTCAGTTTCTTGATGACACCAGTCTAATTTCAAGGGTCAGCAGACACACGTGGTCACATGCTGCTGTCCTGGACAGAGCAGATGCAGAATCTTCCAGTTGCTCTAGAAGAGTCTATAAACTTCTACTGTCAGCTGCACTCAGCTAAGACAAGCACTCAGGTCCTGGTGGCCTTACATGATCTCAGCACCTCTGCTCAGCTGCTCTCAAGCTGAGATGCCAGCAAGGCAGAGCATGGGACACACAGGGAGAATCTCAGACCATCATCGGTGCCTCACTGTTCTGCCTACCTTATACCCACAGGAACTGAGGCAGGGACTGCTGCTGAGTCCCAAGCAAGAATCCATTTTTCCAGCACTAACATTTGAATTCAGTGTGTGTGTGTGTGTGCGCGCGTGCGCGCGCGCGCGCACACTCGCTTGTGTGGGTAGGTTCACATATTTGTGTAAGCAAATGTATATGTACACATGTGGAGACACTGAGATTACATGTGTGCCACCATCCCCAGCTTTTTCTATGGATGCTGGAGATTGAACTCAGACCCCCATGTTTTCAAAAAGGTCATTTTACTGATAAAGCCATCTCCCCAACCCCTTATAATATTTTTAATATTTCTGTTGCTTTTTCTTAGCTATGAAGGCTGGTTTGGCCATTCCTTTCAGTGTGGAGACAGGTCAAAATGGAAGGCATAGATGGTGACTCTCAGGACACACAAGAATGGGTACATTGTTTAAGCTGTTGGGGACAGCAGTTCCTTCTACTATAAAGAAAGCAGCTCTAGCACAACTTGGGGGGTCATATAATGCCACCTGATTTACCAGACCCCTAGAAACTGAGGGAGTGGCTTGAGACACCGGAAGAGAAAGAGCTCTGAGGGTGTGCATGCTCAGTGCCCCCACCTTACACATGTGCCCCGGAGAGCAGCCACAGCATGTACATGTGATGAACCCCATCACTCACTTCTCAGGAGTCATGAGGAGAGTAAGGATTCCTCCCAGACACCAAGCTATTTGTCCTAGCTCAGAGCCATGAATGGAACCAAGAGCTATGGACACAGTCAAATGGCTATACTGGGTTTCCATGATGACCCTCTTTGCACTACATGTGAAGACCAGGAGGCAAGGTTACCTTTGTGGAGTCAATAAACTAGTGGAAGTGCCCAGCTTCTGCAAAATTCTGGTAAGACAGCAGAAGGCAGTGTTTCAGAGCAAAGGTCTGAACTCTGGGCTGCCACTAGATAGCCATGACATGATTTTGCTTCTATACCATTGTCAGCTTGCCCTGTGGGTATTTCTGGCTCCTGCCCAAAGTTGATGGTGTGTGTATTCACCCTCTGGCTACAAACAAGCAGCTCACAACATGGAAGCTTAGTTCCTTCTGGCTGGCAGCAGTTGAGAGCCTTAGGCTTCTACAGGTCCTAGCACAAGCGGGTCAGGGTGCTTGTGTGCCGTCAGCAGCATTCCTGAGTTATCTCTTGGAGCTGCTGGTCATCTTCAACAATAAGCAGGGAGAAGCCACCGGCACAGGCCACTGCAAGAATCCATCCAAGTAGACAACACTGGCAGCCCGGAGGGACAACGGAGTCCTGAATTTTGTCACTGGTATACTGACATAAATTGAGCAGGGCTTGAATGTCACTGGCTTTGTGCTGGCTCGTTGGTCTTTCCCACACACAAGCCTCCAGTCACAGTGACAACAGATCTGTCAGAATCCAAGTGTCAGAATCCAAGGCTTCCTGGTGACCCCGAATAACCTGTAGATGAGACAGTCACCTAGGGATCAACAGAGCAATCCCAAAAAGAACATTCCAGAGCCTGGTTCCAGTCTCTCCTTTCTGTCACTTGTTTGGCAACATGATGCTTTAGAGGCAAGTGACAAGAGTACACAGTTTCAAACAAGTGAATGGATTGTTTTATTACCCCCTAGGTGTCTGAATATACTGACCAGAAGGAAATATCTCAAAAAGAAGCGGATGTTTTCATGAATTGAACTTTAACCTTGCAAAAGGATTACTCTCTGTTATCAGAGGAGAAAAGCTGTGTATGGATCCCCTTACTGCTTGGCCAGCATCTGGTCACCTGATCAGATAAGAGGAAGAAAGATCAGGTGCACCAAACCCTTGGGAACTGGCCTACAGGTTATGTTTTTACAAGGCGATAAGCAGACACTGTCTTAACAGAAAGGGCAAGCTGGGGGGAACTAACTCCCAGAACACCATCGGAATGTCAAGAAATCTCAGTTCTTCAGCAAACTGGAGAAAAGGCCAACAGCACAAACTGGCCACATTTAGCTTTCCAAGACATCGTGAGTGCAAGCCCAGGGCTCCATTCAAAGAGAACTAAACACTAGCTAGCAGGTTGTTATTCAGGACACAGATAGAGGACCTGTGCCATCTAAGCCATACGACCTACCTCTCTGCGCCTTCATTATCTTCTCTCTCTCTCCAATAAGGATTTAGCCCAATCTCTGTCCTATAGAGAAATGCCTGTGTTCTTACTCAAGAGGAGAGATTGCTAGTACCTACTGGCTGCAACCAAGAGAAACTACAAAAACATTCTACAGTATGCAGAGCACCCCCAGCCACAAAGAGCTGGTCATCTCCAAGCTTAAGTCACACCGATGTTAAACAGATGCACACACACACACACACACACACACACACACACACAGCCCTCTGGTTTCAACCACATCAGATGATATTTCAACAAGGAGACATCCAACTCAGACACTCAACAGCCCTACAGACTACCCAGGGTGAGTCTTCTCTAGAAGGTCCCTTGATTTGAAATTGTCTCAAATTATTTCCTTTCATTATAAATAACAACTTTTATACCTTACCAAAAATATGTGACTAAAACTCTCAGTTTTAATAAAAACAAAACAAAACAAAAACTCTCTGAGACTTTGGGAGCAAACCCCTAGGCAACATTTACAATGACACGTGCTTCTCCTTGGTCTTTGGGGTATGTCCCATACCCGACAGCCCCATTAATATTTGGGAAGCTACCTTAATGGGTGTTGGAATTACATTTTCCAAAGACGTGACTCATCCAATAATAATTTATTTGGCACTGAGAGCAAGCACTCAGCTTGCAAAGGTCTCATCCAGTGGGAGGGAGACAGAAAGAATGTCTGCATGAGGTCTTGGTAGTGAGCCTACACACACTCCTTAAGATGAAAACCGATGGAAAGGGGCTCCCTACAAAATGTTCTTGTGTCTTTTCCAGTAGAAGCTTTACCTGGAAGAATAGGTGTTTTCTCCCCCTACCACCCCACTTCCTGTTCTCTACATCTCCCAAAGCCTGGATGAGAAGCTCCTCCCCAGGTCTTCCTCAGGAACTCACCATGCTTATATTGTATCTCTCTCTCTCTCTCTCTCTCTCTCTCTCACACACACACACACACACACACACCATTTATCTATAGCTCTCTAGACTTTCCTGAGGAGAGAGACTGCCCCTAGCTTCTTTCTGTATCCTCAGTGTCTGGCCACAGTGAGCATACAGTAGGCACATTATAGATACCAGCTGACATTGGTGCCCATTCAGACTCTAGCAGACCAGGCTATCTCTAGTGCAGGAAAATGCAAGATAGAGCATCATTGGCTACAGACCTCAAGTGCAGAAAAGGCTCATAGAGGCCAGGCTCATAGGACAGCTTGGAATTGTCCTATGACTCTTGGGTTTCCAGGCTCATGGGTGTGGTTGTCTCTTGGCACTGGAGTTTAATGACCAAGGGGGAACAGATGTGTAACCTCAAGCCTGTGGGTCATGAGAGGCTGGAACTGAATCCCTAGACAAATCCAAGGAGCAATATGATCTTGCCTCCCAACCCAGAAATACAGAAGTTAGATTTGAAAATAATTTCATAAATGTGATGGTTAACCTCGATTGCCATCTGGACAGGATCTATAACCTCCAGACGGCAAACATGTGGCCTTGTTTAGGTGGGAATCTCTGAGCTGAGTTAGCAGAGATGGGACAATCCACCCTAAATGTGGGTGCTACCATGCATATGGACTGGGGTCCCAGATGAACAAAAAGGAGAAAGCTGAGCACCAGCATTCACCTCTCTCTGCTTCTGCAGATGTTAGGACCAGCTATCTCAAGCTCCTGCTACTGTGATGTGGCCACCATGACTGGCAATACCCTCCAACTGTGAGCCCAAGTCAGTCTTTCCTTACCTAAGTTGATCTTGTCACGGTATCCTGCTGCATTTACAAGGCAAGTAACTAACACAGTGGGGATGTTTCCAAAGTCTGAGGGATGTTTTTAAATGTGTGATCCAAGAATGCAAAACTAAAGGGGAGGAGAAGATAAGTGGGAATAAGCAAGTCTCCAAATACAAATTCAATCTCTAAATAAAACGCCCTGGACAAGACCACCTGCAGGCTAAGCACACAAACAAGAAAGCCAGAGAATTGAAAACATACACAGCCTTCAGCACAGAAATAAGGAGACAGAAAAACACAGACATAAGCTAAAGAAACAGAGGCCCACTTTCTACTCCTAAAACAGGGTATCCAAACATGGGTAAATAAAATAAAGTAAAATAAAATAAAATAAAATAAAATAAAATAAAATAAAAGCTATCCCTTACAGGTCTAGAGTCCAAGACACAGGATCTCTCAAGGTCTGGCAGAGTCAGTGTCCAGTGAGGGCTTCACCAATGTTTTCTTGCTGTATCCCTCACACGACAGGAGCAAGGACACACACAGGCATGGATCTCCATGGTACTATTATCACTATGTTATTAGTCACAAGAGAGGAGTTGGCAGGCTGCTGAGGCTTTTGCCTCTCAAACTGAACAGCCCCTAACTTAAGATGGCCCTAACTTACAGTGTTTAAGTTTTACAATGGGTTTATCAGAATGTTAAATGCACTTAGGGAGGGGAAAGTCTGGTGCTCCGAGTGTGTGCCCATGTGTGTGTAGATCGGAAGATGGCTTGATGATCGGAATGATCGGGTGTGCTTTTTCCTCAGGCACCATTCAACTTGTTGCAGAAGGGACTGTGTTGTTGTTATTGTTGTTGTTGTTTGTGCTGACCAGTTACAAAGCACCCAGGGCCCTCTTCTGTCTGCTTATGGTGCTGGGGATCAGTGTTGAGTCTTCATGATCGCGGTTCACTGGGTGAGCCATCTCTCCAGACTTTTAAACACATTTTTAACTTAACACTAAACAGACTCAGAAAGGCTGCATTGGTACACGAGCAAAATTTACAGTCCTAGGATGCAACCACATCCCAAGTTAAGAGTCCCCATGGGTTCCAACATGTAAAGTTTGGGAGGACACCAACATTCCGACCACGGCAGGCTCCACCCTCAGGAATAGAGAACACACAGGAAACTCTCACAAGAAGACGATCAGAAAGGAGCTCCCTTCATTTATACATAAACCCAAGATCACAAGCTGTGGACCTGCTGACTCCATTTCAGTGGTGGGTGTGTTTGTTTCCTGTGGTCACTGTAACCCAAATGCCACAACTGGGCAGCTTAAACCAACAGAAACACCTTCCTGCGGTTGTATGGGGGTAGTCTGAGGTCATGGTTGGCAGGCCTTTGCCACCTCTCACACCTGCAGGGGGATCCTCCTTGCCTCTGCCGTGCTTCCCTGGTTTTCCTTGGCTGGTAGCCATGGCACGTAGTCTCTGCTTCCAACTGTGATTCTTCTCCTCTTCCGGGAGGGATGCCAGTCCCATTGGACAAGGCCCGCCTACTCTAGCATGAGTTCATCTTGGCTAATTAGGTCTGTTCTGGCCTTTCTAAGTGAGGTCACATCCTGAAGTGCTGGAGGTTAGAACATCAGTGACTTTTTGGAGGGATGTAACAGTAACTCGTCCTTCTAGATTTTTTTTCTTAATGGTGGTTATGGTTCTAACAGAAAAGTCCTCTGTAGAAGAAAGGACCAATGGAGATGGAACACTCCTTGCTCATCAGGTTTGAAAGAGGGGAATCCCCAGGATGGTAGAGGGTGCACTGTTTGCTCCTGTTTCACACGAAGAGCTCAGAACACATAAATGAAGTTAACCTCAGGTCTAGCAGGTGAAGGGTTTAGTGCTGTGATCCTGACTCCATGGGCACTGAGAGTTTTGGAGAGTCACATTCAGCTCTGCTCCACAGAGCCATCTCTCCAGTGTGAGATCCCACTCTGATATATAATATCACAGGCCACTCCTCAATCTTAGACTGCTGGCTCTTTATGGTAAAATGACCCACAACTCAAGAGAGAAAAACACATGGTCAGAACCTCACATAGTTCTTGTTGTAAAAGCCAGCCTATCACAGCATATGTAAATCACAGCATACATAAATCACAGCATACGTCTACTGAGGTGAGCCCGGTTTGCAGACCTTGGCAAATTTTGCTCTGCTCCCATTTCAGATGTAATCTCAGCTGAGCACTCCCTCTCAGGTGTCAAGTGTGATGGAGCTAAGATAATGTCACCTTTGGCTCTGACACTTTTTATTTATTTGTGTGTGTATGTATGTATGTATGTATGTCACATCATGGAGTGCCCACAGGAGTCAGAATCTCTTGGACATTGGATCTCTTGGAACTGAAATTACAGATGTTTGTCAGCTGCTACATGGGTGCTGGGAATTGAACCTGGGTCCTCTGGAAGAACAGCCAGTGCTTTTAACCTCCAAGCCACTTTGTTCGAACCTGATCCATTTTTAAGGTGTTAATGATATGAAATGGAGTTGCAGGAGTATTCCTTCCTTGTGTAAATCCATTTACTTATTTCTTTGCCTGCAGTTGCTGAGGTCATTTTTCCCTTTTGATTTTAATTTCATTGTATTTTCAGTATTTATGATTGAATCTAGGGCTTTTTACATAAGTGGTAAACAGTTCTGCTAAGCTACGACCCCGTGCCATTACGATGTGTGCTGGTCTGGACTGTAGGCAGTGATCCTGGTCAGGCAGGAACTTCCCATTCATCCACTCCCATTCAGATGTGACGGATAGCATGAGCAGAGAATTAATGGCCTGTGCACACCCCGGACCCCTAGACATGATCAGCATTGTCTCAGACTTTGCCAGATGATGTTGACAGCACAGCCCACCCCCACCAGGCTCGGAGGAATTCGACTCTGATCTGTGGCCTCTTCCTTAGGTGTGCTTGTAGCGCTTGTAATGATAGCCTGTGGGGGATGGGGAAGTCAACCTTGTGAAGGAAAAAGCAGGATGGAGAGCAAGGCGCCACAGGCTCCTGCGACTTGTCAAAGTTCTGATCTGCCTTACACAGCATCAACCCTAAGATGGCTTCCCAAACATGGGCGAGACAGCAAAAGGAACCAAAGTCAGGGCAGTGGCTGCTTCCCTGACTTCGTGGAAGTTCTAAGAAGTGAGAGAAGTCCTAACAAGTAAGTGATGATGTCTGCCTCCCTTCTGAGTTACCTCATCAGGCAGGGCTTTCATTGAGGCACAATGATGATGTGGCAAGATGTGATTGGCTGAGGATTTAGAGGCTTGGGATGGGCTCAAACACTGTTTATAAGCTTATGCACTGAACAATAAACTCAGGTCTGCACCCTGATGCTGGTCTCCAGAGTCTGATTCCTGGGATTCATCACATGACCCATCACCTTTAACCCCCGTCCTCCATCCTGTTCTCACAACAGCCCTCATTTTATCACTTCTTCTCTCAGTGCTGTCCTACTGCTCCCTCTACTGTGCTTCCTTCACACTGCCTGAAGGTGTGACCGACGTAAACGGCCAAGGAAAGAGGCAATCAATGATCCTACTTAGCTGTGGTGAGCATGGGACAACAGCCCTAAACATGCAATAGTGGCTCTTACGTCTTGATGGTAACCAACAACTGTCTAATTGGATTTAAGGCCCACTCTCTAGGAGGGATATAACAGCTGGTAATGGAAACCTGGTCAGCTATCGGGGGCTAGTGAGAGCATGGGTCTTAGGAGAACCTCGCCCTGCCGCTTTACTAGGCCAGCATAATTCCTAAGTGCATTATCAATACTTATGCTTATACTCCCAGATAAGTGTAGCCCTCACCCCTCATAGAAGAAGCTTCTCTCTGCAGCTGTGACCATTACAGAACACCACAACTGGCCACCTGACTGTGGGATGCCCAGCCCCAGCTGGTACATCTACAACTCAACTCCTAAACCCAAGGCTCAGAGAACCCCATGGAAAGTGGGCAGAGAGGTTGTAAGAGCCAGAGGACCAGGAAGACGGATGCAAGATTGTGTCTCCTAGAGATGACAGAGAAGCTACACTCATAATACCTCAACAACATGGCTACCTAACCATGACCTGAACAATGACAACACCAAGGGACATGTTGATGAGGGAAGGGGAACTCAAGGGGACCCCACCCATAGCCAAGGTGCTACAGGCACCTAGGAGGTGCTAAGGGGAGAGTAGGCTTCCCCAGGGATAGCCTAGATGATTATGCAGGGCTGGTGGTCAGCCCTGAATTCATACACACAAGCAACACTAAACAGATACAGCTGAGCTGCAGCTATACTTTTATGTACATGTATGTGTAACAATAGTCATTAAAGAAAATGAGACCGTGAATTTGAGGAGAAGTCAGAGAGTTTGGGAGGGACTGGAGCGAGGATGGGAAGGAAGGAAATGATGTAGTTATATTTTAATTTTAAAAATTGAAAACAATAATTTAGATGTGGAGGGTTCCCACCTGTCCATATTGTATTCCGAGTTTCCAAACCCCATTGCTCTGGTCCCTACAACCATGAAGATGATTTTGAAAAAAGCTTCCCTTCTGTTCTTGACAAATGTCACTGAGTATGTTTTGCTATTCTTTTCCTATCACTGTGATAAAAATACGCTATCAAGAGAAACTTAAAAGAGAAAGGGCTTATTTGGGCTATGGATACAGTCCATCATGATGAGAGACACATGGAGGCAAGAATAGGAAGCTGGCTGGCTACATAAAACCCAAATTCAGAAAATTATATGAACAAAAAATGGAGGGCAGGCATGATGATGCACACCTTTAATCCCAGCACTCGGAGGCAGAGGCAAGCAGATCGATGAGTTTACGGCCAGCCTGGTCTACAGGAAGTTCCAAGACAGCCAGAGTCACACAGAACCCTGTCTCAGATAGATAGATAGATAGATAGATAGATAGATAGATAGATAGATAGATAGCAGATGATTGATAGATAGGTAGATTGTACTGGCTGGTTTTGTGTCAACTTGACACAAGCTGGAGTTATCACAGAGAAAGGAGCTTCAGTTGAGAAAATGCCTCCATGAGATCCAGGTGTAAGGCATTTTCTCAATTAGGGATCAAGAGGGGAGGGCCCCTTGTGGGTGGTACCATCTGTGGGCTGGTAGTCTTGGGTTCTATAAGAAAGCCAGCTGAGCAAGCCAGGAGAAGCAAGCAATCCAGTAGGCAGCATTCCTCCATGGCCTCTGCATCAGCTCCTGCTCCTTGACCTGCTTGAGCTCCAGTCCTGACTTCCTCTGGTGATGAACAGCAGTGTGGAAGTGCAAGCTCAATAAACCCTTTCCTCCCCAACTTGCTTCTTAGTCATGATGTTTGTGCAGGAATAGAAACCCTGACTAAGACATAGATGATAGATAGAAGGGGGTGTGGATAGATAGATAGATAGATAGATAGATAGAGTGGAGCCTCAAGACCCACCCCCTAAGAGTCACATCCTCTACCTAGGCTTCCTTCCTAAGTTTCATAACCTTCCCAAACAGTACCACCAGCTGTCATGAAGCATTCAAACATGTACAATTATGGGAGACACTTCACATCCAAGCCACAACACTAGTGCTACCGAAGCTCAAACTTCCTGAAATCAGAGCTTGGTCTAATATCAGGGCTGGACTCAGCCTGCTTTTTCATCTCCTTTGACTCTTGTAGATAGCAACAACCAGTGGGCTGAATATTTCACACTTTACATATTAGTTTCCTTGTGCTTATAAATCTAGGAAGCAAGCTTTCAGGAACGTGGTCCATACATCAGTTTCCTGACAATTGCCACCATACGTAACACAGCTACAGTTCTGTACCCAGTCTGACCCGGTAGCTACCCATCGATCTTTGCTTTTCTCTTCTCTTCTTTTCTCAACTACAGGCTTCTGTGGGCCAAGATCATCCTAGCAAATTTTTCTTCATGCACGACAATTTGCACTGTGGGAAAAGTCACACTATTATAAAAGGGATAATAACAAGAGAACTGGCTGGGTTTATCTCTTCAAATTAATAAAAAGCCATTAAAGATGGCCAAGCTATTAAAAACAAGGGCATCATGAAATTTGCAGGCAAATGGATGGAACTAGAAAATATCATCCCGAGTGAGGTGACCCAGACCCAGAAAGACACATATGGTATTTACACACTTATAAGGGGATATTAGCCAAAAGGTACAGGACAACCATGCTACAATGTACAGACCCAAAGAGGCTAAGTAACATGGAGGGGCCAAGGGAGGATGCTTGATTCTCACTCAGAGGGGGAAATAAAATAGACATCGAAGAGATATATGGAGAGAGGGAACTGGGTGGGAGAGGGCATGGGGAGGGGAATGGGGGTGAGGATCAGGTTGGAGGTAGGGGAGGACTAGGGGAGAGAATTGAAATCGCTTAGGGGGCATCTCTGATATGAGCCAGAGACCTGGGATGGGGGAGTCTATGTGGGTGATCCTAGCTGAGACTCCTACCAGTAGGGGATATGGAGCCTGAAGTGGCCACCTCCTGTAGCCAGGCAGGACTTCCAGTGGAGGGAAAGAGAAACCAACCCACCCACAAAACCTTCAACCCAAAATTTGTCCTGCCTGCAAGATGTGCAGGGATAAAGATGGAGCAGAGATGGAGGGAATGACCAACCAATGACTGGCCCAACTTGAGACCCATCCCATGGGAAAGAGCCAATTCCTAACACTATTAGTGATATCTGCTATGCTTGCAGGCAGGAGCCTAGCATAACCATTTCTGAGAGGCTTCATCCAGCTGCTGATGGAAACAGATGCAGAGACCAACAGCCAAACATCAGGTGGAGCTAGGGGAGTCTTGTTGAAAAGTTAGTGGAAGGATTGGGGGTTGGGAACAGAGAGTCAAGGATGCCACAAGAAGACCTACAGAGTCAACTAGCCTGGGACCATGGGGTCTCACAGAGACTGAACCACCAACCAAAGAACATGTTTAGGCTGGACCAAGGCCCCCTACACATTTGTAGCAGATGTGCAACTTGGTCATCATGTGGGTCCCCTAACAATTGGAATGGGGGCTGTCTCTGACTCTGTTGCCTGCCTTTGGATCCCTTTCTCTAGCTGGGCTGCCTTGTCTGGCCTCAACGGGAGAGGATGCATAGTCCTGCTACAAATTAATGTTCCAGGGTGGGTTGGTACCAGTGGTGAGCCTTCTTCTCTGAGGAGAAAAGGAAGGGGGAGGGGAGAAAAGGGATGTGAGGGTGGAACTGGGAGGAAGGGAGGGAAGGGACTGTGATTGGAATGCAAAGTGAATAAATAAATAAATAAATATTTTTTTTAGGAAGATGGCCAAGGAAGCTGCCAGAGGCACAAGAGGCAGGAAGCCCTACATAGGTCACTGATAATTGTGGGGTTTGTGGTTTTCACTGTGCTAATCTAATTTGCAAAACTTGTGTTAGGGCCTTGGGAGATGGCTAAGTAAAATACTCACTGTACAAGCATGAAGACCTAAGGTCGACCTTCAGAACCCACACAAACAGGCAGATGTCATGGTGCACACTTGAAATCCTGTTACTGGAGAGGTAGAGACCGGCAGATTCCAGGCTATCACTGGCCAGCCACCCCACACTGCTGAGAAACAGCAATACCTGTTCTGGAAAAGCAAGATTCTGAGGTCTTCCACTACTGGAATTTCTACATGAGAAAGTCTTTAACTTAACCTGCATCCAAAAGGGAGAAAAGTGTCCCAATGAGTGGAAAGTTCTAGAAGATGCATCCTGCTGTACCATGAAGAAGATTTCTCAAGCAATTGGTCATACCTACTATTGGAATGAGTCCATAGTTCTGGGTCAAAGAGGCTGTGCTCATCTACAGGTCCCATGTGGCTCTGATAACCATAGAAAGGTGGAGCTGTCCATAAAGAAGACAGTAGGGTGGGGCAGGAGAAGAGAAGAACAGGGAGGAAGGTGGGAGTATGGGCTTGAATGTCTACTTGTCAACCAACCTGCTGAGTCTTGTGTGGTCACACACATCAACTCTGACTCAGGTGGAATCACCAAGTTTACCAGGGACGTTAAGAGCATGCCTGGTGACCTGGCTGCATGTGAGGACTGGATATTGTGGACTATTGTGGATAAAGCTGGACTATTGTGTCCCTCCTGACTCTACTCAGCCAACTGCTGTGAACCTGTTCACTGCACTGACAACACGTAGTCTCTGTCTCTGTGAGGCCATATGCTTCCGCCATCTTGTTTCAGGTTGACTCACCTAGATAAGGGATGCACCCTTGCCGGATGTGGGCTCCATCTCATGAAGCCATCCTGCATGACAAATGACCCCAAGCTCTCCTCTCTCTTCTGCCTTTTTGTCTCTGAAGTGCCTGTGGCCTGGTCTAACTTCCCTCTTTGACTAGGCTGCCCACTAGTGTAGAGAATTTGGGGAAATTAATAAATTAAGATCAGCATGACTGCAGACCATCTCCTGAAGTACCAAACAGAAGGCAGAGCCCTGTGACAACATTTATTTTTATTATGAGGAACCTGATAGAAGATTGAGAAATGCTTCTGCTATTAATCACAATAAATTATCGGTTTGTGTGGATTAAATGATCAGCATCCCAGATTATCCTCAGGCCATATTTCTGAATATGGAATATCTCACAAATAAATTGACAAGGTTACAAGATGCCCAGGTTGAAGTGCCCAGCACTGGAATCGCTCCTGGCTGTGGCTTCTCCTATGGGGCCACACAGAGCTGCTTGCTCGTGTGGCTCAGCTGTTCTCTCATCTGTCACCAAATAGCACTGATTTTGTAGCCGTTCAGCTCTGGGCTTCATTTCTGTGTTAGCGTCTCACTAGAAACGTGTCAAATGACTGCGGAGCCAATGTTGTAAGTGATCTGAACACTCTCCCGTGTCTTATCTGATTAGTCTTTCTAGTTCAGGATGAATTTCAACATCGTTCCTTGGCACAGGATGCTCTCCTTGACTCTCACCTGGAGGCCTCTTGCTCACGGGCGTAAGATCTGGCGTCCTGATACAGACTGTACCCATGAGTCAGTCACAGGTGCAAGTGCTTGTGAATTTCCTAGTAGGAGGCAGTGAGGACCATGTCTGAACCCTGGAAGTAGAGAGAGACTTGACAATCATAGTTGCTTTTGAACTAGCCCACTCTCACGACCTGCCCAGTGAATAATAGATGTGGCCTCAGCTTCTGACGTAGTCCCTTAGGATGCCTGGACAGAACTGAGGAACTATCTAAAAGGCTCTGAACCCATTCAATAAGCAGATGACCAAAGGGCTGCAGGAGCATCTCTGGAAGCCAGACAAGAAGAGGGCAGGCACTCACAGGCACCCTCACCAGTGTCCAGCCAGCAGCTGCAGGGAGAAAGGAGATCACTATGGGTCACTGCCTTTGGACCAAGCTATTAGGCCCATTGATTATTTGACTGAAGAAAAGCAGGAGGGTTGGAGGGGGGGAGAAGAAGGAAGGTAGGAAATCAGAGGGAAAGAGAGAGGGAGGGGGAGCACACAGAAGAGAAGGGAGACAGACAGACAGACGATACATTCCAGTTTTATCATGCAGGTTTGTCAGCAGGCCACTCTTCTTTGCCTTGCTTGGCAGTATCACTCTGCTCTGGGATCCTTCTGTCCAGCAGGAAAGAGAGACTGCCTGTTTCCTTGGCTTCTGGATACCCTGAAGGAGCAACCCTAGGTTAGTGTTACTAACACAGATGGAACAACCTGGAACAACGGAATGACTGTGAAACAAATGCACCCATGTCCTGCGTTTGCACTTGACCTATAAAAAAGACAAAAGTGTTACTCTTTCCTCACAAGTGGGTGAAGAGGAAGGACACATCGGGGTTGAGGAGTAAGAATGCCAAACTGGAGGGAACCCTTCGAGAAGTCAGAATGATCCAGTCTGAGGGAAATCAAAGCAAGTCACCACAGCAGGTGGCTCAAGTGCATTCCTTTCAGAGGGATCCAGGAACTTGGAGGTAACCCCAGACCCCAGTGCATATCGCACTGGGCATGTACAACCAAGTGCACGTGTGTCTCTGTCATATCTACAGGAGAGGCCAGCTGTGTAGGTGACAAGGATATATTAATTTTCTTGACATGCTAGGGAAAGATTAACCAGCTGTGATATGCTAAGAGACTTGGATTTCTCCCCGTGGGATACAGAGAAGGAATTGTTTGCAATGCCGCTGTGAGGCAGAGGTGAACTCACAGAGAATGAGGTTACAATAAACACATCACACTCCAGGGCCTGCTCTGGGCATTTCCGGGCAACAAGATCTTCCCCCATTGGAGAGGTGTGATTGGAAGTTGGCCTGTCCGAGGGAAGTCTGACCCGAAGGCTGGTCCCTCTCTAAATAAGCTAATGCTCACCCTTTGACTCTTGGTCAAGAGTCATCCTGAGCTGACCGCAGCTGCCTTCAGCAGCATTTGGAGCCCTGTAGGTGAAGCCTCAGGAACAGCTGCCTCCAGGGACCATGCCGACCGTGGATGATATTCTAGAGCATATAGGAGAATTCCACCTTTTTCAGAAACAAACATTTTTGCTCTTATCTCTGCTCTCTGGTGCCTTCACCCCAATCTATGTGGGCATTGTTTTCCTGGGATTTACCCCTGACCACCACTGCTGGAGTCCTGGGGTGGCTGAGCTAAGCCAGCGGTGCGGCTGGAGCCCAGCAGAGGAGATGAACTACACCGTGCCAGGCCTGGGGTCTGTGGATGAGGCCTCCTTCCTCAGCCAGTGCATGAGGTATGAGGTGGACTGGAACCAGAGCACCCTTGACTGTGTGGACCCACTGTCCAGCCTGGCTGCCAACAGGAGCCACTTGCCACTGAGCCCCTGCGAACATGGCTGGGTGTACGACACTCCCGGCTCCTCCATCGTCACTGAGGTAAGTAAGCTCAGGAATTAGGATGCAAAAGAAGCAAATGACTGAGTCTGTCTTAAGGAAGAACCAGGAAATGCATGGTTCTTATACTTGTTCAGACGTGCTTTTTGGACCCATATGCCTTATAAAATTCTAGCTTCCTGGTAAAAACAGGCAGCCTCTCACTTGTCTGAGGTAGTTAGGGAGAACTCCGCTGACACTGGCAGGCATGAGGCTGGTAGGTGCAGGACTCAGCCATGAGCAACAAGCAAGAGCACATCAGGGTGCCCGAAATGATGCCAGATGTGGGCATGCTTCTGGGAGTCACATTTGCCGGAAGCCCTTCTGTTCCACCACCACACTAATGTCACCAGAAAGACTGTGACCCTCCCCTGACTCCTGTGCTCCACTAAGGAGTAGTATTATGAGATGAACTCATCTCTCCAGAGATATTTGTTCCTCTTTATTGTGGCCAAAATGCCCACAGGAAACTTTGAGGCTGTAGGTTAGACCATGACACAATTATTTTTATTAAAAAGTATAGTCACAGAGGCAGGCAAGATGGCTTAGAGGGTCAAGGCACTTGCAAAGCAGCCTGGAAACCTGAGGTCAATGGACTCTAGAACCCACCTAAAGGAAGGGGGAGAGAAGCAACTCCACAAAGTTGTATACTGACTTCCACATGCTTGCAGTAACATGGGCGTACCTACTCACATGCATTGTACACATACAGACCATGAGGATAAAGGTGTTTTAAACAGAAAAGATAGTCATAGGCCGAGGGCGTGGCTCAGTAGGTAAAGCACTTTCTTGTAAGCACAAGAATCGGAGTTCAGACTCCAGAACCCACAGAAAAAAATCCAGGTGTGGGCACGTGAATGTAATTCCAGTGCCAGGAGAACCAAAGACAGGTGGATTCCCAAGACTTGCTAGGCAGCCAGCTGAACCTAGTTGGCTATATTCAGGCCAATGAGAGGCCCTATTTCAAAAAATAAATAAAGTGAAGCTGGCTCTTGAGAAATGGCAGCAAGGGCTGTTCTCTGGACCCCTGTGCATGTGTGCACACATGAACACTCACATTCATACACACACACACACACACACACACACACACACACACACACACACATGATCTAATTGTGACACCTCATTCCATAAAGAGAAAAGCAAGCATGGAAACTTACCGTGGAATTGTCCTGCAAACGCAGAGGGTGCTGTAAAGCAGTTAGTTGGAAATTGCAGCCTGAGTCCTGGGTAGATATCCTGGCCTTTAGTGGAAGAGCCTCGTGGGGGTCATGGGGCGATCTGAAATGGACTTCATGCCACATCAAGGCTCCTAGAATGGACACCACACCACTCTAAAACAGCTCTGCCGAGTAGCTCACCTCATCCCTCTGTACAGATCAGGAAACTGGGGCCACAGCAGAAGAACTTGGTTGTACACCAGGCTGCAGAATTAGAAAGGGCAATATGGTAGACAGAAGACCATCTCTTGTCTGCTCAATTTCCTCCTGCCTTCCAAGCAAACCAGACCAAACGTAACAGTCACTGCAGGACACCTTGCATCTCCCTATTTAAAAAAAAAAAAAAAAGTCAGCTAAGAATTGTTCAAAGCTTGTTTCCTCTAGCTGTACATGTGTATCAAGTGTCTGTCTCCACTCACATTTGTGTCTTACGACTAGAAGGGAGAAGATGAATTTGTCTGTAAGTCTTATGTCTGTAAGTCAAGCCACTACCTGCTTTCAGCCAATAGAGCCAATGCTCCAGCCAAATGCCAGACTCACTTTGTCAGATGGAATGCTAAGTGGATTCCAGGGGAAATCTTTTGGCAATGTATAGAAAGTTAGCATGGGTTACGAAACAGCTGGGTTATTGGCACTAGGTTCAAGAAATATTGGAGTAAATACCACACAGTAATCAGCTGAACCTCTGGGGCTCCCAGGAACTCCCAGTTAGGAATATTCAAAGAACCCCGAGAAGAATATGTCTAAGGAGATTCTAATAGCGCTTTCTCCCTCCCTCCCCTTCCACCCCCTTGGCCTCCCCTCCTTGGACGGCACCGTACATCTGGACAGTTTAACCTAGTGTGTGCTCACTCCTGGATGCTGGACCTGTTTCAGTCGGTCGTGAACGTGGGGTTTTTCATCGGTGCTGTGGGGATCGGCTACCTAGCAGACAGGTAGGTGAAACACCTGCAGGGCTTTTGAAATAACCCACAGGTTCAGACAGTACTTGGGCTCACCCACACTGCACACATCCCTCTTCACTCCAAACACACAGACAGCCCACTTGCTCCCACCCGTCTTAATGGTGGTTGCTTTTATAATCTTGGATTTTCCTCAGCTGCTTTGATAACAATGACTCATGTTTACTCTCAGATTCTCTGTAGGTCAGGGAAGGAGGTTTCAACCACTAGGTGAGATTTTTTTTATTTATGGGCTTTCCACCAGTAACGGGCTAGAAGAGGAGGCCACCAATGATTTACCCTCTCTTGTGATTCTCAGTCTATTCTTTGTCCTCACTGTCCCCAACGTGGTCATGAGCCATCAAGAGCTGTGAGCTCCATCTCTACAGGTCAGCTAATTCTCATATCAGAATCCCTGATACCAGGTTCTATGCCCCTGTTCATCCATATTCAGTCTTGGCACCGGCCAAGCTGTGCCTCCTGGCTCTGGATGCCACCACTGGGACTCCTGCTTGCTCACTGTACAAAAAAAGTTTTTTTCTAATTTTCATTTTTTGTGCCTTTTATTTCTTCATTTATTTTTACCTTTTGAATTAAAATATTATTTCACCATCCCTTGTTTCCTGTCCTTCTTCCAGTTCAATGCCCCTACCCCAACTCTCAAATCGGCAGCCTCTTCTTCTTTGATTGTTGTTGTTACACACATATCTGTGGACAAATGCGTAACTACAACCTGCTGTGTCTGGGTATGCGGTTTCAGGGCTGACCGGGATAACCAATCAAGGAGCTCGTGGCTGGGAGGGACCAGTTCCTACTCTCTTAGCAACCATTAGCTGCCTGTAGTTCTAGGGGTGGGGCCCTGTGAGACTTTCCCTCTTCTGAATTGTCATGTCTATTGATTTTGTCAGTGCCCACGTCTTGTTTATGCAGCCATTTCTAAAAGAGACAATCCCACAGCTGACTTTAGACTCCCTGGTCCTCTGGCCCTTACAATCTTTCCGGGCCACTTCCATGATGTTGCTGGAGCCACGGAGGCAGGAGCTATGCTGCAGGTGTAGTCACTGGGCTGGCTGCCCCATAAGCCATTGTTCTTTGCATGGCGTCCAGAGAGTCTCCTGTGATAGTCGCCATTGGCTGTAGAGCGATGCATCCCTTTGATGAAGAGTGCTGGCTACATTTGCCTGTTGGGTATAAGGGTAAAACTGAGAATGCAGTTAAGGAACGGACATCTTTGCTCTGTAGATGACTGGTTAGCAAGTAAGGGGAGTCCTCAACAGAGAGAGAAGTGAGATTAAGAAGCACTGTAGATGCCTGGGTATCAAGGTCAATGATCTAATATTCATTATGCCCCCATTCGCAGAGTGCCTCCCATAAGCCAGGCACTGAACTCTGTGGCCTGGACGGTACCACTCTAACTGCCTAATATGTAGTGATACGTACCTGTGTGTTTATGTGCATAACACACACTATGATGATACATCTGTATAGTCTATGTGTGTGTATACAGGGAGACATGGCTAGGAATCGCATTCCTATCACATACATGCAGTCGGTGCCAATAGCCTCAGATGATCAGATACAACACAAGTAGAACAAGATACGCTTTACACATTTACTGCACTTATTAATGAAATTTAAAATGTATATAGCTTTAAATATTAAACAGCCTGCAAAAATACATATTTGACTCAGAGACATATGGTGACTGAGTCCTGCATTCACTGCCTTCTCAGGCCTCCCTAACTCTCTCTCTCTCTCTCTCTCTCTCTCTCTCTCTCTCTCTCTCTCCTGTGAATATAATCTAAATATAAGACAGCTTTCTTTGATTAAACATCAAGTTGGCATCAAAATTGCAAAGGAACTAAAGGCTCGTAAGAACACACTGGCTTTATAAGAGCCTGAGGCCCTGTTGGCAGAAGGAAGGAGGATGGATGGAGGCGGAGGCACTGTGCCAAAAGTCACAATGCATTTGTAACTGTCTGCTCAGCCTCCCTGGCTGGTTTCCTCCTGGGCCGACTGTGGGAGGCTGTGAGGTGGAGGGGGAGGCCATTAGTTTTTGTTGTGATTACACAGAACCGAGGGTAGCTATTTGCAGGCTGCTCATGAAGTCAAGACAGACACATTAGTGAGGAGGTCCAAGGTCCAAACTCACTCGCTGGCCACTGGCAGGCAGCTCCGGTTCATTCACTCCTTGGTACAGGGAGGTGGACATTAACAGCAGATCTCTAGGGAGTGTCACACATGTCGGTGACAGCCTCACGTGGTGGCCAAAGCCTGTTAATTATTCCCAACACACTCAAGTAGGCCAGGTCCAATCTCCTCACAGCACGTTCCCAGCCCGACCCCACCAGCTCTTCTCCTCCTTGAGTGAGCTCATCCATTCTGTTCCTATACAGGTAATCTCTAGAAAGCTGTTGTTCCCTATTGCTCACCTGAAGGTTTCCAACAGGCCTCTAGTTCTTTTCCCAAAGCCTCCTGGAGTTTTGCTGGTTAATTCTCTTTCTTCTATCCCACGTGTGTGCAAGAGAGCAACACACAAGTAGGCACGTAAGACGTGCATTTCTCTCCTGCATACTTAATGCCCACCACAAGCTTTAGACCTCAGGCAAGAAGTCGGGAATGTCATGGAAACCCATTTTACCCACAAATTGTAACCAACATTAAAATATATTGTCACCCCCCCCCCAAAAAATAATAATTTAAAACAATCCCTAATACCTAATGGCTGATTGGGCATGGCATTTACAAGAAAGTCAGGAGGGTATTTTGAAATTATCCAGATAAGAATATTGAAAAGGGGGGAGGGTCAAGGAAAAGGAGAGAGAGGAAAGGAGCAAGGAAGAAAGGAGAGAGGGAGGAAGAGAAGGAGGGAGGGAGGGAGAGAGGGAGGAAGGGAGAAAGGAGGGAGGGGGAAAGAAGAACGGAGGAAGGAAGATAAATTGTCTTGCAGAAAGTTAACTTTTCCAGGGTCACTTTGTGACATAGATTTTGAGATTAGTTGTTTCCTAAAACGCCTGATTCATTTCTTCACTCAGAACTTCTGAGGGAGGTTTTGGAGTGTCGCCTGACACACAGAAAAGCGATCATCTATCAGTTCCAAGCATTGTGCACTAATACGGAATAGTGGGTGTTGTATTTAGTGGCGGGCTTACAGGCATTTAACAGCAAAGTTTCGGGAGGGAACACGCCCATCAGAGGTGTCTAGAAACAGCGTTATACACTGATAGCAGATAACCTCAGAGGCTCAGGTGATCAGACATAATAAGCAAGTAGCAAGTAACATGTATTTTACACCTGTTTTAATGTAACTTATTTAAATTGTCAGTGTGTATCACTTGATCTTTAACAATGGCTGTGTTTAACAATTGATTTGCAACTCTTACTCCTGGAGGCCAAGCCTGCTGCCCCAGTGGAAGCAGCCCAAGGCACAGTCTTCCGGCTAGGGTCAGTTGTAACCAAATGTTTAGAATCCTAAGAAACGAACTCTCCACCAACCACATGGAGGGAGAAGCTGTTTGACTAGGCACCCTCATTTGATCTCATTTAGGACCATGATAGCCTTGTAAAAGTAGATTTTACTACTTACAGTTTACAGAGAAGGAAACCAAGGCAGGATAGAATTGGAGCACTTCTTCTCAGATATTAATGAACTTAAGAGTAAGCCCAGACTTTGTTATAAGTCATACTAAGCTCCATCTGATTGTGTGAGCCTGAGGCTCTGCATCTTTACCCAGCTCCCAAGTGATGCTGTTCACCCCTCCCCTGATGCAGGAGGTCCTGATTCCTATACTGAATAGTAGACAGCTAAAGGACACTCCAAACTGGTTCTCAGCTACTCTGGTTCTGTATGATTTCATTAAATAATTCGAATTACTCTGGAGCATGTGTGGCAGTGGAGGAGGTGGTGTCTCAAGCTACTAACTCAGACTTCCAACATTTCTTAGAAACAAGAAACGCACTGTCTCTTTTATTGGGACAGATGCAGTCTCTCTGCAACATGGACTTACTTTCCCTGCTTGGAGTCTCCACTAATGTATTTCCCTCTTCCGGTCAAAGGGTTTTGTCTCTCTCCAGCAATACCACCATGGCTTCACTGGGTACCTAAATCTAGTAGGTGCTGAGAAATTATCACCTGAGTAAATGTTACAGATTGTAAACTCTACGGAAAGGGTTGTAGCTATGCTCACCCATGGCCCATATACCACATGTAGTCAAGGATAGCTAGGGATGCAGTGGAGCACAGAACCACAAATTTACCTAAAATGTTGAGATTTTAATGTGTGCATTTGTGTGAGTGTGCATGCATGCATTCCTGTGTGAGTGCGTTCCTGAATGCAAACGCACATATGTGTGTGTGTCTGCCTGTCTGTCTGTTATGTATATGTGTATGTCTGTGTATGTCTGTGTGAGTCTGTGTGTATATGTGTGTGTATGTCTGTGTGTGTGTATATGTGTCCATATGTGTGTATCTGTGTGTGTGTATGTGTGTATGTGTCTGTGTGTCTGTGTGTGTGTCTATATGTGTGTGTATGTGTGTCTGTGGGTGTATATGTGTGTGTGTATGTGTATGTGTGTCTCTGTGTGTATATGTCTGTGTGTGTGTAACTGTGTGTGTGTGTCTGTGTGTGTATGTATGTATATATGTGTGTCTATGTGTGTCTGTGTGTGTATATGTCTATGTGTGTGTGTCTGTGTGTGTATGTATGTGTCTGTCTCTGTGTGTGTCTGTCTGTGTAGGCCAGAGATCAATATAGAGCATCTTCTTTTATTGCCTTATTTTTTAAGACAGGGTCTCTCACTGAACCTGGAATTTGTTGTTTGAACTTGACTGGCCAGCCAGTAATTCCTGGGGATCACGTGTGTGTGCTACCCAGCAATGCCACCACACCTGGCTTTTTGTTTAGATGCTAGACATCCAAATGAAGGTGCTCTAGCTTCACAGCAAGAACGTCACCTCCTAAGACATCTCCTCAACCCTACAATGAGATTATTATTTTTTTATTCTTTAATTCTTTTTTACAGTCCAGTCTTCATCTCCATTCTGGTCCACTACCACCCCCAACTGCTCCCCATCCCATACCTCCTTCCCCTGCCCCATCTCCAAAAGGATGTCCCCACCCCTCCACCAGCACCCCATCAGACCTCCCCCCTCTCTGGGGCCTCAAGTCTCTCGAGAGTTAGGTGCATTGTCTTCACTAAGGCCAGACCAGGAAATCCTCTGCTGTATACGTGTCTGGGGCATCATATCAGCTGGTGTATGCTGCCTGGTTGATGGCTCAGTGTCTGAGGAGATTTTTTTTAATATCTTGATAGATTGGATCTTGATCATAAACTCTGTTGATGGCGATGTCACATCACAGTATCAGAAGGTTAGAAGCCTGTCTGGTGGAAATAGAAAGGAACACTAGAGAAAGTGAAGTGTCCCTTTGGCAAGCTTAGCTCCAAACACTGCAGGATTATGGGTTACAGTGGGAGCCACTGAAGTGACATAGTTGAAATCACTTTCAGATCAGTAGCTGACTACTGAGACAATTGACTAAAGAAACAACTTAAACTTTACATTTAGACTGAAAACATTAACAGCCTAGGATAATTATTAATAATGCCACAGATCATTTTCAGATGGTTGGTTAATATCTGAACTGCTCCCTAGAAGCAACTGTCCAATAATAGGAGAAGCGGCTACTGAATACTGACTTACTGTGAGAAGCTGCACCCGTGCTGATAAAGACTGACTTCAGTCAGACAATCATTATATGCATAGTAGATATAACATTGTCATCTATGAACTTCTAAATAATATTCGCTAACAGTGAATTAGACACAACCAGGAGGGCCTGGTGGGAAGTGACAAGCCCCAAGTCCACTCTGAGAGCCAGCTACTTTCTGTTACTATGATGTAATCCTTCAGGCTGAGTGACTTCGTAAAGGAAGTGGCGTTAGTCAGCTTACAGTTCTGGATGCCCAAGAGGATGACGCTGGCATCGGCTCAGCTCTGCTGAGGCGCTTGTGGCAGGTAACAGGATGGTGAAGGATCATGCGTAAGAGATAAAAATCACATCACAAGATAGATCCAGAATGCCATTTGGGGGCCAGGCTCACTTATAACAACTTACTATCTTAAGATCTATTTCAGGAGCTGGAGCAATAGCTCCATAGACAAAGTCCTTGCCATGTAAGCACGAGGCTCTGGATTCTATCCCAGAACACATGTTTAAAAAGCGGTGGTGCAGAGAAGTGGAGAGGTAAATCAGCAGGTAAGAGCAATTTTTGCTCTGGAAGAGGACCTGGGTTCAATATCCAGCACCAATATGGTAGCTCACAACCATCCATAACTCCAGTTCTAGGGGATCCTATGCCTCCTTTGGGCTTCTGTGGGCATCCAGCATGTATGTGGTTTACAGATACACATGCAGGTAAAACACTCATACATATAAAATACATAAATCAAAATAAATAAACCAAGCATGGTTATGTATTCTTGGAGTCCAACACTAGGGAGGCAGAAGAAACCCTGGGATTAAATAGCTTGTCACCAGCCTAGCCTACTTAGTGAGTCTCAGGCCAGGTAGAGACCATATCTCAAAAAGCAAGAACAGTATCTGAGGAATGATGCCTGAAGTTAGCTTCTGTTTTCCATGTGTGTGCATGCACACACACAGAGAGAGAGAGAGAGAGAGAGAGAGAGAGAGAGAGAGAGAGAGAGAACCAATTGAGACCCCCAGAGGACTGCTTTATTCCCTTCTGAGGGAAGGGTTCCCAATGACCTAGGCACCTACCATCAATATTCAACCTCTTCAGAATTCAGTAGTTCCCAACATGGCCACACTGAGGACAAAGTTCTTGATCCATGAGTCCTTGGGGGACAACCTTAGCATCAGCTCTGAGGGCACCCAAAATAAAGCCCAGAGCTCTATCTAATACCTCATGGAATCCCTGTTCCAAATAGTCAATTAGGTTTTTGTTTTCAATGTAAAGAAATGCCAGAAGGTTGACTGAGTTATCTAACGTTCCCCTCTACTCTGTGTCCCTAGACAACTCTCCCAGTCTCCAGACTGATGAAACTCAAGTTCTTCAAGTAAAAATATAGAGCCATCCCACCTCGTGCCCCATAACAAATGGAATGGTAACTGTGGAAACCAACATGGACACTTTCTTAGATAGGCAGTTGGCTGGGAAGTTAGTACCAAACCCCTAACTCATGGACTGCTCTATGATCTGACTAGACTTTCCAGGCATCCATCCCTGGATGGTCTGGAAGGAGAAAAGCTCTCCTTGAGTAGCCGCAGTACCTGGGTGAAGTGGGCGCAACAAACTTAAAATGTATCAGAGTAGTCTCACAAATGTTACTAAACAGAGCTGAAGCCAGGGATCTGTGTGTGTATGTGTGTGTATGTGGTGTGTGTTTGTGTGTGTGTGTGGTATGTGTGTAGTATGTGCATATGTATGGTGTATATGTGCATGTGTGGTATGTGTATATGTGTGTGTGGTATGTGTGTGTTTGTGATGTGTGTATGAATGTGTGGTGTGTGTATGTGGTGTGTTTGTGTTGTGTGTGTGATGTATATGAATGTGTGGTATGTGTGTGTGTGTGTATAGTGTGGTGTGGGGGTATATGTATGTATGTATGTGTATGTGTATGTGGGGTGTGTATGTGGTGTGTGTGTGTGTGTGTGTGTGTGTGTGTGTGTGTGTGTGTGTTGGGAGGAGGTATCAATCCATCCCTCTAGAATTGAGAACTGGCCTTAGATTTTGATCACATCTTTATAATGTCTGTGAATCTTCTCCAACTTTTTATGAGTCCAACTGTGATGGATGATATTGTCGGCTTGTTGGGATGTAGAATCACCCAGAGAACAAGAGTGTGAGAGTGCTTGGGAGGGATTATATAGACCAGGTGGAAGATCCACCTTGACTGTATTCATCACCGTTCTATGAGCTGAAGTCCTGGCTGGACTAAAAGGAGAGGGTAAGCTAAGCACCAGCATCCGCCACTCTGTTTCCTGATTACGATACAATGTAACCAGCTGCCTAAAGCTCCTGGAGCTGACTGCTCCTCCCCTAGAACTGTCAGTCAAAATAAAGCCTTTCCTCCATCCGTAAGCTGCTTTTACCAGGCACTTTGTCACTGTACTAGAAGAAACAACTAATACACCAACTAATTTCACTCCCTGTCTTGGTTCTTCTCCATAGGTTTGGCCGAAAGTTCTGCCTCTTGGTCACCATCCTCATCAATGCTACTTCTGGGGTTCTCATGGCGATTTCCCCCAACTATGCCTGGATGTTGGTGTTTCGTTTTCTCCAGGGACTTGTCAGCAAAGCAGGATGGTTAATTGGCTACATCCTGAGTAAGAAGTTTTGAAGTGCTATTGGGTACACACAGGGACTTTTAGTCAGTGGAACCTGGGCAGAAAGACAATGATAACTTTTATTCTATACCTAAAGAATTTTTAACTAGGTGATGATGGCACAAGTCTTTAACCCCAGCACTGGAGAGGCAAAGACAGGTAGATTTCTTAGTTCATGGGCAGTCTGGTCTACAGATCGAGTTCCAGGACAACCAGGGCTACACAGAGAAACTCTGTCCTGAAAACTACCTCTCCCAACAAAAGAATTTTTTAGAGTATTTGTTTTCTGCACCCTGGGGTATTGTGTGGAGAGAAAGCCTAGCCTACCAAACCTATTTAGACAGAAGACTCTAAGATAAGAGATGTGCATGGGATGTGAGTGAATTCTCGCTGTGCTCAGTCTATTCTGATAGACCACTTAGACTTACACACAGGGAAGCTGAAGACACAGGCATGACTGTGGACCGTTGGTGATTCAGCAAGATCTAGAATTGTCCAGGAGACAGACTTTGGCATGCCTTTGGAGGATTATCTATACAAGGCTAACAGACATAGGAAGACCCGCCTTAATTGTGGGCAGCCCCATTCTGTGAGCTGGGGGTCCTGAACTGAAAGAAAAGTGAAGAGTGAGCTATAAAATCTGGGCTATAATTTACTCACTAGTAGCCAGAGTTACAGTTAAGGTCTCTGAGGTACAAAAGCATGCATAATTCTATAGCACAGCAGCTATCTAGCACTTGGGGGAAATCACCATCTAATTAATATATAATTTTACCTGGTCACATGAATCTGGGGAATTTCAGGGCAGAAAGAGAACATTATTCCCTCCAGAAAAGACAAATAATAAATGGCTGGTGAATGAAGATCTTAACGCATGAAGCTATTCAACCAGTAATTTGGTTTCAAGAACATACTGTATAGAAATCAATTATCCCAATGTACACTTGGTCATTAAACTCAGCCTCTGACTACTCATTTCTTTCAAAGTCTCTATGAAAGTCAGGTTCTTGATACCCACCTTGTGACTCCTCCCCACCCCCATCCTATATCTCCCAAGCCCCAGCCAGGACCCCAGCCACTTTGAAAGACAGATACTTGGATTTGTTGAACTCTAGTACTAATTTTATTTAATCAAATCAGTCATTTTAAAATATGGTTTTAGATGGTTTTCAGTAACTTATAGAAATAGGTTTAGCATGTATGCCTGCTGAGTTAGAAATCATTAAAATCCTTAACGGGTTTACAAGACATTTAAAGCCAAGGCTATCGCTTGTGGGACATGTGAAATTCTAATATCTTCTAGCTCCCTGCATACGGACATCATATGTCTGCCATGCTGCAGACATGAGACCACGAACAAAGCTAATTGTTTCTCCATGTGCAACGGTTGCTGGTAACTTGCTTCTCATAGCATATGAGCCCTGACTTGTCTGCTTTCTACTTTCTAAGCCTTTACTTCTCCCACCATAAAGGTGTCCAGGAGACATGGATTTAACAACTCATTTGCAACGTTTTGGAAATGTTTTAAATGAATATTTTGCAAGCTAGTAGTAGCGGATTCCTGCCCTTGTCCACCACAGGGTTTCTAAGTCCATACACAAATAAACAGAATTACAAAGTAAGTATTTATCTGCATAAGAGAGCAACTTGTATGTAAATGTCCATTTATATATGAAACATCTACGACCCAAATTCAGTTCTTAATTCATTTGTTCATGCTTTGAGTTATCACTGCCTGGTTTTTGTATGAAATTCATGTGAAATACAATTACATTCATCCCTGAAATTTTAAAAAATATTATTTTATTTTATTTTTGTGTGTATGTGTGAATATGCCACATATGAGCAGGTCCTCTGCACAAACAGCAAGTGCTCTTAACCACTGAACCATCTCTCAGCCCCTGAAATTCTTTTGTTATTATTAATTTGTTATTTTATTTTTTGGCACAAAAACGTGTATGTAACTCAGAATGGCCTTAAATTTACAAGAATCCTCCCTCTGCCTCTGCCTCTGCCTCTGCCTCCGCCTCTGCCTCCCAAGTACTGGGATTGTAGGCATGAGGTACCGTGCCTAGCTTTGTGCTGAAATTATTCTAAAAGTCAAAAAGATTTGCTCATTTTGTTAACATGGTTCAGTTAATGCAAGTTTATAATTAATACAATAACAATAACTGCAACAAAATGCCCACTATCACTACACACACACATGGATACGCATACAATATACATAGCACATACATACCACACTCACACACACACACCACACACACACACACCACACAGATCACATACACACCACACAAACATCACAACACACACACACACACACCACACAGATCACATACATACCACACAAACATCACAACACACCCACACACACACACCACACAGATCACATACACCCCACACAAACATCACAACACACCCACACACACACACCACACAGATCACATACACCCCACACAAACATCACAACACACACATACACACCACACACACACAGCACACGCACACACACCACACGTACTACACACATACGCAAACCACACACACACACACCCCACACACATATGCACCCCACACACCATGTACATACCACACACACACACACACACACATCACAGATCACATACATACCACACAAACATCACAACACACACACACACACACTCACACACACACATTTTAAATTGTTTAGAGAGCTGTATAGAAAATCCTAAGTCAAGCCTGTATTTTTAAGCTGGTTGCCTTAAGGCTGGGAGCCAGCTTTGGCTCATCTTCTGACCACATGGATTCTTTCTCTAGTTACAGAATTTGTTGGGCTGGGCTATCGCAGGACAGTGGGGATTTGTTACCAAGTCGCTTTTACTGTTGGGCTCCTGATCCTGGCTGGAGTGGCCTATGCCCTTCCCAACTGGAGGTGGCTGCAATTTGCCGTGACTCTGCCCAACTTCTGCTTCCTGCTCTATTTCTGGTAAGTCTGTTGGGAACTAAACAAAGATGCAGCAGAATAATCAGCTTGTCCCAGGCTTCCTTCCCCATGAACACCCCACTTGTAAATGACAAGGCTTTGTTCTCCAGGCCTGTGTCACAGGAAGCCATAAAAACCACACAATCTCCTGCTGGGAATCCAACGGCCTTTACATTGGGGCCTAAGACTTTTGTGACCGGTTTCTTTTATTTCCTGTTATTTACTTGATGTTTTGCTCCCAACAGTTGGTGTCCAATCTGGATGGCACACCCTTCTTAAAAAGTCAACCCGTGTTTCCTTTGTTATCCAGTTACTCCTTCACAAAAGCTCTACAATGGACAGGCAGAGTATGATGGACAGGCAGAGTGACAAATGATTCTATCACTAATTTCCCATAAGCCTGACCAAGGCAAACATCGCTAATCAGTCATAACAGCCATTATCTCAAAAATGGCCAACATGGCAATCCAGATAGCCCATATTGATAAATCCAAGTTACCCAGACTAGGAAAACATATTTATCATTCCTACTGAAGGGATATACCTACAGACCAGCAAGTTGGTGAGGAATCATTCATATTAATGTGGAGGTTTGAAGGGGCCTCTCTCAGATATGAGTTGAGCTGTGGATCTGTCAAACTTGAGATACCAAAAGGAGGTCATGTGCACATATCCAGGACCCGTGAAGTTTAAGGATCTGGAATTCAAGCAATCTGCATGTATATCTTGGTTGCATGTGGAACAGAGGCAGTAAGAGCAAGTGAACAGGGTTAGAAGGTGAAGGACTGAGAACCAGAACTCAAGAAATAACCAGTGTTGGAGAGTTGGATAAGTGCTCTCCACACAAATGCAAAGACCCGAGTTCAGATCCCCGGCACCCATGTAAATACCAGGCAGGTGGCAGCCTGCCTGTCACTTCAGAGGTTGAAAGGCAGAGCCAGGGGATCCCTGAAGCAGGATGGCTTGCTGGACTAGACAGAGTAACAAGTTCTGGGCTCAGTTGAAAGATTCTGGCATTCTACCCCATTGAGCAAGGTGGAGAGCAGTGGAGGGTCTCCCAACACCAGCCTGAGGCCTCCACATACAGGCACAGACACACACACACCCACATACACACACACACACACACACACACACACACACACACACACACACATGCAAAACAAAAGGAAGGAAATGAATCACCAATCTTAGAGTGGAAAGGCTGAAACAAAAGGAGCAAACTGGTAACACTGAAGGAAAAGGGGGGTTTCAGGGGCAGACATAGGGGTGGGGACCACAGGCAGTTAGATTATTCTTCATCTCTCCAGAAACTTCCATTGGTTACTTCCCAGCCCTGATGGGGTCTCCCCACCATCAGTAAACCTGTGGCTGCCTCTCTGTAGGTCACATAATACCAGGCTCTGTGGTAGCTTCCTGTCCAAGGCACTCCCACAGTAAGGCCTGAGTGATTGTCCAAACTTCACGTGAACACAGATAACCCTTATGTATGCATCTAGCAAGCTGTCAAGTAAGCCCAAAGTGACACATCTCAGCTTGGGTTGAGCCAGAGTTTCTTCTCCTGGTGTTGCCAGGAAAGCCTAGACTGCCTGTATCTCCCACCTGTAAGCTGTCCAGGTTCCTACCTTCTCCCAAGTTCCCACTTCTTTGTCCCGCCTCCCAAGACCAGGCAACAGTGGGGAGGCCATTAAAACTTTTTATGGACAGCTAGAAAAAATGACCCTACGGCATCCCAGTGGTTGGCTGCTGAGCAGGCCACGCTCTGGGTCTTGACCCCTCTTAACCAAGCAGTCACCATGGTTCTCTTCCACATGGCCCTCTTACAGAAAGATCCAGTCCAGGTCCCTCTAGACTCTGTTTTTCCCAGAACAGTGAGCCACCAAGACTCCCAGCTTTTAAGCGTTTAACCCAGTGAGTGAGTCCAGCCCTTCTAGCTCCCAACATAGCTGCCTGCCCCTCCTCCCCCAACCCCACCTCCATTGACCCTGACCTTGACTGCTCTGAGGGCCTCAAGACACAGGCCCTTGGGGACTCACCTTGGCTTGAGCTTGCTAGGTCAGGACCCAGAGTGCTTGCTTAGAACAGCACCCTAGGACTTGCAGGGCCTTTTAAGCCTGCTAGGTCAAATTCAAGACTTTCAGTTCAGTTTCTGCATTCTGCCCACTACCTGACCTCAGAAGCTCACCTCATTTTTTTTTCAGCATGAAATATTAAAAAAAAAAATCATATGGCATAATATAACATGTAATCTATTGTTTATAATATATAGCTATATAATCATGTATCAACTGTGTATCATGCAATAGTTAATGCATGATATATGTGTGGATTTATCATGTATAGCCTTGTTTCCTTCCAAGAAGATAGGCAACTCCCTCTATTTCTTGATCTTAGTTCTCAGGCCCACCCCTCCCTGCTCCTCCTCACCCCTCCCCAGCCCTCCTCACCCCTCCCCAGCCCTCCTCACCCCTCCTTATCCCTCCTTGCAGTGACACAAGCTTCACATTCAGCCGTTCCTTGCTTAGCAGTTCATGTGCTGCTGTTCAGGTTAGGAGTCTCAGAGGAAGAGGCCTGAAGCCTTCCTGGACATGGGCTGACTACAAGACAGCACTTAAGGGAAGACAGAGCCCCACATGCCCTGCACAGTATTCTTGGCCTCTTCAGTAGACCCATGAACCTCCCTATGCAAAGTGCTCCCAGAAACTCAACTATGTGGATTGGCAGTGGACAGGCAGCAAGGTATCCCTCCCCTGGTCTTATACCCTAGGTGCATCCCGGAATCTCCAAGATGGCTGATCTCCCAGAACAGAAATGCAAAAGCCATGAAGATAATTAAGCATATTGCTAAGAAAAATGGAAAATCAGTGCCAGTCTCTCTTCAGGTGAGTTGAGGCCTTGGGTGTCAGGTGCAGGGTGCTGAGGAGGGAGAGAACAGAAAACTTGCCGCATGTGCTAGCGATCCAAGCAGAAAGGCATGGGGCCCGCCTCCTTACACTTTGACTGCACTATAGGAAAATACAGTAGAATATTTCATACACAGGACTCATGTTCCCTGGGAGAATAAACAGATGGTAAACATCAGACTCAAAAGAAACCAGATTTTTAAAAACAAGTCAGAGAAGGAGCTATTTCTATCTTGTGCAGCTCAAGGTTTTACTGGCCACTCTGCCTCAGCAGATGCTGTTCTGTTTCCTACATGCCCACCTTCCCCAGGGCAGAGTCTAGATCCATAAAGCAGAGTTCTGAACACAAATAATTTTGTAGGTTATTTTGGATGTAACCATTTGGTCTATGCTTCAGATTTTGCTGTTAGTAGATCTCAGCACTCGGAACTCAAACTTGTTCATCTGATGGGACTAGAAAGGAGACATGAACTGTAATAGAAAATTGTGTCCTGGGTTGGGATGTAGCTCAGTTGATATGGCACTTGCCTAGCATGCATGAAGCCTTGGGTTCAATTCCCAGTGCTGCACAAAACCTTTGTATGTGCAAGCCAATAACTCCTGCACTTCAGAGGTAGTAGAGGCAGGAGGCTCAGCAGTTAAAGTTATCCTTGGTTACATAGTGAGTTCAAGGCTACCCCAGGCAGAGATGATGTTTCAAAAGAAAACAATAAAAAGAAAATTCTGTCTAGATAAGAGTAAATCATTTCTGAATGAGAATGCAGCATAGGTTAGTAGGTTAATTATAAGATTTTGCCATTTACATGGCTTGATTTGAAAGACTCAGAGACAGTGTGTGTGTGTGTGTGTGTGTGTGTGTGTGTGTGTGTGTGTGTTAGACCTTAGGCTGATGTCAGTAATCATCTTTTATCACTCTTCCACCTTATTCATTAAGGCAAGGTCTCTCAATCAAACCCAGAGCTCACTGATGAGGCTAGTCTTGCTAGGCAACTTGCTCTGGGTATTACAGGCTGGTGACCACACCCACCCAGCATTTAGATTGATTCTGAGGATCTGAACTCTAGTCCACGTGCTTGTAGACAAGTGCCTTAACTGCTGAGCCTTCCCCTCAGCATCTTAGTACTTTGCTCCTACTGAGCTCCAAGTGATGCTGCTACTGTCCCAGTATCACAGTCTCAAACCCAAGCTTCCTTCCTACTCAGCCACAGAGGGGTCAAGACCTCAGGACCACAGAGCTGGGTCTCCATGGTACCCCAGTGTACCTTACAAATCACATGCCATGAGCAACATAATTGATCTATGTCCCAGGCCCTCTTTTGTACAATGGAGTGAAAAACAGACCCTAATTTCTAGGGTAAAGATTAAATAAGACAGTAGGCTCTGTGGCCGACATAGCCCATGGTGGATACTCAGTAGTTAAGTGCAGCTGCTAGTCTCTTTAGGAACCAGAGACTCTAACAGAAAACCCCCTTCTTGCTCTTCTCTTAGAGTTTGGCAGCAGATGAGGATGCTAGCGAGAAATTGAACCCTTCATTCCTGGACTTGGTCAGAACCCCTCAGATAAGGAAACATACGTTGATCTTGATGTACAATTGGTAAGGAAGTCCTTTGTTTTAACCTCGGATTCTTCTGCATTCATACAATGACAGTCACTCTCATGAAAGAGAAGAAAAAGCACACCTTTAAGTTGTCACCCCAAAATAGCATTACCTGAGGATGTTGACTGACAGCAGTTTTGCCTGATAACGTTTTCTTCAGACAAATGTGAATCTTGGCTTGGGATCGGGGCAGAATGTCCAACAATTTATGAAGTGGTCCTCAGCATAATTCTGATGATTTTTACTTTGTCTTTTTATGAAGTGGCATTCTCTGAATTGAGAGTTACAAAAGTCAGTCAGTTCTGAAAAATATTGACGATGCGCTTTGTCTTGCTGCATCAAATAATCAATATTTAATTATTTACATAAAATAAGTGTGGGGCTGGAGAGATGGCTCAATGGTTCAAAGTACTTGTGGGTCTTATAGAGGAGCTGAGTTCAGTTCCCAGCACCCGCATTGTGGTTCACATTGTCTGTAACTCCAGTTTAGAAAGATTGGTCACCACACCAGGTACATACATAGTACACTTACATGCAGGTAAAACACTGATACATACAAATCAAAAATAAGTAAACATTTTTTAAAATAAGCATGTACATCCATACAATTAGCACACAAATTTTATTTTGTCTTAATAAATGGTAAAATTATGTATAGACCAAAGAATTGTTTTAAAATAAATTTTTTCAGGATTATCAGTAAATATAGATTTATATTATGCCTACATGCTAAGAGTCTCATAAAAATATCTTCAGTGAAAAGCAGTTGGGAGTGTAAAAATATTTAAGGAGCCCTGGCCTGTGGCCCAGCACCCAGTAGGGTTTTTTTGTTTGTTGGTTGGTTGGTTGGTTGGTTTTTCCTTTTCAACTCTCCAAGTGGTTCTAATACATAATCCAAATTGAGATGCATTAGTATAAATTACTTGATCCTAAGGATAGCTCTCCACAGATATCAAAAGCCAGTGAAGAAAGGCCTTTTTCCCTTTTTTTACTTGGAAGGAAAAACCAACAAAACCCCACCCAGGGATGGATGAATTATACAGCCCTGGCTCTCCAATGCAGGGACCAGCTTCTCGGGGTTGGCTGTGCTCAGGCACTCTCAGAGCCGTGGGTGTCAGTGTGAGGACATTCTGAGGAGGCTATTTCCCTACCGTGAGCACTGCCTCTCATCCTGGCTGCAGAAAAAGACCTGTCCTGGCAAAAGCTGAATTTCTCATGGTCCTATGCAGTAAGGGCAGTGTTAACCTTTGACCACGGTCTCCTTTCTCTTGACTGTTAGCCTCAGATTTTCCATTATTTTAAGGTAACAAAATTAGAAGCATTGTCAGAAGGCCAGTTGCTACAGGTCAGAGAGGAAAGCATTGTGAAGGGAGACCACACACTGGGTTTTCAGGTTACATGGAGTTTGGAATAAATAGTCAAGTCTGCATCCAAACTGCTCTGGAGGACCACAGAGAGGTCTGGAGGCTGCTAGGTAAAGGAATTGCCATGCACGCAGAAGGACCTGAGTTGGGGTATCCAGCCCACATAAAAAGCTGCATTAGAAGGCATGTGCCTGTGATCCGAGTACTGGGAAGGTGAGACAGAAGGAGCCCCGGGGCTTGATGGACAGACAGTCTAGACAATCAGGGTGCTCCAGGTGCAGTGAAAAGCCCTGTCTCTAAAGGCAAAGAGGAGAGAAATAGAGGGAAAGGCAGGACATCAACTTCTGACCTACACATACACCATTACACACAGGAACAATTACACAGAGACCACACATACTCATATAATGCATAAATAACATTATATTAAATATAGAAAAATATATGGCACTTATATATATCAACATGTATCTATATATCTCTATCTCTATATCTATCTATATACAGATTACTAGATCACACACACACACACACACACACACACACACACACATGTTATATATAACACAAAGAGAGAATTGATTGACAACCAGGAGCCACTGGCTATCATTCCACTAAGTCAGTCCATCAGGACTTCTCAACTTCTCACTGGGCCAATGAATGGGAAGTTCCCCAACTGTTTCCAGGCTTCTGCTTCTCAGGTCCCTCCAGCCACAGTAAAACAGTGGGTATAAAAGCAATGCCACAGATGGGAAGACAGAGAAAAGGTCACGGCTACTGACGCTTCCTCTTCCTCAAGGCTCTCCTGGCAGGAGTGTGTGCCCAGTGCTTGACTTGACTTCGGTTCTCCTCTCTGCTCAGGTTCACGAGCTCTGTTCTCTACCAGGGCCTCATCATGCACATGGGCCTCGCAGGGGACAATATCTACCTGGAATTCTTCTATTCCGCCCTGGTGGAATTCCCAGCTGCCTTCATCATCATCCTCACCATAGACCGGGTTGGTCGGCGCTATCCCTGGGCTGCGTCAAATATGGTGGCAGGAGCAGCCTGTCTAGCTTCGGTGTTTATCCCTGATGGTAAGTTCAGAGAGCAGGTGGCTTTGGGGAGAGCAGCCCAGCACAAAGTCTTGCTAGAACATTCCAGCAACTCCCTTGACCTTTGGATAATCCTGCACTGTAAATGAGGAAAAGCCCATACTGTCAGCAACTATCTTGTGTCTTTCCTTATGAAATGTTTGTTTGAGAAAAGGGGGAAAGGCCTGAAGCAATCCTTTTAGCCATGTGGAGCTTCGTTTGAGGCCATCATAGATGATCAATCACTTGCAAATATGCCCACAGCTTACTGGTTCTCGGGGACAACCTCTATGGAGTATTCCAGCTTTGGAAACTGGCATCATACTGCTTTTATAAAAGCTAACGTGTGGGCTGGAGAGATGACTCAGCAGTTAAGAGCCCTGAGTGCTCTTCCAGAGGTCCTGAGTTCAACTCCCAGCAACCACATGGTGGCTCACGACCATCTGTAATGAGATCTGATGCCCTCTTCTGGTGTGTCTGAAGACAGCAACAGTGTCTTCACATACATAAAACAAATAAAGAAATTTTGAAAAGCCAATGTGTAACATTACAGATCTCTTAGGGATAGAACTACGGAGACAATAGAAAGACTGGTAATGTTCAGGAGTGGAGGGGGAAGGGCAGTAGACTTTTAGGACAAGAAAACCCTCTGTGTGCATGTGTCCACATCCACTTAGAGTAGCTCCTTGGTCAGTGATGGACTCTGGGTGCATCACTGGGTGCATGCAGATTCGTCAACTGGTATAGGTGTCTACTTTGGGAAGAATATTGATAATGGAGGAAGTTATATGCATGCTGGTGGGGCAGATGTGGGAAGCCTGTACTTTCTTCATTTTGCTATGAACCTAAGCTGTACGTTGAAATATTTTTGTATATGTGTATTCTATGCATGTCTGTATGTATTTTATGTGTGTGTGTGTGTGTGTATGCATGCGTGCACTCACACCTGCGCGCGCGCGCGCACACACACACACACACACACACACACACACACATACACACACGGGTATATTAGGGAATGTCTGATCTCCTGGGGCCGGAGTTGCAGGCAGTTGTAAGAAGCCTGCTGTGGATACTGAGAACCAAACCTGGGTCCTTTATAAGAGGAGCGAGAGTTCTTAACCAGAGAGTCATGTCTCTAGGTCCACAGTATTTTAAGGAGAGGCTATTGGTCCTGGCAAGATGGCTCCATATGTAAAACAGTCCCTAGGCAAGCATGAGGACCAGAAATCAGATCCTCAGAACCCACATAAATCCCAGCAAAGACATAGGAGCCCCAGAGTAATTGGCTAGCTAAACTGTCTCAATTGGTGACCTCTGTTCAAGTGAAAGATCCAGCCTCTTTATATAAGGGGTAGGTTGATGGAGGAAGACCCATGGCATCAATCTCTGACCTGCATGCACATGCACACACATAATGCTAGAACTGCATCTGCATACAGATCTGCAGAGGTTGTTACCTTTGTCTCACATCTGTAGAGAACTATTCTTGCTTCCCCATCTCATTCTGCAATGTGGAGTTTGTCCTTCCAAGCCTGCTCTGGAGCACTGTTTGAGGAAACATAATCATATACACAGTGCATGAGTATTGGGTTTTTTCCTCAGATCTACAGTGGCTGAAAATTACTGTCGCATGTTTGGGTAGAATGGGCATCACCATGGCCTATGAAATGGTCTGCCTGGTCAACGCTGAGCTGTACCCCACATACATCAGGTGAGTGGGCACACTGGGTTTGGGCTAGAAAACCTTACTTCTCAAAGCACGGTCAGGGGATAGGTGGGTGGTCAAAGGCAGTAGCCAATAGTTCACACTCAGGCTTACAGACTGAATAATGCCCAGAAGCTACAGGACTCAGGAGCAAGACAACCACGGTGCAGAGAGTGACCAGAACAGCTGAGTGGTTTATGGCAACCACAGACACAGCATGAGTCACATGATGGAAGGAAAAGCAAACATAACTCTCTGTCCAGTCTGAAGGCTTAGGGCAAACAAAACAACAGACGATGGGTGGGATTATGCCCACCCATCATTTCTGTGTGTTGAAACGAATAGAATCAATGGTTGTCTGTTCTCAGACATTTAACAGTGTGGGGAGTGCAGTGGTAGGTACCTCCTATAGGAAGTTAAAGGTTAAATCGGGTTCTTGTGACTTAGGAATCTCGGTGTCCTTGTCTGCTCCTCCATGTGTGACATTGGTGGCATCATCACACCTTTCCTGGTCTACCGTCTCACCGACATCTGGCTGGAGTTCCCACTGGTCGTATTTGGTGAGAAAGTGCCATAGTTTTAATTACTAGTGATCAGCAACATTAGTGTTATATTTTTTAATGCTCTCAAGTTAGTACCAACACTGAGCTATGGAACTGAGACCTTAGAAGCACAAATTGAAGGCAAGATGAGAAGAAAGAGACATTTCTCTGAGACACCCCCAAACCCCTCTCCAGAGATGTCCGTCCCCCTCAGGTCCGTCAAAGAAAGAACCCTGCTGTCTCTGTTCCCAAAACACTCTTACTTCATTACTTCAAAGACAGATGTTTAAAATGTCAAAACCCAGATAGTATGGAATTCCCAACGAATAACATGTGTCAGCAAGACAGAGCCCATATGTTGATACCCACCCCACCCCTACCTTTCCCCCAATAGAGTTCAAGATGAGGTGCCGCATGGCCCCTTCTGCTACTGCCAGAGGAGTCAGGAGCTGATAGGAATCACCCAGCTGCTTCCTAGCCCTCTCCCTCCCTCCTTGCTAGTGAGTGGATAGAGTATGTCAGCCTTTATAGATACTGATCACAAAATATAAAAAGGTCCCAGGGACCCTGAGCACCCCTATCCAGTCATTGTGCACTGCTCTCTGCCCTGTTACAGACTATGGGGCAACTGCCTGCCTACATGTGCCCACAGGGATGACTGTGGATTCAGATCCGGGCTCACATTCACCTGCTCAGGGTTAACTCGAGCACCTTGGTACACCACTTCAGCCTACTTTCAGATCCACTCTGAGAGGCTTTTGGACTTAATTAAAGCTACCCTTTTCCCAGGGCACACCACACTGACTTTTCCCATAGACTCTCTGGCAAATGCACCCACTACTGCTCTCTTGGAGCTACATGCCGCCCCCTACACTTACCTTGGTTTGTTCCTCCCCTTCCCTTGTTCTTGAGAGGGAAGTTGTCCACACTGAAAGGCCTGCCAGGGAAAGTTTCAGGCTGTTGCTACGACTCTCCATCAAAACAGACCCAGTGAAATTTTTCCACGTTCCATCTTGTTAACAAGATGGCCAACACTGATAGCACATGGGCTCTTTGCCCTGAGATAACCAGAGTTACCAGGCCCACTAACAAGTGGCATGTGCCCCAAAACTCTGACTCCCAGGCACTGGCGGGGGGTCCACAGGACATTTCTAGACAGCAAATAGAGGCTCTGTGTTTCTGTAACCACCTAAGAAAAGTCTAGGCCCATATGAAGTGGTGTGGTCCCTTGTCCCATTTCCTTCTACTGGAGGACAAAAGGGATTGTATTTCAAAGACTGCAGCAAACTCAAAGATGGTCCCAAGTCCACCTCTGCAAGGCTTTTTGTCAACTTCCTTTGCCCACCTTTAACCTGGTGGCAAGAAAATAACTAAGATTCTTCTTCTCTCCCTCCATCCCTCCTCTCTTCTTTCTCCTCCTCTTCTTCCTCTCTCCTCTCTCTCTCTCTCTCTCTCTCTCTCTCTCTCTCTCTCTCTCCTCTCCCCTCTCTCTCCCTCCTCTCTCTCATGAGCTATCTCATCTAAGAAGCCTAAAAATACTGGCTAAGCATTCACTGGAGGGCCAGGTGTGGCTCAGTGACACAGCATTTGCTCAGCACAGGTACAGCCTCAGTGCCATCCACAACAGCAGGGTAAGACAGGTAACAATCACACAGAAGGTGAACAATGGTATCCTGGTTAAAATGCTAATCTTGTGGTCTACTATTCACTGGACTGCACTGACTTCAGACGGAGCTTGGGATTTATTTAGCTTACACTTCCAAGTCACAGTCCACCACTGAGGATCTCAGGAACTCAGAGACAGGAACCACAGAGGAGCCCTGCTTCCTGGCTCACTCTCTGGCTTCCTCTGCTACCCTAGCCAAGGCCCACTTGCTTAGGAATGGCATCACCCACAGTGGGCTGGGCCCTCCTCCATCAATCATCAATGGAGAAAATCTCTCACAGAGGTGGCCACAGGCCAATCTGGTCTGGATAATCATTCAAATGGAGTCCCTGCTTCCCAAGTGACTCTAGGTAGTGCCAAGTTTACACTAAAAAACTAAGCAAGGGGCTCAATGATTCTTCAGTGATTAGGGGCACTGGATGCTCTTGCAGAGGACCCAGATTTGTTTCCCAGCAGCCACATAGCAATTAATAACTGTCTAGAGGGTCCAATGACCTCTTCTGGGCTCAGCAGCACTGGACCATGTGGTACACTGACATACATGCAGACAAAACACCCACACGCATAAAATAAATGTTTAATTATTTTTAATTAAACAGCCCAGAGACAGTGCTTCATTATGTAGGGCATATGACCTTAAATTCACAGTTCTCACACCTTTTCTCTCCCAAATGCTAGGATTGCAGGTGAGTACCGCCATTCTCAAGGCTCTGAGCATCTGGACTTGAACCAAATGGCTCCACTATGCTTGTGATAGTATTATATATGCATTAATACACAGTGAGTTGTTCTTTAACCAAAAGAACTGGATTATATTCACTCATGGCGTGCGTGTACGTGTGTGTGTGTGTGTGTGTGTGTGTGTGTGTGTGTTTGCATGGATGAGGAGTTCTGTTTTCTCCTCCTACTTTGTGGGTGGGTCCTGGGGATTGAACTCAAGTTTAGCAGAAAGCTTCTTGACCCCACCGAGCCATCTTGCCGATCCTCATGCAGTTATTCTTGTTGACTAGCGATGGTCCAAGTTTCTGACTTGTTCCCAATGCTAAATGCTTTATATTGGCAGAGTTATGTTCTTCCTCGTATGGTTAGGTGTTTTTTTTTCCAGAGTTATTTTCTAACTCTGAAATTTCTTAACTCTGTGGCAATGTCCCATAGCCTAGAATAACCTTGACTCAAAATGTTAAGTATTTCATTTCCCTAAAAGGAATTGTAATCCAATGGTGTTTGGCATTGGGTTTATTATTTATGGTAGAAAATAGGGTGTTGAAAGGTGGCAAGGGAGTCTATAAATAAGAATGGGAAAACACACCCCCCAAAAGAGTGAGGGAAACAAGGAGACCCTAATTATAGAGACTGCCTTTCGGCTCTTGACGTGATTCTCATCTGTCTCAGCTGTGGTTGGCCTTGTTGCTGGGGGACTTGTGCTGTTGCTACCTGAGACCAAAGGGAAGGCTCTGCCTGAGACCATCCAGGACGCTGAGAATATGCAGAGGTAGGAACCTGGGCTCCCCAATGAACTCCTCCACAGACATTTAGAGACACTTCTGCTTCCCCCCCCCCCCCGGGGAGAAAGATTAGGTTGAACTCCACATCTCGTATCACGGGATCAAAGCAAGCTACATCAAAGCATTAAACATCAAACAGAGACAAGAAATTAGTGAAAATGTCATAGGAGGATTGGTTATAATTCACAGCTTCAAAATGGGCAAGGCCAGTCTAAATGTGACCAAAAAAAAAAAAAGTCCAGGGCCTATGGGAGTCATCACTGGTAAACCTGGATGAAGTGTTTAGTACTATACAAAGGCTGGCTTTCTGAATGTACATGGAGAGCTCTAACAAAACCAAGGGAGCTGAGCAATGGTAGTCCATGCCTTTAATCCAAGTACTCCAGAGGCAGAGGCAGGTGGGTCTCTGTGAGTTCCAGGTGAGCCTGGTCTACAGAGTGAGTTTCAGGACAGCAAGGGCTACATGGAGGAACCCTGTGTTGAAAAAATAAAACCAACCAAACAAACAAACAAAAAACCATGAGAACTTCTTCCCCCAAAAAGGAAGGGGCCAGGGCCCCTGACTCAGCAGAAAGGAAAGTGAATCGCTCACATGGACATGAAAGTAAGTCCCACCTCTTTCATAACCAGACAGGTAATCCTCTGGGTCGTCAGAGATCAAACTTCCAGGAGCACACTGTACTTGGGAAAAATGTGCAGGACCCAGCAGCCCCCATGTGGCTGACACACTGAACCCTTCATGATGGCGACATGTGGGGGTAGGACTAATCGTTAAAGGATCTTTGAATGCAACAAAAGTTTAGAGGAATCTAAATGCCCTGCAGTTGGGAATCCAGTTGAACAACTTATTACACCAAACACTGTATAGCCACTAAAAAGAATGATATAGCTTTATATTCACTGCTAAGAGAAGTCCTCCAAACTATACTATCATTGGTAAAAAAAATAAAATAAAAGCATAGAAAAGCATTCATTCTAACATTTGGGTAAATACAACATAAAACGTAGACATACAAGTATAAAATCGTATTGAAAATAAAATGATGACAGTATAGAAATATTCAAGTAGCTCCCTTAATCTGAGGTTTTTATTTCCATTCTTTCTACTACCTCTGGTTGTAGAAATATTAACCTGTGGTCCCATGGAGCTTTTCTAAAGTGAGAAATGGCACGTAAGCTCAACTCCCAGGATCTGTGACAAAGCCAGATGTGGGAACCTGGAACAGGCATCTCTTCTTGTTGGCAATTTATGGGAGCCGCTGGATGGTAACTCTACTCTTTGGAGAGCAAACCTTTTGTGGTAGACCAGAGTCCCCCATTTCCTATTGTCCTGGGCCTGGTCCATTTCTTTAACTGACTGGTTCCCGTGACTATGTGCATTAGAAGCACCTAGCTAAAGCAGCCCCACCCGTCTGAAGCATCTCCCTATGCATGTTACCCTCTGCCCTGGAGGACAGAGACTCCATCCTGAGCATACTTACGTTCCTACAGCTGTCACATCCTGGCAGAATAAGCCCCAGACTTGTACCATATACTAGTCAAAGTCCCTCCAGGTTTTTCCTCAGCTAGCTCCCACGGCAGGTGGGTAGTCCTATATGAAGGTGGGGAACACAGGCTTAGACTCACATAAGCCATCCAGATGACCTCGGGCTTTGGGATTTCATGGGAAAGTGAAGAGAAAGCTGATCTATTAGGCTAAGAGTCCTGCAAAAAGGGGCAAGAGGCAGGAGGGCAGGCCACGAAGTTGGTACTGAGAGCACACACCTGTTATGTGTCCCAGGCACAAAGAACACTGAAGGAGCTGAGGGAGTTTGCAACCCCATGGAGGGAGCAACAGTGTCAACTGGTCAGGCCCCCTGGTGCTCCCAGAGACTGGACTATGAACCAAAGAATACACATGGAGGGCCTCATGGTGCTGGCCACATATGTGGCAGAGGATGGCCATGTTGGCCATCAGTGGGAGGAGAGGCCCTTGGGTCTGAGGATGTTAGATGCCCCAGTATATGGGAATGCCAGGGAGGGAAGAAAGGAGTGGGTGGGGGGTGAGAGAGCACCCTCATAGAGGCAGGGGGAGGGGGGATGGGATAGGGAGTTTCCAAAGGGGAGACCTGGAAAGGGGAAAACATCTGAAATGTAAATAAAGTAGAAAAATAAAAAATAAGGTAAGTGGAATTCCAAATATCAATATACTGATTATGTATTATAATCTTAATACATTTTTCTAAAATGTTAATAGAAAGAAAGAAAGAAAGAAAGAAAGAAAGAAAGAAAGAAAGAAAAAAGAAAAAACAGGACCAAGAAGGAGCCCTTCCCTGCCAGCAAGGGCTCTCAGCCTACACAGCCTGTCTGACTTGTCTGTTTGCCCTTCACCCCCAAGCCTGCTTCCTTTTCTGTAAATGAGGTGTGGTGAGAGCAAACATTTTCTAGGACTCTCAACTAGTACTTTCCAAAGCTTTTTTATGCATTCTCTCATCAAATGCTCACAAAATGGGTCTTACCATTAACCCCATTGACAGCTGAAAAGAGCACAGGCCCAGAGAGAAACTCTGTCACATAACCAGTAAGCAACAAAGCCGTGGTGCCAATGCCACAGCCAGGTTCCATGGCCACAGCCTCTGCTTATCATAAGAGGGTTGCTCATACCTAGAATAAAGCAGCTCCACCTGTGTGCAGGGATAGGCCTTCAGACCGTGTCCGTCAATATGTTTACTGCTGCTCTTGCTGTTTCTGGTGTAGATGTTGCCATTGCTCAGGCTTCCTTACCATAGCCATTGATATTACAGTTGACACAGCTGCTGCTGTTGTTGCTGCCATTGGTGCTGCTGGTACTCATGCCCCTATATCTGTCACTGATGTAACTGATGATATCACCACTGCAGTTGCTACTGCAACTGTTGCTGTTGTTACTGCTGAAGCTGCTGCCATTGTTGCTGATACTCTTGTTGCTAATGGGACTGTTGCTAATGCATTCGGTGCTATTGTTTCTGACCTAGGTCTTTGATGCAGCCAGCCTCAGCAGCTATTGGCATTGTTACTACTGCTCCTGTTGTTACTGATGCTGGTTGTTACTGATGTTATTGTTGTTGCTGCTGTTGTTGGTATTGTTTCTGTTGCTGATACAGCAGTTACTGATGATGCTGCAGTTGCTGAAAACAATGCTGTTTCTGCTGAGGCCATTTTTAGTACTGTTGATGTCATCATTGCTAGTAATGCTTGTGGTGCTGATTGTTGCTGCTGCTGTTGCAGTTACTGTTGCTGCTACTGTGGCTGTTATTTCTGTTTCTGTTACTGTTATAGTTGCTATAGTCACTGTTGTTATCCTTGCTGTTGTTGCTGCTGCTGCTGCAACTATTCCTGCTGTCACTGTGGCTCTTATTCCCCGTATTCTTGCTATTGCTGCTGTTACGGTGACTATTGTTGCAGTTACTGTTGTTGCTGCTGTTACTGTGGTGGTGGCTGTAGTTAATGCTGTTACTGCTGCTGACACTGTGGCTGTTGCTGCAGTTACTGTTGCTGAAGTTGCCAGTATTCCTGTTATTGTTGCTGTTGCTGC
>JADRCH010000730.1:176564-288144 GCA_019843965.1 Rhynchomys soricoides | reverse complement strand
AGAGAGAGAGAGAGAGAGAGAGAGAGAGAGAGAGAGAGAGAGAGAGATTGAGTAGAGAAATGGAGGTCGGCCACGACCATATGGAGAGAGGGGGGAATGGAATGGGGAGAGAAGGGGAGCAAGTGGGCAAGTGGCAACTTAATCTATTTCTCCACCTGTAATAATGTGTTTCAATATCCTGTCAAGTCCAGGCACTTACTACACCCAGGACAGCTCCAGAGAAGCAACCTTCAGATGCTCCAAACTCCTCTCAGACACAGACACTTCTACTGGACCTGTTCCTTCTGACCTATGCTCAGATGGCTCCACAGACCCTGGACAGCAAGGAAACAGCCAGCTCTCCTACAACTGGACAAACATCCTCCACGCCCATTCTTCTAGGTTCCCCAGAGACACATCACCCCCAATGCCTGCGTGAAGCAGTCAGGCATTATGACGACCCTATTCCTGCTTTGCCATTGCCTCTTTTTTTCTTTCTTTCTTTCTTTTTTTTTTACTTTATTTACATTTCAAATGTTTTCCCCTTTCCAGAACTCCCCTTTGGAACCTCCCTATTCCCTTCCCCCTCCCCTGCCTCTATGGGGGTATTCACCCACCCACCCACCCACTCTCATCTTCCCTCCTTGGCATTCTCCTATACTGGGGGATCTAACACCCTCAGGCCCAAGGGCCTCCCCTCCCCCTGATGGCTAACAAGACCCTCCTCTGCCCCATATGTGGTCAGCACCATGGGTCCCTCCATGTGTATTCTTTGGTTGATGGATCAGTCTCCAGGAGTATCGGGGAGTCAGGCCAGTTGCCACTGTTGCTGCCTTTCTGGGGATGCAAACTCCCTCAGCTCCTTCAGTCCCTTCCCCAAGTCCTTCATCTGGGACCTCACACTCCACCCTATTGTTGCTGTGAAGTGACTCTTGGGTATTTCGAACTTTTGGGCTAATAACCACTTATTTTTCTTTTTAATTAAACCAAAACAGGGGAATGTTAGCATTCTGTCTAAACTCCACCCCACAGTTACCTGGCATTGTGTACTTGGCTCAGTAGCTGGAGCAAGTATTTACCATCACATTTTGTGGAAGGAAAATCTACTTTTCCTTAACAGAGAACAATGTGACTAGTAACCAAGGACAGATCGTCCAAGTTCTTATCAGATGACAGCATATGAACCATGATAACTTAAATGTCTATCTGGAAAGAGAAACTCAAGAATTCTTTGCTTGTTGAAAACTCGAGATTGATGAGCTATGTTGGGAAACAGTTGACCCAATAATCATCCAAAACTGGAAAGCCAGTGAAGTAAATGAGCCGTGTGTTTTCATCCATTCAAACCCAATGAAGGTGTAGACTGGGATGTGATTGTGATTGTGTGTAACATGTATCTTCCCTAGCTTCCTCTGAGGAAACAGGTTCTCTCTCTCTCTCTCTCTCTTTTTTTTTTTTTTTTTTTTTTTTTAAGAAAGGGAAGGTCATGACCTGCTCGGGCTGCAACCCAACCACATCTGTGAAGCTGACAAAGATGTCAGAATTCTGCTCACCCAGAAATGACTATTTAAAAAAAGAAAAAAGAAAAACAGCAAGCATTTATCACTATCATCCATTTTTAAGTGGCCACTATTGATTTCTTACACTCTGAACCCTCTAACAGCTGGCTCGGGGTTGGACGTGGCAATAAGATGTGTTCGCTTTAGCAGTTCGCTGTGCTCGGGACCAGTCTGCCTGTAGCATGAGCTTCCAGCAGAATGGAAGGTGTCTGCTCCATTGTATAAAGGTTCACCAAACCGTATCTTCCCAGGTATTTCCCTACAATCTCCTTCACTCTTCCAAGGAAAGACCCCAACATCCAATTGTATGGGGGGACCCAGATATGGTGTCTTGATTTAGACTGATGTCTACCAAGTCTGGGATTCTGGCTCCTCTTCTGCAGGAGGCATTGCTTGGAAATGAAAGGGTGCTGTTAGAAAATATCTGGGCTAGAGCGATGCTCAATCAGCAAAGCCTTTACCATACAAGCATGAGCACGGAACAGTATTTGCAGAAAAGGCCAGGCATGGGGGGGGGGTGCCTCTCTGCTCAGATCCTTCTTAAAATAAAGGTTTCCCATTGTGGACACAGGAGAATCACTATTCTGTGTGACATGGATCCTGGGAATGATTAATGTAAGAACTAAGGGCTATTCCAAAGACCCCTTCAAACTTGACTTCAGGGAACCCTTGCAGCTTCCTCTAATGGAATGATTCAGGCATCCCAGAATGGGGAGCTGCTACAGCCAAGCAGCCCCAAGTCAATAAAGTTTGATAAATGATCAAGCAAGGCTCTTAAACATGGTAAGTCCTTGTGCTATGTGGATATGCAAGTAGAAACTAACAAGAGTTTGTAGAAAGAGAGAAGAAGACTCAATAGTCCTAACTTCAATTACTCAAAGTTTTCACTTGAAATTTATTGCTGAGGCCAAGAGGCAGGAGTGGCTTAGGCATGTGGACACTGTGGAGAGTTTCCCCATTTACTTCTGGACTTCTGCTATATATCTCAAACTGTCCTTTAGAGCACAGTACACAGTTACACAGAGCCCCTTGGATAGGGTGAGTTTTCTATAGACTCATTCCTACACATGGGCATGTACAATGTGCACCCTCCTCCACAACCTCTCCCTCTCTCTCTCTGTCTCTCTCTCTCTCTCTCTTTCACACACACACACACACACACACACACTGGAAATGACCCCAGTCTTTTGAAACCTCAAAGCCAGCCCCCAGGGACATGCTTCTTCCAACACAGCCACATCTCTTAATCATCCCGAAACAGTCCCACCAGTGAACCCCAAGCATCAAACGCAGGAGCCTATGGGGGCCAATTTTATTCAGACATCACAGTAGGGAGAGCCTTTTGCATAGAAGGACTGTTGACTTTGACTAGCATGCTATCTTCAATTTGCTTAAGTTGCTCCTTAGTCTTTTTAAGGGTCTCTTGTTAATTGTTTTCTATAGAGAGAAGTTTAAATGTGTTTAATTTTATGTATTTATTTTGTGGGTGTGGATATTTTGCCTGTGTGTATGTCTATGCACTACAGGCATGCCCAGTGGTCAGAGAGGTCAGTTGTCACCATGTAAGTGCTGGGATACCAACCCAGGTTCTCTGGAAGAGCTGTCAGTACTCCTAACCACTGAGCCGTCTCTCCAGCCCTAAAGTTTAAATGTTTTGTAGCCAGTGGGTGGATCCATCTTGTTTTCTTTCCTCTGTGCTTTTGTAATGAGACTTCCTCTGAGAAGGTTTTGCCTGAGCCTAAATCGCAGAGGTGTTGACTAGTGCAGAATTCTAGGGTATGAAATCATTTCTCACATTGAATAGTCTAACAAGAATGGGCTTTGGTGGTACCTGGAAGGCACTGATAGATGACTCCAACTTTTAGGAAGGCTAGTATTCAAGGGTAACCGGTCTTGATAAAACTCCTGTGGAGAAGTCCAGAATGGTGTGTCCCTGTCTAAACTCTGCTCTGCCCCTTGGCCAGTACTCCTGGCTCAGCTCTGCCCCTCTGCCCATACCCTCAGTCTCTCTGGGTTCCCATCCCTGGCTCACTTACCCTCTGTTTTATTATCCAGGCTCAGCCCAGAATTGGGGGTAAAGAGAAATTTAATTCCACATTCCAGCCCTCTGCCAGAGCTTGCTGTATCTACCATGCCATGCCGGCTTTCCCCGTCTCTTCTGTTGGTAATACCCATCTTTGCTTCTTCTCTGCATTCCTGCAATTTCTTGGGCCTACCTTCTTCAGACTCTCGATTCTGGTTTTTCAGAATATTTGATCTGTTGTCATCTCTGTGGCTTTTCCAGAGTTTCTTTTCCTCTAAACAAAATATGTACATCCAAAGATTCTTGTGTTGCCATGACTACATCATCTTCGCACTTGTCAGAGGAAGCACTTTGCGATTTTGCTGCTGTTTGTTTCTCTGCACGGGTCAGAGGTCACACTCTTTCAGAAGGAAACATTTTTATGCTTGATTCTCTTTTCTCTGCTCATTTCTTCTTTTTAGATACCAAATCTACAAAGTGGTCTGTTGAGCAGATAAACCACCAACATACTGTGGCATTATCACAGACTATGCGGGTCAGTCATTCTTCCAGTCATATGGGAATAGACCTGTAGAGAAGACAAAAGTTTAGATCTGCCAATGTTTTCCTTTGCTGTGAGTCTTGAGGCCTATGGCAAATGAGATTTTGTACCTGTCCATGGATCACCCTGCTCTTTGAATCCCTGACAATGATGGACATGTTCTAGCACTAAGGGCTTGGCTACAGGATCCCATCCACTCCTTTTTCCTGACTGAATGCAGAGCCTAGATGTTCTCTACATGTGATCTGTATCCCCTCAGTTACCACTCTGGGAATGGAGAGTCAAGCCACTAGGCATGTTGAGCTCATGAGCTTCTATTCCTGTTGCAGGCGGAAGAGCAGAATAATTCACCCCCTACCTCGAGATTCTTTGGAGAGTTTTTGAGCCACTATAACCTAGCAAATGAAGGTTAAGCACACAGAAGCTATAACTTGGTGAAAACAGGAATTTACCTCAGCTAGGATGAAGCATCAATGCATCTCACTGAAAAAAAAAAAATAGTGGGTCTCATACAGTGACATCATTATCTTCTTGAATAGGCTGAGAGCTCGAAAGGTCCCTAAGGGAAGACTTTCAAGTAAACTGATTTTGCTTATTGACCCTTCCTCAGTAGGAAAGCAAACAAATTCCATACTCATTCAGAAGACATGACACAAACATATTAATATTGTCTATTCCAGAAAACAGGAGAACAATTAGGTAATCGCTCTAAGGTAGCTTGTGGGGGTGGGGGAATCCACTCACATGCTCCTACCTCTTGGTCATCTTTAGTGATAGTCTCTCCTGTCATCTGTTTATCATTGTTGTCTGATTTTCCCAGGGACACCCACAGCCCAAGAAACGATCCCCACACATCGAGCCTGTTATAAGTCAGTGAACTCCTTAGGGGCGCCTCACGGGAATATGAACAACTCCTGAGGGTGACATTTTCCCAGTAACTCATGTACACCTCCATCTTCTAAGCTCCTATTTCGTATGGCTTTAAGACAGAATTGATGTGTACCTGGACTTAGAGAATAAAGAAGCAGAGACAGCTATCGACTGGTGGAACATAAGACGCTGGTAAAGCCAGACCCTGGAAAGCTGGGTGATCGTGTATACCACACCCTGCCATTACTGGGCCTTCTGCTGGTCTCTGCAAGCACTAGGCAACTGTTAGAAGGCTTTGCTTTGCTTTACTACACTCTAGTACAAACAATAAAGTGAAGGCTTGCAGCAAAATGAGGTCAACCGTCTGGAGTTCAGAGGACTAGTCTCACTGCGTTGCCTGTCTCTTAAGTTCAATGAGACCAGATGTAACTCAATGAAGCTTCAATGGGAGCCTCTCCCACCTTTCCTGTGCTTGAACTGAAACCCTAGTATATAGGACTGTGACTGGCCAACAACAGATGGTTGATTAATAAGGGCTAAACTTGGCATGATGTACAGTTAGGTGATATGTCAGATAAAAGATCTCTTGGTGAGACTGGAGAGATGGCAGCTCACAGTTAAGAGCTCTTCCAGATAACCTGAGTTCAGTTGCCAGCACCCACATCCGGTGGCTCACAACTGCCGATAGATTCAGTCTCAGGAGGATCTGATGCCCCCTTCTGGCCTCCAGAGACGCTCCTACACTTGGAATATGCTCATACACAGATACATATGCAACATAAAATAAATCTAAGAGATATTTCTTATGGCAGAATATTCTTTCCTTTTGGCCTTTACTCAAGAAGAAATCGATATAAAGGAAGAGGCGGGGAGCTAGTCCTGCGAGCCCACAGTGATGATTAATTTGTAAAAGCTCAAAGTTGTAGGCAAGAGTATTTCTCCCTATTGTTCTTGAAAAACCTCCATTCAGTATTCTTAAAGGATTCACTGATTTGTTGATTGCAATGGCCAGGTTAATCTCTGCCACTACTAAGGCCATTTGATGCAGTCTCTGTACCCACTATCATTGTGACTCCTACATGGGCTTTAGACAAAACTAGGTGTCTTAGTCAGAGTTTCTATTTCTGCAAACATCATGACCAAGATGCAAGTTGTGGAGGAAAGGGTTTATTGAGCTTACACTTCCATGCTGCTGTTCATCACAAAAGGAAGTCAGGACTGGAACTCAAGCAGGTCAAGGAGCGGGAGCTGATACAGAGATGATGGAGGAATGCTGCTTACTGGCTTGCTTGCTTCTGGCTTGCTCAGCTTGCTTTCTTACAGAACCCAAGACTACCATCCTAGGAATGGTTCCACCCATAAGGGGCCCTCCCCCCTTGATCACTAATTGAGAAAATGTCTTACAGCTGGATCTCATGGAGACATTTTCTTAACTGAAGCTCCTTTCTCGGTGATAAGTCCAGCCTGTGTCAAGTTGACACACAAAACCAGCCAGTACAGGTTGTGAAGTTGAAACTTAACGGTTCTTTGGAAAGTTGGTTGGATGGTGTTTTGCTGGGGCAAACGAGTGAAGGAACATTTTGTTAAAGTGGACACAGGTGTGAAAGGCTCAGGCTGACTCATAAAGGAATGTTTTGCTGAACCAGACACAAGAAGAGAGGAAGTTCTGCTAAAGCAAGCACATGAAAAGACATGTGGTGAAGGATTCTTTGCAAACAACATGCAAATATTGGTCTGCCTTACATTGCATAGTTGAGCTGCATTTATCAGGACTCCATAGAGTTAACTGCACCAAAAAACTTCTGGTGGTGTGCTGCAGTTTCTTGCCACTTCCACAGACTCAGGCTGATTGGATGCACGTGCTAAGGCAAGATATGTACTGAGGCAAAACCCACGCTGAGGCAGGGCTCATGGAGGACATGTGATGTTTAAGGGGTATAAATAGGACTCCACAGAGTGACAGAGAGAGAGCTAGGTCTCCAGTCTTTGCTGATCTTTGCTTCCCTGAGAGAGACACAGCTGAGAACTGTTCCTGGTGTTCCTCCTGGTCCCTCCTGCTGACTGGTGCTAAGGCTGAGGCCTGGCTGTCTCTGCTAGGTTAAGTCACCACTGACTACCAGCCCACAGATGGTGCAACCCACAAGGGACCCTCCACCCTTGATCACTAATTGAGAAAATGCCTTACACCTGGATCTCATGGAGGCCTTTCCTCAACTGAAGCTCTTTTCCTCAACTGAAGCTCCTTTCTCTGTGATAACTCCACTTGTGTCAAGTTGACACAAAACCAGCCAGGGCACGAGGGCACTTCAGTTGTATGTGCAGCAGGAGCCACACCACTGACCTCAGAGCAGAGACATCAGAAGACAACAGTTTCAACGCCTCTCATAGGTCTCACATCAGCATTTGGAAAGGGCATAGCTCTGGTCTCACTTCTTCCTCATCCAGAGAGGGCAGCCTTTAGTCTGGACCCCTGTGAGCAAGGGGAAGTCCGACACAGATACAATGGCTGTGTCTTCAACTTTGAACAAAACCAGCTGGCAAATGGTAACCCAACTGTAAGAGAAAAAAAATCACCTAGCATCTCCTAACTTCTTATGCCTGGAGGTCTGAAGCTCTCTCTCAAATCCCCAGGTGGTACTTCTCTGCACCTTTGGTTTTGGTGGCAGGCACTCCGCTTTCATGTTGCTTCCATTCCCTCCTCAGCCTCTGGGTTGAAGGGGTTTTACCTTCTCCTTAACCTTTATGGCTAAGTGTGATCAGTAGAGAGACATCAGAAGATCATTTCTATTTGCTTAAACAAAAAGAATACATTGGCTAGAAAGCTATCCCAAACAACATCACACATGTCTTGCAAGTATGAGGACCTTAGTTCAACCCCCAGAACCCACATAAAGAGCGGGGCAAGGTAGCTCACGCTTATAGTCTCAGTGCTGGGGATGTGGTAAACCTGGGGATCACTGGCAAGTCAGCCCAGCTTGATGGGATGTTGGGAGCCGCCTGAGCACCCACATTCGCCATTACAAGATGGCGCCTACATTCGGCCGAGGACAAGTTGTAAACAGGCTAGTGCGCATGCACCTGGTAATTTTCCACCTCAGAGTCTCAGCCTCTCTCGTGGCGTCATCTGGCCTGGTGTGCGGGAGCCAATGGGGAAGCTCCATGTCCCAGGCAAGCGCTGTGACCCATATAAAGGGCGGGTGTTCTATTGTTCTGGGTCTCCACTCGTGGCAAGCTTATGCTCTCCCTCTCAAGATGCATTAAAGCTTTACTGCAGAAGGATCCTATGTGTGCCGCGTCGTTCTTGCTGGCGAGACCGTAGCGTGGGACAATGGGCAAGCTCCAAACCAGTGAGAGACTAAAAACATAAGGCAGGGTCCAGGGAGATGGCTCAGCAGATTAAGTACTTGCTCCACAAACAAGAAGACTGAAATTTGGACCCCCAGAACCCATGGAAATGCTGGTGGGTGTGCTAGTGTGCTTGTGATTGCAGTCTTGGAGGGCAGAGACAGGAAAAGAGCAAGCTGGCTGTCGAAACAGCTCTGAGTTTAATGAGAGACCCTACCTCAAAGAATAAAGTGGGACAGTTGTCAAGGAAGAGTGTTGACGTCAACTGCTGGCATCCATATGCACACACGTGCACAGGTACACTCACACACACATGTACCCACTCAAATCTAAATACACATGCCATTCACACTTGAACATGAACACACACACACACCACCATCACCACACACATGAAAAGAAGAGAGGAACAGGAGGTAGACAACACCTGAAGCGCAAGACATAGACACATGTGCATACATATGACCTGCACATCAATACACAGACAGAGAGAGACAGAGACAGACACAGAGACTGAGAGAGGAGTCTTAAGTGCATGTGTCTGAATAAAATTTCCCAGTTCAATAGTTAAATTCACTGTTTTTATTTCCTCAGTGACATGCTATCAGGCCTTCCGGGCAGTTTCCCCTGGGTATGTCAGAGCTAGGGCTGGTTCACTTCTGCATAGTCACCTGATATGACTCTCTCTGACTAGGGGAAGTGAAATGGGGGGGGGAGCTGTGGCTATAGGGGTTCAGGTTTTAACCATTCCATCGTTTGGAAGGATTGATGAGGCAGCTATCCCATTCTACGAAGCCACTGCCCATCTGAGGAGCTTACCACCCATAAGTAGCTGATGTGTCTTGTGTAGTTAAGCCTGTGGTTGTGTCCGCGTTGAGCATGTACAGATTTGTCAATATTTCCTAAGTATTTTCTAAATAGAAACATCTAATAACTATTTACAAAATACTTAAATTATATTATACATTGAATAATCTAGGTTAAATTATATGCATATGCAAATACTGTATTCCCCTAGGGTCTTGAGTATCTGCAGGTTTGGGTACCTAGAAAGGGGAAGAAGATTATGAAAGGAACCTTTGTGAAGACTGTGTGACAATGGTGAAACTGTTAGGGTTACAGAGAACAAAGTGGGAGGAAGAGCTGGTTTGCAATTTCAAAATTTTCAGAATGGACTAAGGAATTGTGTCTATTAAAAGCGTGTTTTCAGGGCTGGTGCATTAGCGCGGCAATGCAGAGCATACATCGTTCTTCCGGAGGACCCCAGTTCAGTTCCCAGCCCCCATATTGTAAGACTCAACCACCTGTAAGTCTAGCTCCAAGAGATCTGACACCCCCTCCTGGCCTCTGAAGGGACCTGCCCTCATGTTCATATATCCCTACAATTGGAATATGACTTAGAAAAAGAAATCTTAAAAAAATGTTTCAGTATATTTTGGGTTTTGTTGGTTTTTACTTTTTATATATCTTAGTTTCTTTTCCTGTCATTGTGATAAATACAAGTCAAGGGAGGAAGGCTTTATTCTGGCTCACAGTTCGAGGTTCTGAACATCATGATGGGGAAGTGGAGGCAGCGGGAGCATGAAGCAACTGGTGACATCACATCCACAATCAGGAACCAGAGGGAACGTGTCATGGTTTGTATATGTTTGGCCCAGGGAATGGCACTATTAGAGGGTGTCGCGCTGTTGGAGTCGGTGTGTCACTGTGGGTGTGGGCTTTAATACCCTGATCCTAGCTGCCTGGAAGCCAGTATTCTGCCAGCAGCCTTCAGATGAAGATGTAGAACCCTCAGCTTCTTCTGCACCATGCCTGCCTGGATGCTGCCAGGCTCTGCCTTGATGATAATAAACTGAACCTCTGGACCTGTAAGCCAGTCTCAATTAAATGCTATCCTTAAAAGACTTGCCTTGGTCATGGTGTCTGTCCATAGCAGTAAAACCCTAACTAAGACAGAAAGGAATGACAGTGCTAGGCACTCCGTGCTGTATAGTCCAGGTTCATCTGGCTAGGGAAAAGTGCACCCAGAATAAAAACGGATCTTCCCACTCAGTGTAATCAAGATAACCCCTCACAGCCATGCCAGAGGCCCACCCTCCAAAGCATCCCAAATTCTGTCGAGTTGATAGTTAACACTGACTGTCACACCATGTGACAACTCTGTGATTTATGAGGCGGTAGATGAGTATGAATCACCATGCGTGGTGGTGGCCTCTGCCTGGAGTTCTCTACCTTCCAGGACCACAGCCTACACACTGAGCAGTTTGGGCTCTCGGCTCCAATGTTATCCGTTTCCATCCAGATTGAGACCCTGAAGTTTTTCACCTTGGTCCTTAGGTCACTGAAGTTCTGGGCAGCCAACACGTTTTCATATAAAATGATCAAGCCACAGATGCTGCGATTTTCAGCATGTGTTAGTTGTCCCTCCCTTCACCCATGTGTTCATCATGGATGCTTTCTAGCTGCACTGTTAATCCCCCCAGCACAGGGAGAGTGTTGGCTGTATTGAATAGACAGAGCAGTTTGTAAACTTTATAGAAACTCCTGGGTGCCTTTTCTTTGGCGCAAATTCTATTATTTGTTCTCTGTAAGTGCTGTGGCTCTTTTTATAGAGCCAAACTTATTCCAAGTGACCATAATTACTGTCTTTGCAATGTTGAAATCGTCTCTGCTTGGCCCTCTGGGTCCCTCCTTATTTAGTCATCTTTGTCTTTTTAACATTACCCTGGACATCTCTGAGGCCTCACTCTTTGGCAAAGACACTTGCCTGCCTTTGTGACCTTTGCCTTTGTGTGTGTGTGTATGTGTGTGTGTGTGAGAGAGAGAGAGTGTGTGTGTGAGTGTGTGTGAGAGTGTGTGTGTGAGTGTGTGTGAGTGTGTGTGTGTGTGTGAGTGTGTGTGTGTGTGTGTGTCCTTATGTCTAGTCACAGTACCCCTTCTTAAAAATCCTGTTTTATCAAATTATGGTTTGCTCTGTGGTATTGTGTTCTTGTGTTCATGTTTCTTCACTTAACTGCTGGCTTCCTTCTCACCCTTGCAATCCCCTCAGATAAAAAGACCTTTTTATTAATCTTTCTTTCTTCCTTCCCACCAAACGACATCCTAAATTACAATATTATCAAAAGCTTTATAAATCTTCTTTTTTATTTTTTCCTTTTAAGAAATAGTACCAGACAGCAATTTTTTCAGATTTGGGGCAGGGGGGGAAATCAGGTGTGGGGAGAACCTGGGAGAGAGGGCCAGGAGAATGAATGGAAATCAGGGGCTGGGAGAGCATCTCTAGGATGTGCTAGAGACCTGGAATGGGGGAGGCTCCAGGGAATCTATGTGGGTGATCCTAGCTGAGACTCCTAGCAGTAGGGGATACTGAACCTGAAGTTGCCACCTCCTGTAGCCAGGCAGGACTCCTAGTAGAGGATTAGGTACATCAACCCACCAACAAAATCTTCAACTCAAATCTGTCCTGCCTATAAGAAGTACAGGGACAAAAATGGAGCAGAGACTGAAGGAATGGCCAACCAATGACCAGCTCAGCTTGAGACTCATCCCATGGGCAAGAACCAGTCCCTGATACTATTAATGATACTCTATTATATGCTTGCTGACAAGAACCTAGCCTAACTGTCCTCTGAGAGGCTCCACCCAGCAGCTGACTGAAACAGATGCAGAGACTCAGAACCAAACATTAGATGGAGCTTGGAGAGTCCTGTAGAAGAGTTGGGGGACCCAGAGGAGATAGAAACTCTGTAGGAAGACCAACAGAGTTAAATAACCTGGACCCTTGGAGGCTCCCAAAGACTGAACCACCAACCAAAGAGCGTGCAGGAGCTGGACCTCACCCCACCCGACACATAAGTAGCAGATGTGCAGCTCAGTCTTCATGTGGGTCCCCCAACAAGTGGAACATGGGCTGGCCCTGACTCTGTTGCCAGCCTATGGATCCTGTTCTCCTACTTGACTTCCTTGTCTGATTTCAGTGGGAGAAGGTGTGCCTAGTCCTGCAGAGACTTGATGTGCTAGAGTAGGTTGGTATCCAGGGGAGGCCTCCCCCTTCTCAGAGGAAAAGGGGAGGGGCAGGGAAAGGGCTACATGAGGGGGAACCTGTGAGAAAGGGGGGCTGAGATCGGGATGTAACTCGAATAAATAAATTAATTGATGGAAAAAATAAATAAATTAAATGTAATGTGTATAATTTTTTGCCTGTAAGCATGTACGTGTACCACATACATGCCTAGCACTAGCAGAGGCTAGCCAGAATAGGATGTCAGGTCCCCTGGAACTGGAGTCATGGATGGTTGTAAGCTACAATGCAGGTGCTAGGAATTGAACCCAAGTTTTCTGCCCTCTGCAAGAGCAACGAGTGCTTTAAACGATGGAGCCATCTCTCCAGCCCCACAGCCAGAGGTTTTAAGATGCCCAGTTGTGGGCTGGGCACGTAGTTCTACTGCTGGAATGCTTGCCTGGCATGCAGGAAGCTCTAGGTTCCATCCCCACTACCATATCAAACCAAGCATGGTGGTGCAAGTGTAATCCCGGCAGATGGGAGGTGAGCCAAGAAAGGATAGAGCTGGAATCCAAGTTCATTTTCAACTGCATAGTAAGTTCAGGGCCATCCTGACCTACTTAAGACTCCATCTCAAAATAAATAAACAAACAAATAAATAAATAAACATTTCATAGCAAGTTCAGGACCAGCCTGATCTACTTATGGCTCTATCTCAAGATAAGTAAATATGTAAATAAATAAATAAATACACATTTTTGTAGCAAGTTCAGAGCCAGCCTGATCTACACAAGACTCTACCTCAAAATAAATAAATACATATTTTTTTAAGACGACCAATCATGATAGAGGCCATGAACAATTCAACAGTCCAAGGGTGCTTGGAATTCATCATCAGGAAATACTGGTGGCCATGAATCCAGCAAGGGATCACAAATAAGCTCCCATAGACTGTTACCAACACTGACTTATGCATACATAAAACAGAACATGATGAACACGTTCATGCAAGGACATGGCGTGGCCATGAGAAGCTGGGCTACATCTTCCAATGCTTGTCCCTCTTGGGAAGAAGTAGAAATTCTTTCTTCTTCTTCTTCTTCTTCTTCTTCTTCTTCTTCTTCTTCTTCTTCTTCTTCTTCTTCTTCTTCTTCTTCTTCTATAATGATAATGAATACCCCCTCAGCAATCCCACGTGCACCAAAATGGAAGCACAACACAGCTCTTCAGATGACAAGCTTCAAGGACCTGACACATGAAGTGGCTGAGTTGTCGAGCAGGGCTGAAGTTGCCGCTTAGTGCAGGTACCTCTCCTGCCAGATCTGTATGTTGGAGGACCAGAAAGTTTCCTCCTGTGAGCAGCCCAGTGAGGAGAGGCTGTCATAGGGCCCAGAGTGGCCTTTTGCCAGCAACTCCCCAGTTCTTCACAGTCGAGAATTACGTGTTCTTTCTCCTCATCCTAGATTTTATCCTAACTCCTAATCTCTTTTCCTTCCAGACAGCTCATCCAACCTCCTGCTCTTGGTCTCTACCTGATGTGGCTGGCATCATCTACCATAGACATGATCTCTACCTCCAAAGCCTATTGAATCTCTTAACCCCCAGCCCAGTTCTGTCATGTGATACCCAGACTCAAATTTCCAGAATCACTTTTTCACTGTAATACTGTACAGTGGACATGGAAGATCACCTTCTAGACCCACCAATAAAAATAAAAAACTGGAGTGATATAGAATAACATATTCCCAAAACTTAGGTGAGAGAGATGTCATGGGTCATGTCTGTCTCTATTGTATGACCTGAAATTCTTTTGCCAATGTAAATACTCACATGTGTAGAGGTGTATTTGATTTTCTTGTGATTGTGGGAGGGTGTACTTTTGCGATGCTATAGCGTTTTCTTTCAAGTTCTATATATTTTTACCAGGCAGCCAGCAAGACAGGAGGAAACAAATGTGTTTCCTATGAGTCATTTTAGGGGGGTGGGTGGGCAGACTGTTGTGATGAACATAATACTCAGGACAGGGGTTCTCAGCCTTCCTAAAGCTACAATCCTTTAACACAGCTCCTCAAGTTGTGGTGACCCCCCAACATAAAATTGTTTTCATTGCTACTTCATAACTGTGATTTTGCACCAGCTCTGAACTGCAATGTAATATCTGTGTTTTCCAATAGTCTTTTGGGGGGGGAGAGTCGCGACCCACATGTTGAGAACCATTGCTATAAGGCATGAGACATCCACACCAACGGTACCAGTGACAGACAGACAAATCAAAGACAACGGGGGCTCTGGGAAGTCAAAAGAAACAAGATGGCAGGCTTTCAGAAAAGTCTTTAAGGTTGGTAATTCATTTGGAACCTGGTGAATATATAGAAGAATCTGGGAAGGCAAAGGCTTCTGGGAATCCTCCAAGTGGTGAGTCTTCCTTCCTCTCTGTCACTCAGTTCCGGGCACAGTGTCCCTGTCAGGGACCTGGAGATTTGCCTGTTTGGACCTGAAGGTAAATTGTGTTTTCTTTGGCCTTCGATTTCCTGTAGCAACCATAAAAAAATTAAAGTTAATGAACAATCAACATGTTGCTTGTCTGACTCTTAAAACAAGGTCTTATAATATAATACAGCCCTTGCTGATCTGTCATTCACTAGAAATGCTGGTCTCAAAGTCACTATATAGATTAGGCTGCCTCAGTGTCCCAAGTATTGGAATGACAGTAACAAAGCCATCATGCTCCACGTAACAATCTTGATAATAAAACTTGCAAAGCTGAGACATGGGGAACATTGCCTAAGATGAAAGAAGAAGCCAGGGGACGGGGGCGGGTACTACACAACACTGTCTCCTGGACATGACATGGCCATTGCACCTATGAACTCACTGTAACTACGGTTACCTACACAAGACCTGTACACGATCAAGCCAAAAAGCTCAGTCGAGATTCCAACAGGCATCACTGGCTGGATTTAGTGGGTGTGGGACAGTACTGTGCTCCAAGCAGAACAGCCACCCTCTTCTTCAGACAGCTGTGGCTTCAAAAGATCACCACAGCTGGACTGTTGACTTTCCTTCCTAGGAGAAGGGTGTGGGAAGATACCTGGGGGAAGTGTTGGGGACAGAGTACCTGGGGGAAGTGTTGGGGGGCAGAGTACCTGGGGGAAGTGTTGGGGGGCAGAGTACCTGGGGGAAGTGTTGGGGGGCAGTTGCGAATGGATAGGATCAAGATGTGTTATTTACATGTATGAAGCTGCCAACAAATTTAAAAAAGAGAGAGATGCTTTGAAAAAAGAAAAACATGCAGGAGCATCTCAAAATGGAGAGAGCAGGAGAGCCAGCAATAGATAAAGTCAGGGCTTTGCATGGATGGCTCTCACCCTGCTTTTGGTGTGGCCTTTAAGTTAATGGCAGAACAGAGGCTGCCTACATTAAGGTTCAGACCAAAAGGGTGCAGCCTCCTCCACCCCTACAGACAGAAGTGGAGGGACTGAAATGTTCTACAAAAGTTTTAAAGGATGAGCATGTGCTACTAATAAATCAGGAGAAGGGGGGCTGAAGTCAGATGACTGAACATTAACTACACATTCCTGTCACTTGCAACCAAAAGAACAAGGTCATCACCAAATAGGAACCATGCACACGATTAAACTGGTGCTCAGAGCCCCAGGATGTCTCATGGTGAGTTTCAGAGGAAGCCTGCTTCAGGAGCACCACTGACAGAACTTAGACTAATTCCTGGGCTTGTTTTCTAAGTCAGAAGGAAAGACTCCCTGGGCGTGGCTACACACCTTCAATTCTAGCACTCAGGAGGCAACAGCAGGTGGACCTCTATGAGTTTGAGGGCAGTCAAGCCTACATAGCGAATTTGAGGGCAGCCAGGGTAACATAGAGAGACTAACTCAAAAATATTAATAACAATAAAAAGAATCTTCCTTTTCCCGAGATTCCTTTGTTATTCTTCTGTGTCATAAGTTTCTAACTGTCCATTCTCCTTGATGTAACATGGGACAACTGTCCACTGTCCTTGAGACAACTGTCCACTGTCTCTGATGCAGCATAGGACAACCGTCCATTGCCCCAGATGTAACATGGGACAACCGTCCACTGTTCCTGATGCAGTGTCCCTGAGGCAGTGTGGATAACTGTATGCTAAGAAGTGGGTTCTGGTTCTCTGCTTTCCTTACATTCAGTGGCTGAGCTCCAATCCCATCCCCAGCATCTCTGGAAGTCATTCTAAGCTCAGGGACGTCTGAAAGGCTCTCCTCACCATTAAGGTGGAATAAATGAGAATGTGCTGCAATGCTGTGACCCTTTATGGAGGATATGGCCACACCCTCCCTTCCCAGCACCACAGCCCTTACCTCCTCCCCAGGTTCTCTGCTTCTTCAATAGTCTCAGGCAAAGCCATGCCCTTGGTCTCTGGAAGAAGAAGAGTCATGGCCCCAGCAGTCAGGCCCAAAACTCCTACAAATGAAACAAAGTCCAAGGAAGTCCAAGGAAGGCTCATGCGCCATACAGAAATGAGTGCAGTGAGCCAGAGGGCAGGGAGGAGATGCTGCTTTGAAAACTTTGAAAGTTTTCCAGGACATTTAGGAAAGAACTGGAGGCAATTGAATAATTATAGAAATGCAAGAGTAAGACAAGGCAGTACTCACCTTTGCCACGAAGGAAGCACAGGACTCCAAAGTAACTGGTATTTGAATATTAGAGGATATCTGAAGTTGAGTGCCTCATGAAAAATGTAAACATCAGTTCTAAGTCGTTGCTATAGATAGACAGATGGCGATAGATGATGGACAAATAGATGGCAGATAATAGAAAGGTGTATGCATTGGTGGGTAACTAGGTAATAGATGATAGATAGATAGATAGATAGATAGATAGATGATAGATAAATAGATAGTAGATATATACATACAAACATAGATGATAGATTGATAGATAGATACATACATAGATACATAGATAGATGATAGATTGATAGATATATAGATACATAGATGATAGATACATACATACATAGATGATAGATTGATATATAAATACATAGATAGATGATAGATACATACATACATAGATGATAGATTGATAGATGATAGATTGATAGATACATAGATAGATAGATGATAGATTGATAGATATATAGATACATAGATAGATAGGTAGATAGATAAATAGATGATAGATAAATAGTAGATATATACATACAAACATAGACAGATGATAGATTGATAGGTACATAACATAGATGATAGATAGATGATAGATTGATAGATATATAGATACATAGATAGATAGATGATAGATAGATACATACATACATACATATATACATACATAGATGATCGATTGATAGATGATAGATTGATAGATGCATAGATAGATAGATAGATGGACAGACAAAGTTAGATGGTAAATAATAGAAAATGAGATCGATATACAAACAGATGGTAAGTACATACATAAAAAAATGAAAGATAGATAGTAGAAACCTACATAGATGATTGGCATTTGCATGTATAGAGACAGAGGTGACAGAGACATAGGTGCATAATTATAGAGATAGGGATGCAGGCATGGCTGGAGAGCAAGACCAACCTGTGCATGGACAAACCCTTCTTATTTCTCCTTCCCTCTTCCTTCTCTCTTCCTCCCTCCTTCCTCTCTCCTTCCTTCCTTCCTTCCTTCCCTCCTTCCTCTCTCCCTCCTTCCTTCCTTCCTTCCCTCCCTCCCTCCCTCCCTCCTTCCTTCCTTCCTTCCCTCCTTCCTTCCTTCCTTCCTTCCCTCCTTCCTTCCTTCCTTCCCTCCTTCCTTCCTTCCTTCCCTCCTTCCTTCCTTCCTTCCCTCCCTCCTTCCTTCCCTCCTTCCTTCCTTCCTTCCCTCCTTCCTTCCCTCCTTCCTTCCTTCCTTTCTTCCCTCCTTCCCTCCTTCCTTCCCTCCTTTCCTTCCTTCCTTCCTTCCTTCCTTCTGTTTCTTATTCTCTTCCCCTCCCTCTTTCTTGTCCATCCACTCTCTAACTTCCCCCCTCCCTTGGCTTTCCCATGCATTGACCTGTGCCAGGCCTGGCATTTCTCTTCCCACAACCAGACATTTATCCTTCTGCTGGTGGGTAAGCAGGTCTTGGACCCCTCCTGCTCTAGGTTTGGGGACAGAATCAATATTTCCATCTTCTTTCACTGGTCCAGCTTTACCAGCAAAGAGGACACAGAACACTATTGATTCCCATGTGTCTCTTTGTATCCCTCACCACTGGGCTCTCTGAGACAGGGTCTCACACACAGCCCCTGTAGGCCCTTGATTCTGGGGTTGTCCTCTCTCAGCTTCCAGGGTGCTGGGATGATGGGTGAATATCACCACACTAGGAAAGGGATAACCACTCAACAACCCCATACCCCTGGCAATGACATACTCGGGTATACAAATGCATTAGAAAGTGGGAAATTATGTCAAAAGATCATCCACCCATGGAGTGCATGCTGGATTGATTCTGGAGCCAAAGGATGAAAATCTCTGGCCACTACATGGGAATTGCAGCTTACTGGTTCCTGAAATTTGAGGTAGAATGAGCCAGGAGACAGCTGAAGTCCATGCTCCATCCTTGACCCTCAGTCTACAAGCAACTGCCCAGTGCACACACAATTGCCTTCCACCAGATGAGAAGAAAGAAGAGCCCATGAAGTCTTACCAAACAAAATGAGGGGCAAAACTTGCCAAATTTCCATCAGCCTGAACACCATGAAGGGGGTGAAGATCCCACCCAGGTCACACAGGGCGGAACACACCATCATCCCGAGATTTCTGGGAAGACAAGAGACCAGACAGATCACGTGCATGCTTCAAGCACCTTCAAGGTGTGAACAGCATCCTAGAGAAGGCATGAGATCAGCCAGGGGTGAGTGCTCAGCCCCCCAAAACCGTAGGAGTGGAAAGAGCTGTGCAGAGAGAAGGCGGCAGGCTAGAGTGGAGATGGGTACAGACTAATCACTGTTCAGATGACTGAAAAAGAGTCTGCCTCTGGAATTGTACTCTCGGGAGCTTAGACCTCACATGCCTAGAGGCCAGCTATGGGCCCATGCAGACGAGCAAACACACGTGTTCTCTAACTTAAATTGAAGCCGCACCCCACTCTTGTCCCAGGACTGTGATGTTATCACTTGGGAAGAGAAGACATATCTGTGTGTGTTACACAGTTGGTCAGTGCCTGATGGAGCCACGATGACAGCAGTTCTCAACCTGCTGGTCATGACCCCTTTGTGAGTCACATGTCAGATATCCTGCATATCAGATATTTACACTACAATTCATGGCATTAGCAAAATTATAGTTATAAATTAATAATGGAATAATCTTATGGTTGGGGTCACCACAACATGAGGAACTGTAGTAAAGGGTCACAGCATTAGGAAGGGTGAGAACCCCTGCTTTAGGAGGAACAGTCTAATTGCAAGAAGGTTGGTTTTCAGGAGAATGACTTGAAGGAGAAGATGGGGACCCCAGTCTTTCTCATTTTTTCTAGCCACACATTCTGCTCATAGTGCTTTTGGGCTATCTCAAGATTTCAAGCCCCAAGCCCACGGCAACGGGGTCTAGTGAACATGGACTGAAACCTCTGAAAGAAGGGGTTAAGACAGACTTTGCCTTTTTAAAAGTTGATCATTTCAGACATGGTGACCATTGCTTTGAATCTGGTAGCTTCCACAGTAGATTTGTTTGCCTTTAGACTCGGGGCTCAAAAATACTAACATAGAAGTCTCTCCCTCTCTCTCTCTCCCTCTCCCTCTCCCCTCTACCCCCCCAATCTCTCTCTGGGTGTTTTGCTGTTTGCTTGGTTTGGTGTTTTATTTTGTTTTTTAAGACAGGGTCTCACTATATAGCCCTGGAAGGTCTGGGAAAATGCTATCTCCTTACTTTTCCTTCATCTCCTTTTTCTCAGACCAAGCAATTTCTTTACAAGCAAGAGTCTAAACCATGTTCTTCTAATAAAGGAATTGGCAGCAGAAAGCAAAGAGTAGGCTGCCGTCATCTGCGTCTTCTGGCTCACCGAGCAGCAGGCATTAGACAAAACTAGGGAGCTGGAGCATTTCTTAGACATTTTCACAAGAACAAATAAAGAAGAAATAGTTTATTCATGGGGAGGAAATTTTAAGGTAATAAGCCAAATTCTCATGAAGGGCAGGTTATGATAATGGCCATTTTTAAAACTTCAATTAAAGTAGTTGCTTTCACAATTAAGATAATCTTCACTTCATGTTAAGAGCTTAAGGCTGGAGACAAGGATCAGCAGGTAAAGGAGCTTGCTGCCAAGCCTAATGACCTCAGTTCGATCCCCAAGAACTGAGAAAGGAGAAGGTGGAAGGAGAGAACGGCCTTCTGCAAGTTGACATCAGACTTCCACACAAACACACACACAAACATACACATACACAAACACAGAAACACACATACTCACACAAACCATACATGCAGGCACTCACACACACACAAACACACACACACACACACATACAACAGACACACGTACCCTCACATACTCACACAAACCACACACACACACACACACACATACACACACAGGCACTTGCATATACCACACACACACATTCTCACACAAACACACAGACACATGTATTCACACAAACCACACATGCACGCGTGCGCATGTGCGCGCGCACATACACACACACACACACACACACACACACACACACACAATATGTTTTAAATAACTCTAAAACTAAGGTCCTAAAATACCAGTGGCAATGAGCTATGCATAGATGCTGAGCATCATCGGCGGCTAGGAAAAGCAAAGCTACCGTGACGCCTCTACCTCCCAGGAAGACCTCAGAGTAGCTACACTACCTCTGTTCCCTACATATGCCTGGAGGATGCACAGAAGTATAGCTTCTTTGTAAAATAGTTTTTATAAATATAAAATTAAACACAGCCCAGTGCTGGTGACGCACGCCTTTAATCCCAGCACTTGGGAGGCAGAGGCAGGTGGTTCTCTGAGTTTAAGGCCAGCCTGGTCTACAGAGTGAGTTCACAGAGAAACCCTGTCTTGAAAATAAAATAAAATAAACACATGCTCATCAACTCTGACCCTCCAATCCCATTCCTGTGTTCACCCAAGTCAAACACGTGTCCATTCAAAGGCTTCAGGATGTTGAAAGTAGCTGATCTGTTCTCATCCTATACTGACAGCTAGATTCACCCACGGATGGAGAAGCAGATGCTAGGACAGACATTCGCATTCTGAAATACTTTTCAAGAAAGAACAAGGCATTGACAAATGCAGTAAGGTGAATACAGTCCATCATAATCAGTGACAGAAGTCAAACAAAGGGCTACACATCATGGCCTTTCATTTGCTGAGGGTCTGGAGAAGGCAGAACTATACAAACAGAGCCAAGAGTTGAGGAGTATCCATGTATTGTAAATGTGCTCGTGATCCACACGTCACCAAAACTCACCAAGCTGATTTTAGAAAGGGCCAATTTCACTCTATGAATCTGAGACTTTAAGGGGAAAAAAAGGTTCTTCAACACCAAAACAAGACAGCAAGAGTGAAAACGGTGTTGGACTATGTAAAAATGTAAAACTTGTGTTCATCAGGGCTTCCGGCCACAGAGTGGCAGCCTTCTGAGTGGAAGGTGATTCCATACAAGTCCAGTGTCTGATGAGGGCCTGATAAGAGAATATATAAAGAACCACAACCCAACAACAGCAAAGATGGCCCAATAACAGGGAAATCACCTCATTGGTCATTTCTCTACAAACATAGGAACTGAGTCACTAGGAGCAGGCCTTGGTTTTATAGTCTGACCTCACTTCCTGGTTACTCTCTACTTCCTGGCTGCCAAGGCAGAGTGACCAGCTAGCCTCCCACACTGACGAACTATGCTCTCCCCACCACGATAGACAGTCCTTCCTCGAACTGTGAACCAGAACAAATGTTCCCTTCCTTAAGTTGCTTTGGTCAAGTACTCTGTCATAGCAAAGACAGGAACTAATACGGTGACACACACTTGGAGGCTTCTTACAGAAACACCGTAGAAATGTTGCTCTTTGCCTGACTATCAGGTGGCTCTTTCAATGTCCAGCCCCATTTGTGGCCTCACCTGATGAATGTAGGGTACAGCTCAGCATTCATCAGGCAGACCATCTGTAGCACAATGGTGGCTCCCATACGGCCAAGACAAGCGAGAGTAACATTCAACCAATGTAGCTCTAGGAAGAAACAAGAAGAGAGTTGGAGCAAGTTAGCTCCCTGAATGAACTGGAGATGACAGAGGAGAAGCCTATCTGGACTGGGCCAGGCTAGCTAGGACCACTGACAGTTTTACTTGGCTATCTCTTCACTTAGGTAAGTAAACTGATGCCCAAGTGACTTGGGGACTTGCTAACGACATATTCTGGAAGGTTCCATTGTGCAGAAAAAAAAGACTAAAGTGTTTAAATCAGTTCTGCCTCCACCAGCCATACCGAAAAGGAACAAGCTATGTGTTTCTCTGTGCCTTAGCTTGTTGAGGCCCCATGGAGTGAACCTACACAGCTTGCAGGCAGTTGTGAGAGTCAGAGATGACACAAATCCCGTCTGGCCACAACAACAAAACCCTGGCTTGTAGTTATTACACAGGAAGATGTTGCTCAGTATCTGAGGCACAGTCGGTGTGATGTAAGCATAGCCCTTGAACTAAGCCTCAACCTAGTCTTCATTTCCAAGCAAAGAAAGGAAGGTTTTGCATAGGGAGGGAGGGTATTGTGATTCATCACACACTGCTGGGCCTGCCTTGCCACCAAAGACCAAGCGCCCATGGCTCTAACCCAGGTCCCCTCCCTAAGAAAGTCTCTGTATTTACACACATGTCATCTTGGCCCTGTCCCCAGACACTGACTTCACTGGTGACTTCCCAAAGAGAATGGAGACTTCTTGCCTGTGGGCACAACATGGTCTCGGCTCCACTGCTCTGCCCACAGAAGGTCCACACCAATTAGGCCACTGGGACATGTTGGCATCCCTGCCCTCAGAGAACAGATAACTCTACCCTGTACTTCAGTCTGGGGCAGCCAAGGATCCACATATACTGAAGTTTAGCTAAGTCACTCCTGCCAAGGTCACAGGCGTTTGTTCCCACTATTGGGCTACAGTTGCTGCTGTATCCAGTTAACTCTGGGCCTTATGTTACCTGTTCCCTTAACTGTCTAACACTAGGTGCTCAGATGTGAACTGTTCCTTTAAGGCTAAGTTCTGCCCTCTGAAGTCTGCAGCCCCATCCTAGACTCTAACATTGCCTGCCCCCTTCCACTTAGGTTTATCAAGGTCTCCCTGATCCTGGTGGAATCATTGACCATCCTTCCTCATCCTTCTCTAGGAGTCAGACCGCAGCAGGAGCCTACTCTATGCTTCTTTTTGATGTGGCACTAGAATCCATTGGTGCCCTGAAATGCCTTAGGATGCTTTATAGAGGCAGAAAATGACCACCACAGCAGGTGAACCTAGGAGAGAGCCAGTGGAGGTGCTAAGGCCAGGAGGGTCTTGGGACCAGCAATGCCCTAGCTATGACCAGTCAGGAAGAATAGCCTCTGACCTCTGCACTTCTCTTCCCAGCCTCAGTGCTATGCTGTTTAAAAATCTTAGGATTCTAGAAATAAGGAGATGAGGGAGAAGAGAAGAGGTCTTATTTCAGCGACACTACAGAGACGTCTACACACACACATACACACACACACACACACACCCCTTTCATGTCCTGACCAGGATGACTCATGAGAAAATCTGACATGTGCAGACTTTTCCATAACTCCCTGCATGAGAGACTGCCAAAGTGACTCACCAGGCTCACAGTGCAGGACCCAGCAATAAAAGGGTGTGGGGGTGGGTGGGGGAGTAGCAGCTCTGCCTTCATAGGAATCTACAGCTTCCAACACGAAAGGCAAAGTATGTGCTCAAATTAAAGCCATCTCAAGTGACTTTGCCTGGACCCTCTATGCGGCATGTTTGTCTTGGGTTGTAAGAATTACGAAGCAATGCTCACACCCACCACTTGTCTGCCACTGGAGACTTGCAGGATGAAGGGTCACAGAGGGTATGGGACAACTGGAACACCCCCATGTAGCTGGGGGAAGCAAAAAGTGGCCTGGCCATCTTTGGAAAGCTGTCAGGCGTCCCTGTGGATTCTACCAGTGTGCTCACAGACATGTCCCCAAGGGAACAAAGGACCCATGTCTAACCAAGAATGTAGCACAGCTCTACTCTCAGTGAACAAACACTACAAGCAATGATCAGTGGGGGAGATCCCACAGTGGGATGTTTATGTAAAGAGAAATACAATATTAAAAAAAACAGTAGTCTACACAGTCATATGACAGCATAGAGAAGCATCTCAGGTAGAGTAGATATTGGGGAGGGGGGTGTTACATCCAAAGCGGCTTCATTTATGCTCCTGGGCTAATCTGTGGCAAGAGGTCAGGAAAGGAGGTTGGCAGAGCAGTGGTATTGATAACCCGGGTATCTGTATGTTTAACAAACCGAGTCTTCCGTTCACTTAGAACGTGCTCATTATATGTTTGCTATACCTCAATGTAAAAGTGTTTCAAGTCCAGCCAAGGTAACGCCCCGCCTTTGTTCTTGTTCCAGAAGCTTATCAGAGGGCTACGACACTGTCCCCACAATTTGGCCACCTGGGAAGCAATGAAAACAGACAACTTACCATGTGGGATAAAGATCATGAGGAGGCAGGCTGCCCCAGTCACCAGATTTGATGCCGCTATTGGGAAGATGCGGCCAATACGGTCAATGGTGACAAGGATGATGAGGGCCGCAGGGAATTCCATCAGAGAAGAATAAAAGAAGTCCAGGTAGAGGTTGGCCCCTGTGGCCCCCATGTGCATGATGAGGCCCTGGTATAACACAGCACAAGAGAACCTGCAAAGAGGAGACCACAAGTCACAAGCCAGCTCCAAGGAAGCTAGCCAGCTGGACAGAAGGACAGGTCACGTGGTACAAGATGCCCTGGGGTGACATGAAGTGTACTCTTCTGGGATCCTTGATAGGAAATTGTGTCCCCATAGATGTGACAGTGTGTCTTACAGGCACCCCCAATACACCTACTTTTAAAACTTTTCCCCCCGGGATCTCTGAAACATGAAGACAGGGAGAGATTGCTGGATACTCCTACTTCTTCAAGTTCAGGTGTCTGGGACTTTACTGAGCCACACACAGAGCGATGTCTCACACCCATTCAGGCCACAGAGTAGAAAGCAGGTACAGGCAACAAGCAAGTGCACAGGACCTGGCATCAGGTTGCTTGTATACTTTGGATACTTTGTGTCTCTTCTTGTCTGTGAGTGGGATAGTGATGGCATATAGGATATTGCTCTGTTGTGAATATTTACTGAGATAACAGACAAATGAGCCTAGTATAGTTCCTGTCACCCAGCAAATGTGTATTACCATGGCCATCAGAACCATCCTTCCAAAGTCAAAGATCCCGGCTAGCTAGGTCTCTGCCTCCACAGAGCTGGTTTATCAGGCACTGTTCATGTTCTCTCTTCTCCCACCACAGTAACCCCATCCGTATTTGAGGAAAGCCTGGCAATATCATATTGCCTAGTCAATGAAGACATTAAATCAGCTGCTCAAGTCCAAACTTAGTGGGACCAGCCTGTCAGTAAGGGAAATGTATCTTGGAAATTGTCACCATTGCATAACACTTGGCCTTGCATGGTAAGATTTTGATCCATAAGAAACTACTGTTTTATATCCCAGCATGAAGTATGGCTTTCACTCCCGCACATCACAGTTAAATAAAAATAAAATAAAATAATTTTTTAAAAAAAAAATCTATATAACTGGTCAAGTGGTCAGTGAATAAGTGCTGCCATCTTTTGGCAGAATCTGGAATTGCACATATATTAAAAATGCTTTACACAGATAGTCTCACTTGCTTCCTGATGCCTGTGAGCTAGGCAAGCTATTTCTCACACTACCGATGAGTTCCCTGTGTCACAGACTGGTACAGGTACTCTCATATGGTCACATGACCAAGATGTCGAAGCAATCCCCTGGGTTGCAGTAATAAAGAAGCAGGTGTGGCCTAGGGACAAGCCTGAGTTCGGAGCCCCAGCACCACTGTAAAAAGCCAGTGTGATTGATGGTGCATGCTGCAACCTCAGAGCTAGGGAGGCACAAACAGGAGGACCCCTGATGCAGTCTAGATGAATTGTCAAGCTTCAGGTTCAGTGAGAGACTTTGCCTCAAAAATTAAGGTAAGGAATAATAGAAGATATCTAATATTGACCCTAGGCCTTCATAGAGACAGACAGACACACACACAGCAGGATGAAAGAGAGTTGATGGGAGTCATCCTGGGTCTGAGCCATAGGAGGCCAATAGGTCACAAGAAGGAATACAGTTCCATTCCTGATAGGTTCAGAAGCCAAAGGAAAGCACGGGAAATGTTTGAGAAAGCGTTCCTGCCTTGCTGTGCGCAGTCCCAGAGAGGTGGGGTGGATGCAGGCTGCCACGGGACATAAGATGGCCCTTTTCAGTGCTCCCCACAGGATGGAAAGTACACATGAGAAACCGCAGATCCTCATGCACTTTCAAGGCCAAGTTTACATAGAGCTCACTGAGAAGCCATGTGATGGGAACTAGGAAATGGAGACACCTTCTTGGGAGGAGTCTGTTTGGGATGCAGATGAGAAACCTGGGCAGGACAGCAGAGCAAGCCACTGTACCTATCTCAGGGAGTCATGGGTGCTACTTGTAAGAGACACACTCCTGAGTCCAACACAGAGTAGTCACGTGGAGCTGTTAACACCCATGGCTGAGCACAGGACCCCAATTAGAGAGGTGAAGGACACCAAAGTAGGGGATAAGTGGTGAGCCCAGTGTCTAAAAGATCAGAGGAATCCATGGAACTATGATTACTCATTAAGCAAACATTTACCACAGACCTACTATGTGCCAAGTTATACCATACTAGCTTGCCTTTTTGTTCCACTAAAACATAACACAGAAAAGCAAACAGGGTGCAGGGCAGCTCCTGTGTAAGAGAAAAGGCCCAGAGCCCAGAAGCTTGGCCTTAGCCACTAAGGGAGTGGCTTAAGACTCAGTATGTTTTGAGAAGACAGTCATGTATTCAGAACTGTCTGATGTCCTGGGGTAACAGGTAAAATTCTAGAATTCTTCCTCATGAAAGCAAATAGGGGCCCACAAACTGCCCTTGGCAGGCATAGGAAAAAGTATATCATCATGCTACAAGGTTCTTACCCGTGAACCAAGGGTGCACGGGGACCCAGACGTGGGTCATCGGGTTTTCAGGTGTGAGGAAGGGTATGTAAGGGCACTAAGCTATTGGAACCTTTTCCCCTACCCCACATCAAGTCAGGATTCAGCTGGCCCAGAAGATAAGACACTTAGATTGGGATATCCTCAGATGCTTAGACTGGGGTAGCCTCAGACATTCTTTGTGCTTCTTCACCCTTTTTTCGGTGTTAATCTCTCACCCATTCTTAATAACGAGGGAGCAAAAGGGCCTTTTGAAGACTCAGACCCAAGGACTGTGCTCAGTTCCTCTCCATGAAAGAGCTCATTGGTACCCAGCATTTAGACAGTAGCAGACCAGCCCCAGGGGCTGTGTAGGAAGGGTGCTCACCATAGATACATCAGGATGAGGGTGTGCTTCCTCAGGTTGGGAGTGCGGAACAGGTCGGCAAATGAAGGACTCCGCTTTTCTGAGGCATCCTCCTCAAGACAGAGCATCTGAGAGAGATTCTGGCATCACTACACCTGATCTGTGTGCACATGACAGTTCCCCCCAGAGAGAGGCCCCATGTAGACCATGAGGTAGCCCCAACCCCACAAAGAGGAGAACCCCATCTAAACTTCAGTACCTTCAGGTCAGCGGGGGGTGCCTTCCCGTTCTTCTGTGCAATTTGCTCCATTATCTTTACTGCTTGAATGGTTTTCTTCTGGGATAACAGCCACCGGGGAGATTCTGGGACAAACCTGCAGACATAGCACATAACCGCAGGGCCTTTCCTCTGGAGAAGTTGCCCCACCTAACCCTTGACAAGAGCTGTTCAGTGCATGGCTCAGAGCAGCCTAAAATCCTCAAGGAGGACTGTGTTTCCCCAAGATGCTTTTGAACAAAGGCCTCTGCTGTGGAGTGCAGTTGTGACTCATGCATGTAGCCTATGCATGAGCTCTGTAGGTCACTGCGTCTTGGGACCACTTACTAAGCTTCATAAAACGAAAAGGGAGTAAGTGTTACCCCACCCCAACCCCTATCCCCTGCAGCCTTCTTTTTGTGAAGTGGGGTCCCGTCTCTCTTAGAAGCTGAAAGTCCTGTTCCAGAGAAAATACACACTGAATAGGAGCTTCGCATACCCTGCCCTGCATATATCATGTGCATAGTAGGGCAGCTGGGCAATGCCCATGCTATTTCCCAAAAAAAGGGTTCACCTGCCATTAGATTTGATGGATAACTTGTCATTTCTTTCTCCCCTCGTGTTTATCTTTCTTTCTCTATTTTTGTTTTGAAACAGGATCTTGCTGCTTCTGAGTTTTAGGCTAAGATCACGTGGACACAGGGTCTTTGTATGTATTCCTGGCTAGCTTGGTACTTACTATGTAACCTGGATGGCCTTGAACCCCATGACAATCCTCCTGCCTCAGCATCCTCCACTCCTACCCCGACCCCAAGTGCTGGGACATGCATCACCTTGTCCACTCTGAGCCTTGTCTCACACAGGGCTGGGAAGTAGCAGCTCAGATTGAGACTCCAATGCCATGATTTTTCACAACTCAAGCATGGTCTCTCCCTGGCTAAACATCCAAATATAGCCAGGGTCCTTTCTATCAGAAAACCCCTTCTCACAATGCAGGGAGCACACTCCATCCACCACCCAGGTAACAACTTCCAGGCAGAATCTGGGTCTAGCTCAGTGTCCCTTAAAGTAAGATCCGCCCTTTCTCTGCAGCAGCTTCTCCCACACACAGTCTAGTCTAGTGCTGTGCATTTGCTCCCTCAGACCCACAAAGCACACACCGCTAATAAGATTGACACTTCAGGCTGGGCAGTTGTGGTACATGCCTTTAATCCCAGCACTCAGGAGGCAGATGAAGGCAGATCTCTGAGTTCATGAAAACTATCTCCAAGGTTTCCCAGGGCCTCTGGTAGCTGACTGACTCCCTGAGACCAGTCTCCCTGTGGTTGGCTTGGCCTTGTGTTTCTAGGAGAAGGTGCACACCCTTTGAGATGGGCAGGCCCCTGCGGGCTTCCCTGTGGTATCACTCTTGTATCTGAGGGTGGGGTGTTCTGTGTAAGGAATGCAGCCCACACTGTGAGGAACCCTGGGCACAGCAAAAGAAGGACATGCATAGTTATGACAAAGCAAGACATGTAAGCGCCAGGCTCACAGGAGTGTTAGTGCAGACTCATGCCTCTTGGAAGGTGGCCTGTGTAGTGGCAGAGGTCAGCACACAGTCCTCCGTGACCCCAGAGCCCAGCCCTGCAAGCAGACACAGCATGAAGCAGAAAGGTCATGCAGAGCCACCTGGTCTCTGGCAGGTGAAGCATTACCAGTAATACAACAGGAAGAGGAAGGTGGGCAGGGACACTGCCAGCTGGAGCCAGCGCCAGTCTGGAATGGCGTAGGCTACCCCAGCAAGGCCCACCAGCCCCACAGTGTAGGCCACCTGGTACAAGATGGCGGTCGTTCTCCTGTAGCCAGAGCCGACAAACTCTGTGACTGAAAAAGAAATGGTGGTCAGAGGGACATCCGAGAGAAGACCAAGAGTAGAGCTTACTCCTGATTCCTGCTTCTCATCAGCCATAGGCTTCACCCGCCTCTGCTCCTGTCTGCGTCTGTACATTTTCTGCCTCTCCTTCCCGTAAAAGTTTGCATTGCTGGCCTGTCCCAGGCCTAATGCCACCCAGCCTGGGTTCCCAGGCTCACCAGGCCAGTTTGTTGCTAGGTTTTCTCTTGCTGCGTCTCTTATTGACTTCTTACCTGATATTTATGTCTCCCCTGCCATGCTTCAAAGCTTAAGCTTCTCCTCCTCAAATATTCAAAGAAACTCCGAGCTGAGTTAGAAAATTCTCTTACAGTTCTGGCTCCTAACTCTGTAAGTGCCTCAGCATGCCTTGCGGGAACCTGGCCCTGCTCTGGGCGTTGGAAGTCAAGTGGAGTCTCTTGTTCCCCGGTGGAAGGCACTCTCCCTCCCAAAGGGAGATAGATACATATGGGAATTTGCCACTTGCTGACTCCCATACCTGGGATGTCAAGGGAGGGAAATTGGTGGCTCTGAGGCAAAGGGACCATCCCCTTTTACACAGGATTAGTGGGCAGGGAGTGACTGGAACACAGCCACAGGGGAGGGGAGCAGCTTAGCCTCACAGATACTGTAGGAGCCTAGTCTGGTGGCCAGGATGGCATACTTGTCTGGAGAAGGGACTGTGCAGAGAGCCAGGTGGTGGAGAGAGGTGCAAAGGCAGAAGAGTAAGGCTAAGTTAGGGGACAACAGGAAGTCCTGGGACTTGTAGGGCACTAGGAGAACCTCACTCTGTGTGTCACAGCAGACAGCAGAGAGCTACAGTGACCTTATACCCATAAAGGCTCCTTATGCTAAGGAGTTGAGAACTTAATAACTGAGAGCTATGCGTGGAGATGAGGCAATGATGGGGTGAGGACCAGTCAAAGGTGGGAAACCAGCGGGATTCCTATGGGAATTCACTGTAGAAATACGGGGGTACTCGGTGGTGGTAGAGTTGTGGGGTGTGTGGCCTGAGCAGCTGGCAGGAGACTGGTGTGTGTCACTAAGGAAGGTCCAGGGATGAACCAGCTTGGAGTTGCAGGAGCCCAACATCCAGAGGTCCTGCCATATTAAGTAGTCAAGAAAGGAGACTGAGAAAGAGCCACCAGTGAGCAAGAGGGGATGGAACAGAGTGCCACGGAGCCAACAGAAGCATCAGGGGACAGAGGTCTTTTGAGACTCCTACCATAACCAGCTAAATCCACTTTGGCATCTGTCTGTAGGCCCCTCTCTAGCCCTGAGAACCAAGGAGGCAGAGGGACATCTTATCTACCTCAGTGACGCTTCCCCTACCACTGTGTCTACAGGCAGCACCAGCAATGTTCACAGAGGGGGTTACATCCCTGGCACTGCTCCAGGCCAGCTGGATACCCAGCAACACACCTACTTCTTAAAACAACCCACAGGATGAAAGCGACACTATCACCTGCGTGTCTAAGGTACTAAGGCACAGAGGGACAATGTGACTTGCCCCAAATCCTACAGCTTCTCAGACCTGGAATGTGGACTCAACCCGATATGCTTCCTAATCCATTGCTCATTATCAACATACAGGGGTCATGGGCTAGCTTACACTACCTGACCCTCACTAGTGAGCTGCTATTTCTCGAGGCAGAACCTCCTCCTTTTGTCCCCTTATCTGGCTATCTCACGTCCTCCTTGGTTTCTGTCAAGTCAGTTATATCTGTAGCCTGGCTTGGTCTGTTGTTGTTGTTGTTGTTGCTGTTGTTTGGTAGGGGGTGACTGATAGTTTTCTCTACAACATTAAAATAGTCTTCTACCTACCTCATTTCTTGCACACTCCTCACCAAATATGACAGATGAGAAAAAGGGACCTCATACGGCCCTAGTATGTTCTCTCTCTCTCTCTCTCTCTCTCTCTCTCTCTCTCTCTCTCCTGCTTCCCTTTCCTAGACCCCACAAACATCCCCTGCTCCCCAAACCTCCACGTTCACATTTGATTCACCTTGCTCTACCCCACCACAACCTCATCCCTATCTATCATGGACTCAGGGACCACCCAACCACCCAGCCCTTGTGTAATTACTCAAGGTGTAGCCAGACACCCAGCTGCCCTTGCTGACCATGCCCTGCAGTAGGCGAAAGAGCAACATGGAGGTATAGTCTGGGGCCACCGCTGTTAGCACTCCGGACAGGGAGGTGACCAGAGTGGTCACCAGGAGGCAAAGCTTACGGCCAAACCTGCAGAGACAAAGACGTACATGGGAGGAATTAAGAATCCTGGGTCAAGCATGCATATACCCCTTTGCCTACCTGACAGCCTTCTTGTGCATTTCCAAATTCCAAATGTCCAAGTTAGAAAGCCTACCTCTGGCATAAGCCTAGGCTCGCAAAGAGCTGAGACTTGGCTGCTTGCAAACCAAAATGCCCCATGGCCACCTTCCTGCTCAAAGCATAACATTTCATTTCTCTCAGCCCCACTCCTCCGTCCAATCTGCACACCCCTTCCACAACTGCCAGCTTCTCTGCTGACAGTCCCACCAGCCTGAAGCCCCAACTGCCATCTTGTCTGCACCGCCCTCTGCAATAGATCTTGGCCAGCCATGCCCCTCACCCCTGTCCACTCTCCAAAGCCTGGCTCAAGTGGACTGCCTTCACATACCTGTCTGCAATGTAACCCACAACCAGGGAGCCCAGGAAGAAGCCCAAGTTCACACAGGACTGAAAAAGGTCCACTTTCCAGGCGTCTCCACACACCAGGTTAAACTGAAGCAGCGGAGAGAGAACACAACTGAGAATCATGGGAAAGCCTACTCCCATCCTCCACCAGACTGCCACATGGAAGTTCATCTCCCCAGGCTGGATCAGGTGTGTCTAAAAATCACCAACATAGGTCTAGCACTACCATGCCCAGCTTCTTCCCAAAACCTTTGTGTCTGTGAGGACAGCTGCTGTTGGCTTTGCCATTGGTCGTTGGCTATCATTAGACAAAGCATCATTCTAAAATGAGCAAGGGCACACTCAGAGGAGTTGTGGCTGCCAGGATAGCTCTCCATAGAGAAATACAACCAAGGTCCATGGAGATGGCTCAGGGGGTAAAGTGTGCAAGCATGAAGACCAGAGTTCAAATCTCCAGCACCCACGTAAAGAGCTGGGTGTAGCAGTATATGTCTGTAGTCCTAATGCTAGGCAGAAGAGATGAGCAGTTCCCAGAAACTTGCTGAGCAGCCAGGTTAACCAAAATACAGAGCTCTATATGCAGAAGCAGACCCTACCTCACAAAATAAGATCAAAGGTGCTAAAGGAAGACATTCAAGGTCAACCTCTAGACTCCATTGGTAAGTACCCATGTGCATACACACACTCACACACACACACACACATGCATACATGAGTGTGCACACACACAGACAAAGAAGCATAGCCACATGCAAAGACATGTAACAAAGGAAATGTAAAGCCAGGCATGGTGGCCCATGCCTATGATGCCTAGCACTGGGGAAGTATAGACAGGAAGGTGGAGGCAAGAGAGTCAGGAGTTCAAGGTTATCCTCGGCTACATAGTAAGTTCAAGGCCAGCCTGGACTCTGTAAGATTCTATGTCAAAGAGGGGAAAATAAAGTCTTGTTTGTCAGAGCATGTAGGTATTATATACTTAACTGAAATCTAGTACCAAAGGAGCAACCAAACAGAAGGGCCCAGACCGAGGCAAGACACAAGGAGCCAGCTTCATCAGGTAGAGTATGAGAGGTAGGGGGAGTCCTGCATGTGAAGAGTTGGGGAAGAATTAAGGAGGAGACAGAGAAAAGGGTAGCCCTGGATATGCACCTCTGTTTAGAGGCCTGGAGGGAGAAAGGCTGGGGAAGGGCCTTCCTGGCCTGTGGTGATTCCCTTGCAGGCTTTATATCAGGTAGAAAAAACAATCAGGGTGAGATGAAAATAAAACTCAGTTGTTGGGGGACCCACATAAAGACCGAGCTGCACATCTGCTACATGTGTGGGGCAGCGGGGGGCTTGGGGGTGCTCAGACCAGCCCATGTATGCTCTTCGGTTGATTCAGTCTCTGAGAGCTCCAAGGGTCCAGGTTACTTAAGTCTGTTGGTCTTCCTGTGGAGTTCCTATTTCCTTCCGGGGCCCTCAATCCTTCCCCCAACTCTTTCATAGGGGCTGTCCCTAAACCTGTTGCCTATCTGTGGAATCCATTCCCCTAACGAGGGAACTGCCTTGCCTCAGTGGGAGAGGATGCACCTAGCCCTGCAGAGATTTGAGGCGCCAGGGTTGAGGGATAACAGGAGGGGGGAGCACCCTCTCAGAGGAAAAGAGGAAGGGGGAGGAGGGACTGTGTGGCAGGGGGACAGCGAGACAGTGATCGGATGTAAAATGAATAAATAAATAAATGGAGGAAAAGAAACAAAGAATGAAACTTAGCCCGATTTTATTGTAACCAGAGCTTAAAAAAAGTTTTTTTTTCACAATTAACTCAGTCCCATGTGCACAACAATTTAAGACATGTTTACACTGAGATTCTTTACGAAGTACATCTGGCTTCTTTCACAAGAATGGGTACTCAGAGATAGTGTCCACGATTTAGGGTCTAGAGAGCTCCTCTGAGATAAACAAATGCCTGCAGGAGTCCAGATTGTCTGGACCCTGAGATAACACAGAGTCTCTTAGGCGGCTGTAAATACAAGTGACATCACTCACAAGAATGGGGTTTATGGCCTAAAAGCAGTTATAGTGATTTGGGGGGAAAGGTCTGGGTTAAGTAAAAACAATAATTCTGGAAGATACAGGCAGGGCCTTTCTCATCAGACATCAAAAGATCACCAGCTTGTAAAACCTTATCTTTCCTGGCATTCCAGGAAGAGCAGCTACATCCCCCACACCCCCTATTGCAGAGCTCTGCTGTGTGTTTAACTTCCCTGCCTTCTCCGGTGCTTATCTGTGTACACAAGGCCTTTTTTGGCCTCTACACTAGCCCAAAGCACAGAGTGACAGGGCACATTCTGAGCAGGGCTCGGGCCTGTGCACAGCTGGCTCACTTGACAGCTGAGGGAGGCAGACTGGTCAGACTCCAGGATTCTGGGCACTAAAGCTGAATGAGGCCTCTTGCCTTCCCTAGGGTTGGCACAGTCCTTCCTACCTTCCTGTCCTCTCTGTCCCTTTGTTCTGCCCTGTGGAGCCATGACTGGAGCAGCCTGGAGCAACACTTTGAGGTGTGAGAGCAACAGGTTACTAAGCAACTTTTAGCCCCAGTTTCCCAGTGGAAAGCATTCATGCTGTGTCCCTCCCGGGGAGCTGTGAGCCCTGGGGGTAGGAAATTGGTAAATGATGAACCTTTTTAATTAAATGCTAAGATCTTAGTAGCTCATCCCATGATTCTGGAGTTGGTCCATGAGCTATGACCTATCACAGGGTCAAACTTCAACACCAGGAAGAAGTAGCAACCTTGCCCCCCACCAACCTGTCCCCAGACCCTGCTATCTGTCACTCTGGGGGGTGACAAGCCCCTGAACAGTATCACTTGGATTCTCTCTGCCTACCCTTGTCTAACACACTTTCATGGGGTACATGTCTCACAGACCCCTTCAACGTGTCCTTCTGAGGCCCCAAGCTCTCCAGGTTTCCTCCTTGCCCTGTGCTCTGCCAATAGGGCACACTGAGACACACAGTCCTGGGTATCCTGGGCATCCAAGGCCCTATATGTTCACCTACACAATCATCCCTTTGTAGATCCACTCTGTCCCGTGACAATGTTCTGTCTGTCACTAAAGCTACAGGGGATGGAAAGCCCGTGGGACTGCTGTCCCTTGGCCTCAATGTGACACATTCTTGGCCACTGTTGGTTTTCAATTGTTGGTTTCAATCTAATCTTTGCAAATTTCCATTGCTGTAGGATGTTCTGTCCCCTTCCTCAAAGGTGGAGGTGGCCACTCGCCCCTGGGGCTTCGTGTGGATCCAGATAGGTGCCAGATAGCTAGAGGAAGCTTGCCTGTTTTGACTCAATCTCACCTCCTAATGCCACTGCTCCCTGAGAACCAACACTCCCCCAAGCCTTGCCCAGGATCAACGTCTATACCCCCTGCTCCCAGACTCCACCTATCCACTCTGCCCTAGACACATTCTTGCCTCTACAGCGAGCCCTGGCCTACATAGAAGGTAAGGATAGAAGAGATGGAGGTTCCCAGGCCTGTATGCTGTGCCTGCTGGGGTTGCATCAGGGATGGGCAGCTTTTCCAGTATATAAAACAACCTTCACAGTTTGCCTTATCAGAGTCACCCAGGGCCCTGTTCAAACACCCATCCTCTATAGCTTCTACCTCAGTGGATCACAAATGCAAGTAAGTTTATGAAGTACCAATGTGGCCACCTCGGCTCACCTTTGTCCAAAGGCTGCTCCCTATTGCTCAATGCCTACAGCTGGTGGGGTCAGTGGCTCTCTCTTGCCTGGTATGTGGGCTGTGGTGAAGCCGGGGCTCACAGAGCATGGAAGGGCAGCAAAAGTTAAGGAATATCTAATTCCTTCCCCCAGGGAACGTTACGATCCCAATCCCTTAGTCTTGGGGTGGGACCTAAACAAAGGTCATTTGTCTTCCTTCCTAAAGCAAGTTCCAATGTCCAAGGCAATGATGAGTTAAAAATTAGTTTTGCTGAAATGAGTAACTACACTTAGCTTCAGATCTCTGGTTTGGGATAAGAAGGGAGGCAAGGGGAGCTTGGAAGCAGTGGGAAGGGAAAACAAATAGGGCACAGCACCTCTCCAGACCAGTCTCCTCTGCCCTCCTGCCTTGCCTTACATGCACATGTTGCACGTGTGCACATGTGTGTGCGTGAGCATGCTTGCACACAGAAGCCAGAGGTGAACATTGTCTCCCTCTATCAATTTCCACCTCATGTTTCTTTATGTGTGTGAAAGGTGTGTGTGTGCGTGTGTGTGTGTGTACCCATGTGTATGGTGTGTGTGCACATGTGTGAAATTACAGGTATGCACATGCCATGGTATACATGTAGAAGTCATAGGACAACCTTGGGTGCTAGCCTTAGCCTCCACCTCTTTGTTTACTATTTACTATGGTGTGTGCGTGTATGTGTGCATGTATGTGTGTGTGTGTACATGGGTATGTACATCAGAGGACAATTTGCAGGAGTTGATCCTCTCCTTCAGTTCCAGGGACTGAACTCAGGTGGTCAGGCCTGGTGGCAAGGACCTTTACCAGCTGAGCCAGCTCACCAGTCCTTTGTTAGTTCACCATTATGTGCACCAGGCTAGCTGGTTTGAGGGACTCTGCTCTTTCCACTTCCCGTTTCACTAGAGGAGCAATGGGGTCACAGCTATGTGCTACCATACCTGGCTTTTAACAGGTGTTCTGGATGTCTGAATGCAAATCCTGCATGTACACAGTGGGTCTCGTGATTGCACAGTAAAGCACTTCCCCGAAGGAGCCACTTCCCAGCCCTCACAGCTGTGTTTCTTATTACCCTTGAGTGTTTCCAGATAGATACCACTGGCTTTTAGACTCAGCCAGCACAATGCTTCCAAAGCAGGCCCGCACTGTCCCTCCATGAACCACTACACAAGTCAACACATTTACCCAGCTCGAGCCTCCCTGTGTGTGGACAGTCAGTTCTTCCTAAGACACCACCTCACCACCCGCCCAGGAGTCTACTTCCTCTGACCTCCATCCATCCTTGGCTCCCCAACTTTCTCTCCCACTCCCCTAAGCCAGAACCCCTCAATTAGACATGACCTGTAAACCCCACAAAGCACCTGGACATCTGACGTCCTGTCTTTCTGTCCCACAACATCTGTGTTGAATGCCGTTTCTCAAATCACTTTACCGTTTTATCTTTTTGTGGGTTTTTGTTTGTTTGTTTGTTTTTCAAGACAGGGTTTCTCTGTGTAGCCCTGGCTGTCCTGGAACTCACTCTGTAAACCAGGCTGGCCTCGAACTCAGAAATCTGCCTGCCTCTGCCTCCCAAGTACTGGGATTAAAGGCATGCGCCACCACTGTCCGGCTTGTTTTTTAAGAGAGAGTCTCATATCACCCAGACTGGGCTAATGAACAATGAAGTTGAAGATAGTATATGATATTTTCTTCTGACAACTGATGTTGGAAATACCAATATTACATGAGATTTTTAAGTTATATAACATATAATTTTATTGCATAATAATTATTACATTATATCCCTTGTAATATTTGTATTTATATAATATGTATAATAGACAATATATCATACATTTATTAAGAGATGTTACCCAGGTATGGAGGTTCATACTTTAATTCCCAATATTCGGGAGGCTGAGGCAAGAGGGGTCATTGTGAGTTTGAGGCCAGCCTGTGCTACATCGAAACAGTTGTTTATCTCAACTTCAACTGGGCATGCTCTATTTCACAGCAGCCCTGCCGTATTGCCCAATGAAAGTGGTCTTGTTTAGCTAGAGGAACAGTCCCATCTAAGCTTGGTGGCTGGCTCTGAATTAAGTTGGTGATAGGGTTGAAGGCTTCACAAGAGGTGGGAGATGACAAGGTGGCCAAGAAAGAACTCAGGTGGGCCTGGGGAATGTAGCTTGATTGGTAGAGCATTTACCTAGTATACATACGGCCCTGGGGCCTAGTCCCAGGGCCACATAAACTATGCAATGGTACATAAACACCTGTAATCTGAGCATTTCAGGAGGTAGAGACCCGAGGTTCACGAGTTCAAGGTCCTCTTCGACTACATAGTGAACTGGAGACTAGTCTGAGCCCAAGCAATAGATATCCTGGGACCAAGGAGATAGTGTTGGTCAGCTCCTAAATTTCTCAGCAAAGTATCCCTGCAAGGGTAAGCAGTCTTAACTTAATGTCTGTCGTTGGAAGAGAAACTTGAGAGCCGATGTCTTATAAATCAAGGTATCTAGCATTCATTCTGCAGGTAACCAGGAGAAGCTGAGCAGGCCAGGGGGAAGAGACACTGGGCTTCCTCCCAGCTGCAGCCCTGCCTGTATTGACCTTAAAACCTTTAAGGAAAAGGGAAGAAAGGAGGAAGGGATCCCAAGAAGCCCTATGTGCATGTGTGGGGGTGGAGTTGGCTGGGGAGGACCATGGTCCATGTGAGCTGTGCCCTGGCCACAGCAGAGATATGATAACATAGCATCTGAGCCTGGGCCTGAGGCCTGTCCATGGGACAAACCTCCTGCACTGTCAAAAGAGTTCATGAAGGGAGAAAATATCTACTGACACTTTCTACTATTCTCTCTCTCTCTCTCTCTCTCTCTCTCTCTCTCTCTCTCTCTCTCCTTTCTCTCAGTATGGTGGCCAAGCCTTTAATCCCAGCACTCAGGAAGGCAGAGGCAAGAGGTTCACTGTAAATTCAAGCTCAGCCTGATCTACAAAGGGAGTTCCAGGCCAGTCAGCACTGCATAGTGAGACCTTGTCTCAAAGCAAAAACAAAAACAAGACTCTCAAAGTCAAGCGCACAAATAGGTAACTTAATGGTGGAGTCAAGCCCCTTGGATATCTTCACGGCCCCTCTAGGCCATAAACCGTGTAACTGTGTTTACATTTGGGGATCATCTTTCCAGTTTTCAGCTGATCCTTACAATACGGGGGGGTGGGGGGGGTCGGTGAAGATATTGTAATACTGCTTGCTACAGAGAAGTTAGGGCTTAGGGAAAATGAGGCACTTACCCAGCTCTATCCAGCTAATAAGAGGCCTGACTGGGATCACATAGCCTGATGGGGCAGGTCTAGGCAATTCCTATACTATCTCTCTGGCCATTGTTTAGGCTGCTTGTTGCCGCCTGAGGGGATGAGAGGACTCCACAACACCACCGACCACAGGGAAGCAGGTAGGAGGACGGACAACTGTAGATCCTCACTTGAGTCAGTAAAAGGGGAGAAGGTAATGCTTTGAGCAGTGAAGACACTCAGAAGGTAAAGGTGCCTGCTGCCAAACCTGATGACCAGAGTTCAGTCCCTGGGGACCACAGGATGGAAGGAGAGGACTCCTACAAGCTTTTTTATGACCTTCACACACACACACACACACACACACACACACACACACACACACACCGTGACATGCACATACTCACACGCATTTGCATGACTATGTATTTATAAGTAAATGTAAAAATATTCCTTTAAAAAACAACAACCATGTTCCCCACACAGCAGCTGTGTCTCAGTGTCATCAATTGGTGAGGAGATCGCAGAGGGCCAGGTCACAGCCTGCTCCCCGCTCAGCATACAGGAAGTTAGGCCTCTCCTTCCTGCCCCCAAAAGACACAGAACCACTCAGGATTTGCTTTCAATGTCTACATTACCCATTAGTACCTCAGTGACGATGGAGGAGCCGGGAGTGTCGTACACCCAGCCATGCTCGCAGGGGACCAGTGGCAAGTGGCTCCTGTTGGCAGCCAGGCTGGACAGTGGGTCCACACAGTCAAGGGTGCTCTGGTTCCAGTCCACCTCATACCTCATGCACTGGCTGAGGAAGGAGGTCTCATCCACAGACCCCAGGCCTGGCACGGTGTAGTTCATCTCCTCTGCTGGGCTCCAGCCGCACCGCTGGCTCAACTCGGCCACCCCAGGATTCTGGCAATAGTGAACAGGGGTGAAACCCAGGAAGACGATGCCCACATAGATGGGAGCTAAAGAAGCTGAGATCAGGCATAGCAACAGGAAGGCTTGCTTCTGGAACCAGCCAAACTCTCCAACTTGCTCCAGGACATCATCCACAGTGGGCATGGCTGGGTAAGGCCCTCACCAACTCAGCCAGGCGTGCTCTGGACTGCCACCGGGGGTTCATGCAGAGTCTCATTTAAAGTTCTTGGAACTGTGGCTGTTTGAAATCAAATTGCTGCTCAAGCATGATACATCTGGAAGGCAACCAACCAGAAATAACCTTTTGCCCAGTGATACCAGTGTGAGGGCCAGGGCAGGGATACACTAGCCTTACCTGAAGTCTTGTTTGCTTTTCTGGGAAATGAGCCAAGGCTCTGGCCTGGGAGGAGGAAGCAGGCAAACAGGCTGGAGTGTGGGCAATCACACACACACACACACACATACACAATCTCTCAGGACCTTCTGAAGAACATTACTGAGTCTTCTGCAGGCTAGGTATGACAGCTTGCCTGGCATGTACGAAGCCCTGGGTTCAATCCCCAGCAGCACACAAACAAGACATGGTAGTTCACACCTGTAATCCCAGCAGCCAGGAGGTGGAAGCAGAAGTATCTGAAGTTGGAGCTCATTCTTAGCTATGCAGCCAAGTTTGGGATCAGCCTGGGCTACGTGAGATCTGGTCTCAAAAGCTAATTAAGATACTCATGATGATCATTCTGTAGGGACGGCAGGCCACTGTTAGGTAGCCTTGAGCAGGACCAAAGAGTCACTTATAATAGACCAAAATGGAAAATGCCAAGGATGTGCCTCTGTGGTCACTGGACACAGATTGGCTATTCCACCTTCTAGGATTCACTTTCCTTTGTGGGTCCAATGAAGCAAATAGCCTTCCTAAAAAGCCCATGCAGCAAGGAGGTAAGGACTGAGGGAGCACAGATGATGGTCAGTGAGCAACTGAGACCCTTAACTCTCAACCACAGGGACTGAATCTTGCCAGCAGACGGGTCAGCTCAGCACCTCATCTCCCTTTAAACAAGTGTTGTCATTAGACTCAGCCTGTAGTCTTTAGAAGTTCAAGCACTTGAAAATTCACCCTCTTTAAAATATCCAGTCTCTTTTAAAAATCCAATCTCTCTCAACTGTAGGCTCCAATAAAATTAAAAAATGAGTTAGATACTTTCTTACTTCAAGAGGGAAGAGCCAGGGCACAAAAACAATTTGAACAAATCAAAATCAAACTCCACCTGTAAATAACTCTGGGTCAAATGTCTGGAATCCACTCACAATCTTCTGGACTCTTCCAAAGAACATGGGTCAATTCTATGGCTCTACCCTCTGCAGCACACACAGCTCCAGCTAGTTCCACCCCACCATTGCAGCTGTCCTTGGTCATCCCATGGTCCTGGCATCTCCAAAACACTGGGGTATTCTGCTACAACTGGGCTTTTCTTGGGCTCTCTTCATAGTGCCAAGCCTCAACTTCTCTGCGTGGCCCCTTCAATCCTTGGGCATCAACCACCACTGAGGCTGCACCTTCGTCAACGGCCTCTCCTGGCCTTACACAGTGCCAAGACTCAGCGGCTCTCCATGACCCCTCCATGGCTTCAAAACCGGTACCATCTGGGTGATGCCCTGCTACAACTGTTGTACTTGAATACAGTTCTTGTTTTTTACATTACCAAGTTCAGCTGCCAGCACAAGGTACAATCTTGGCCACCTCTGGGACACAGCTTCTGTGTGCTGATTCTGACAAAACACATCCCAGAAGATTTCACCTCATCGATGCCGTGATCTAGAGAGGAGCTAGACTCAGGCCTTCTTTCTTTTGTTTGACCAGGGACCAGGAAGGGGGATTCTTTCTTAGTCTATGTGGTTCCTTTTATCTTTACCTAGGTCTATGGTTCCAGTCCATATGCAAATGGCCAGATATCCCAGGCAATTTAAATTGCAAGACTACTTCCTGAGAGGGACCCATGCTCTGATGTATTCCCAGTTAACCCCACATTGTAGGTGAGAACACATAGACAGAAGAGTAGGGCTGATGATACAGTTTGGATGTGTTTTTCTGCCAAAACTCAGGTTGAAATTTAACCACTAACGGAATGGTATTGAGGTGTGGCAAGACCTTTAAGAGCTACTGGTTAATGCTGCTCCACTCTCATGAAGGGATTAAGGCAGTGATTCACAACCTTCCTAATGCTGTGCCTCTTTACAGTCCCTCATGTTGTACTGTCCCCCCCAACCATAAAATTATTGTTGTTGCTACTTCATAACTGCAATTTTGCTACTGTTATTAGTCATAATGTAAATATGTTTCCAATGGTCTTAGGCTACCCCTGTGAAAGAGTCATTTGGTCCCTTAAATTAAGGTTATTCCCAAGAGACAGGCTTATTTACAAGAATAAGCTACTATGTAGCGCACCCAGTACCCTTTGTCCCATAGCTTTCATGTGTGCCCATTGGCCCTTATTTCTGGTATGAGTGAGCAGCATGGGACCACACTAGCTCCATATTCTTGGACTTTTCAGCCTCTACTGTGAGCCCAAAGTAACCTGCTTCCTTTAGACAAAACTAGTCTGCAGTGTTTTGTTATACACAAACAAAGATCACAGGTCACCTGCCCTGAGTGATGCCATGTCTCAGGAAATCAATTCACTTGCTACCCAGATACCAGTGACCCATTTTCCGAAACTTCCTGTGCATCAGCTCAACTCACCTAATGTCCAACTAGACACAAATTCTGTGTGGGTGCCTTCCCCACTGTTGGAAAGTGGCCCCCAGGTGCTGGTCCCTCCTGGAGCCAAGGAAGGAATGGGAATGTGGTCAGGGTGAGGGTGAGGGGTTAAAGTAACTACAGGAACAAGAATACAAGCTGGGCTCATCTGGAAAGGGAAAAGCCAGGTTGGAGGGCAAGCCTGGGTCCTATGAAGTACAGGCTTCCCAGGGTGCTCTAGGTGTGACCCAGAAATCCAGGTGACTGTCCCAGGGGCCATCAGTAAAATGGGGCTGACCCAGTCCTGCTGAACTGAGGTAGGGTATGGGTAATATCCAAGGAAAAAGTCAGCCATGACTCAGCAGGAAAGGTGATGGCGACCAGGCTTTTGGTGCACCCACTGGTTCCCAGGGTGAGGAACTACCATTGGAGCAGTTTCCCTCTGTCCTTCCTCTCCACAGCTTTGTTGTTGTTGCTGTTGTTTTGAGATAGCCTCATATAATCTAGATTGTAGTGGTCTGAATACACTTGGCCTGTGGGAAGTGGCACTATTAAGAGGTGTGGCCTTGTTGGAATAGGTGCAGTCTTGGAGGAAGTGTGTCACTGTGGGGGTGAGCTTTTAAGAGAACCTCCTCCTGGCTATCCAAAGGAGAGACTGAGTCTCTCCTGGTTGCCTCCTCAGCTCCTTCTCCGACACCATGCCTGCCTGCACACTGCCATGCTTCCCCACCATGATGATGGACTAAATCTCTGAAACTGTAAGCCAGTCCCAATTAGATGTTTGCCTTATAAGAGTTGCCTTGGTCATGGTGTCTCTTCACAACAATGAAACCCTAACAAAGGCAGACTTGCTATACATGCAACTGAGGCTGACCTAGAACTTCTGAACCTTTCTTAGCCAAGTACTTGATGGCAAACATGCATCACCACACATAATTTCTACAGTTTGTTGGACCCGGGTGTGCACAAGTGTGTTCTTCCACACATGCACATGTGAAAACCAGAGGTAAATGGTGTGTCTTCTGTCACTTTCAGCTAGACAGGGAAGGTGTCTCAGTGAACTCAGACTGGCTCAGCAGCAAACCCCAAGGATCCTTCTGCTGCACCTTCCCAGCAATGGGACTACAAGTGGATGCCAACATACCTGGGGTGTTGCTGGGGTAGATGGACTCTGAGCAGGGTATAGAGGGGAACTTGTGGAACAGGATCCTAAGAGTTTAAAAAGTTTCCAGACTGAGGCACCTCTGGAGATAAGGCATCTGGATGCAGCAGTGAGCACTGTCTCAGCTTCTTCACTGTGCCAAAGGCCAAACTTCCTCACTAACCTCCAACCCCAGCAGGACCCTGGCCTTAGTGCTTGCAATGTGACGTGTCCACACTCACATTGGGTGTGGCACTGTAGTCACAGAGAGAGTCTTGATCTGTAGGAATGACAGACTCCGGTGCCCAGTGATGGTAGTCAGGGGTGAAACTTCATCAAAGGACTGAGAAGGCATTCCTTATCCTGTGTGATCACATTGCCTATATGACAATAGGCCAGAGGTGAGGGCCCAGTTTCTCTTTCCTCTCAAGTTGAGTTATGACTGGCTCTATCATCCTTTACTTTCTCCATGTCAGGCAGCTTCTGAAACTTATTCTGCTGAGCCTGGCTCAGCAGCTGCTTGGCCCTCTCTGGTCTATGTGCAAAGGCAGCTCCATTCTTTTACACATCACTGTGACTCTGTGCCTTGCCTGCTCCCTAGACTATGTGAACTTGACTATGTGATCTTACTCTGGCAGAACTGTATCTGGAACCTACAAGAAGCTCAGCCAGAGTGAGGTGAGCATGGTAGAGCACAGACCAGATGACACACAACAGAGTGTGGGCAGCCTAAGATCCCTCAGAGGCTGATTTCTAGGAAGTCTGTCCTCTGTCACCTTCCCGATGGGCTCTGAGAGCCGTGATTCCTATAGGGGGAAGAGGGAGTAACAGGCCGTGGGTTCTTGACCATTATCTGCAGGAATTTTAACCAGCTGGCTGCAGCCCTCCCTAGGGAGCTTGGCTGTGTGGGTGAAACTGGGGCTTTACATATCTCTGATAATGGCCTCGTTTCCACTCTCCCGTGATTTCCTTGGCAAGGGTTTGCACCATCCTTTGCTCCCCACTCATTCCATCTCAGCATTCAACACTCAAAAGGGAAGCGCAGAAAACCTTCTTAAAAGAAAAAGAAAAAAAGACTCTGGTTTCTTCTATTTGCTGTCAGGCAGGTTTGGCTACAAAGATCCTGTACCAACAGCTGACAAGGATCACACTGGTCTATATTCTCAAGAGGCTGGAGGGAGGAGTCAGGGCAGAAGCATCCATACCTCTTGAGCACCTCATCCTCCCCACTGAGGGCCAGAACTAAGTCCTCAGGACCAGCACCTTACTCTGCCACTGAACTTACCAACTGTTAACTGATCTCGGCAAATGCAAATGGACAGGAAGGGAGAATGGTTGGAAGAACAGCCCCCAGAGAGAATGCCAGAGCATTCTTGCCTCATATCAAAACACCAGACATGGGCATGGTAACATACATGTATAATCCCAGCACTCAGATGAAGGTGGGATCCAAAGGCAGCACAAGGTCAATGTCATCTGTGGCTACAGAGCAAGAGCAAGTTCTAGGCTCCACTAGGTAGGTTACTGCCTCAAAGGGTGTGAGTGTGTGTGTGTGTCTCGGGGGACCAGTGTCTCAAAGGGTGTGTGTGTGTGTGTGTGTGTGTGTGCGCGCGCGCGCGCGTCTTGAGGGAACACACCACAGCAGAGTTGATCTGACAACTCACATGACTACTGAATACAAGGTGAGTTGGCAGTGTGCAGAGCACACACACTGGACACACACAATTCACACCCTAGGCGTGTGGAGTGGCACACATGAATTGTGTCTGGGATCTTTAACTGGTCAACAGAAGCTTCAGACAGCAAATAGTGACTACAGGGACGACTCATGGGAACTTTCTGCTTCCGAGTCAACTCTCAATGAGTTAAGGTAACGAATCATGCATTCACTCAGGACTGGGCTTCTGTGGTCACTGGAAGTGAATGGCAGATTTGCTTTGGTAGATGGGAAAAGCAGAGAAGCAGGGGTTTATTTGGGGAAAGTATAGCCCTGAGATCCAGGTAAAGCTGAAGACGGACCTAGTGTCAGGGAAAGGACACTCAGGTAAAGCCCAAATGCAAATGCTTTCTGAAATTTAAACAGAAGGTAAAGCCAGGCACTCAGAATGGCCATTAGCTCAGCAAGTTTCCATAATCAGGGGGTGGGGGTGGGGTGAATCACTTACACCTAGTTAATAATTTATTTTTATTGAAATTGAATACTTCATATTACAGTAAAGTTGATTAAAAAATGAAGAGAAAAATCAATTTTTAAAAATACACTCAACGTGAAATCAAATAAGCTAGCAAAATCAGGCATAAACCAAGAAATTCTGCGGGGTACTTCGCTGTGGGGTATGTAGATGCCACCTATATACAACTCTATAATGTGAGAAGTCATTGACCACATCAAGAAAAGAGTCCACAGCCAGTGGACTGGGCCTGCCCTTCCATCCTGGGACACTGCCCTAACACAAGCCCACACACAACACTGGCCCACCGTGCTTCACGGTGTCTGTAAGTCACCCTGTGCAAATTAAGGCTTCTTATAGGTCGAATGGGTGATAAACATTTTCCCCCTTTAAAAAAAGCAAAAAGCACAGTAAAGGTGGCATTATGAGAACCTGAAGAGATGAGACCTACAGCCCAAACCTGAAGTGCAGCTCCTCCCCTGGAGCCTCTACTCCATCCATCGCATGCATAAACACCCACCGCTGGGTGAGCTGCTGGGACTCACCAGCTGCCAAAAGCAACACCCAGAAGGATTCGTGCAGAGAGCTGCGGCTACAGAGACGAGGTAGGGCATGGAGGGAGCAGGCGGGCCTTCCCAAACCTAGGCACTCGGGGACCTGTGCATGTGTGTGCCCTTACAAAATGCAAAGCGAAGAATAGAATACTGCAGCTCACTAAAGTGTGCATCAAGGACCAGCTCAGGAGCCATGTACAAGGGCTCCAGCATACTGCCAGCTTCACCTTATGCCCTTGCTGGCAGAAGAAACTGGTTTTATTTTGTTTTTGTTTTTCCTTTTTTGCAAACCTGAGTAGTAATTGTCAAAGTCAATAAATAGGGGAGAGAATTACAATGGTAAAAATATAAATGGTCACCCTACAGGGTCTAAAGCAGCAAGGGTTTTTTTCAAACACAGCCCTCTGTTGTGAGATGCATGTGGCCTGGGCACCTGTTGGAAGCACACAGCGGCTATGATCGTAAGTGAGGACTTGGGGCAAAACCCTGGGCACGAAGTACCGCCCTTTGGCCGATTCAAGCAACACCTTGTTCCATTGACTGTAAACGATCATGAAGGAGTGGTGCCCACCTCCCCCATCCTCTCCCCCATTACAGAAACTCTTCCCTTTGAAGCAGTTTTGTTAAAGGCAAAATGACAGACGCATCATCGAGCTGAAGTCTTATTTGGTTGGAGGTGCTTGGCTGTCCATGGCTCCACCTTCTCCTGTAGGCACCATGGAGTTAGATGTGTAAGAGGTCTTCGTCGCTGTCATCGTGGAAGGACACCAGCTTGGCAGGGGCTGCTGGCTTGCGCTGTCCAGGTCTGAACTTCCCTTTTCTGGCCTTCTCACCTCGGACCAGCCCCACCCCCTCTCCCTCCCTTTCCTTCAGGACCTTGTGTTGTGGGTTTCTCAGGGGCTGTGAGCTTTCCACCTCAGCTCCTCTGCCTGAGTGAACTTTCACCTCTGGGATGGTCAGGACCTCATCCTCACTGTCTTGGTCATCCCCATGGAGGGAAGTGAGAGCATCTGCTTTCACCGCCTTGGTGGTGATGTGGCCATTCTCCTGTCCATCCTTGCCTAGTCTTGGGGCTGGCACCTGGATTTCTTCCATCAGCCATTCTGTCTCATTCTCATCTGTCTCCTCCTCCTTGCTGACCTGACAGGGAACAAAAGCAGAGACCATGAGACTCAGTAAAGTTACCTGTCTGCTGCATGAGAGCTCTCCTGATACAGGCCACACCAGGGCCTCTCTCTGGAGCATGAGATGAGAACCTGCAAAGTAGAGCCATTGGCAAGAGCCTCACAGCCAAATGAGCAGGCCAGGCAGACATGTCTCATGACTGTTCAGCAGTGCTGGCAGAGAGAGACTCTCCTGGGCCACCATGTACTAGGGACAGGGCATCCAGTGTGTAGGAGAAGCCACAGGAAAGTCTTATATCAGGGTGTTTAACTTTTATTTATTTCTGTGTACGCCAAATGTGTCCAGGTGCACATGAGTGCACACATAGGAAAGGCTTGGGTGTCCATCCACCTTAGTTCTTGTGTTTTGCCTTGGTTGAGACAAGGTCTCACACTGGCCCACAGCTCCACCAGTTTTGAATTCCCTACCTATTGGGATTCTAGCACTAGGTGTTTGTTGTTGTTTTTAAAACATGAGTTTTGGAGAACTGAACTCTGGTTCTTTTCAAACACCTTACCAACCGAGCCATCTTCCCAGCCTTGATTTAGTTTAAGAAGTGACCTGGCAGTACGTATGAAGGTTAGCAGCACACCTGTGTCCTCTGACTGGCCTCTTTTCAAAGTTTATCGAAGTTTATATGAAATTACACAAAAGGCGGAGTTCAGAAATTCCATCACTATGGCATTTTGTTTTGATTTTCTTAAAAAACAAACAAACAAACAAAACAAAAAACAAAATTAAGAGTTCCCTAAAGCCTGGGAACAGACTAGATATCAGATGATCTAACAGAAATCAGTGGCAACTGTACTGCAGGAAACTTGAAGGCAGAAAGTCCACAGAAGTGGTGTCAGGGTGAGAGGTTTCTTCCCAGCACGCACTGGGCAGCCCTGCAGCCAGCAGCTGCCCTACTCGGTGACAGTACCTTTGAGTACTTGTAGGACACGCCCGAGCTTCTTCTGCAGCAATTGGTCAGCTTGTTTATCACAGTTTCCCTGTCAAAATGGAGACCACGGTAAATCTGCAGCAGAATGAGCAGAGACAAGGGACACCGCTGGCTGGCCCTGAGTCTAGTCTGTGCCACTCCTGAGGGCTGTGTCCCACAAACACAGCCATGCCAGGGCAGGGCATTCAGGATGAATAACAAGTAACTCTGAAGGCACAACCAGAACTCCAGGGCTCAGCATGAGACAGAGGAATGAGTCTCACTGCACCTCAAGATTCACAAAGTCGGCAGCAGAAACATACTTTCCAATTGCCTAGACTGCTCTGATGTATGGGTCTGATGCATACCCACTGCTCTGCCTGAGCCCCACCCCTGCCTCTGAGTTCATTTCTAAGCGTGGTCGGCTCTGGTCAGTACTCTCAACCACTTCCCAAGAGCCTAACATGCGACATAAAAATCTGATTAAAAAAAAGAGAAGATAGTCACATGACAAGTCTTCACCTAGCAAAGCAAGGTCAACAGGAGAGCATGCATGACATACAGCAGGTGCTTAATAAATGCTCACTATTGTGACATGGAGAGGAGGGTAGGCTGATCAGTATAAAAGTCTGCTCACGAAAGATTCTTAATTTCTTATTAGTTTTTGGACTTCACACAAGGCCCACACGTCTTAGACCCACCAGCACCCATGAGAAGCCTGTGGTGGGCACACCCAATGTGAACTAGAACCACACTGGCACCTACCGACAATGTCAAAGTTCTGAGCAATCTCATGCCATCTCATGGAAAAGAAGACATTAAAAGACAATAGTGATTATGTTTTGGAATTTTGAACCTAGATTCTTGCTGTGTCAGGCTCAAAACCCAAGGCTGTGTCTAAGATCTGATGTGCTACTTGCCCTGCCCAGCCCAGCCCAGCCCAGCCCAGCCCCGCCCTCCTACTGCTCTGCCCACCTTACCTTCTCTCTTTCTTATGAAGCAGCAAGGCCAGCAAACAGCCAGTCAGCGCCACCAGGAGAAGACTGAGGACTGCCCCAACGGCCTGACTCCGCTCTGAGAGTCCCTTATACTCTGGCCCAGCATTCTCATCATCAAAGTCCACACTAGAAAAATCACAAGGGAAGAGAGGACGCTGTGTCAGGAACTGTGCATAACAGCTCTCCCAGGAACCTGCCTCTACTGAACAAACACCATGTGAGTCAGCACCAGCCCACAACACATGATCCATTAGGCATAGAAAATAACGTGTGGAATGCCCTGAGACTGCATTTAAAGCAGCCAGCGACAGGCCAACTGGCAGATGGTACTGCTTTAGGGATCAGGAAATAAATACCAGGAGCTGAAGACATGGACCAGCCAAGGACATCATTTCCTGTGGGTCTGCCCAGCCCTGCAAAACCCTATGGGTCAGGCAAAAGCAGGGCTTCTCCTATACTGGGCCACCTTAGGACCTAGCCCTAGGGCTTCTGGGTAGAGGAGATATCTAAGACAGGTTGGCTCTAAAATTACTTCAAATTCTACCTTTGATTTCTCATTGAAACTAAGGATTACTTACAAATAAATGGGTTTTAGTTTCCACATGCAGTATGGCTCTGGACACAAGACCACCATAGTTTCCTCCCTCTCTGGCCTGGAGGCCTCAGAACAGAAGCACATCACCCTTGGGGCCCACCAAACCCAGCCTCCAGAGTGTACTCTAAAGCATTATTAAGAGGGAGTTTCTCAGTTATCCCAACAGAGCAAACACTTTGCTCCACCCGAACCGAAGCTTTGCCATGTCAAGTGCACACTAGAGCACACAGAGAATGCCAAACCTTGGAGGCACAGCAAGCCCTGCTCCCCCACAGCTGAGGGAAGCACAGTCACCACTATTTGGGACAAAGGGCAATAGTAAGGATGCCACAGACCAGATAGCAGCAAGCTCATCTTTTGGGCACATCTGCATCCTCCCCAGAGTCACACCTAGGAGACATACACATGCTTACTCTTAAATAGTCATGTGAGACTCACCCCAGAGGACACACAGCCGAAGTGTACCAGGAGAACAGGTACTGGCAGTCAGCAGTCTCATGGCTGAACTCTGGGATCCCATCCTTCACCAGAGGGTCACAGTGGAAGAAGATGGTAGAAGAAACAGACTTGGTCTTATCTTTCCCACACTTGGAGGAAGAGGTAAACACCACATCCAGATCTCCATCTGTCACACGGGAAAGGAGACACCACAGCACCGTAAGCATCCACCAAGTGGATGCTTTCATGGTCTGTCAAAGCTGGCACAGGCTTAATGTTAAAGGTGCAAACCCTTCAAAGGCCCCGTGTGTGCACTCTGCCTTCATGGTTTTACACAGCGTCCTAAGTAAGTGGCGACTTTCACCTCATCTAACAAGAGGTCTGGCTCTTAGTCTTGGCTACTAGTGGGATTTATGGTGGCCTGCCAGGTCTCATTCTACCTGGAGAGACTGACCACCAAGGCACCAACTAATTGTGCCTAGATACTTGATTCCAGCAAGGTCCTGAGTTCTGGGGCTCAGTGAACACACCTGGCCAGCAATACATGCAAGACATCACACACCGCTGTGGAGATGGCTGCAACACATCCTAGTTCCATAGGAAAGGCCAGAGGAAGACCTGAATCTGACCCCACCCCTTCCATGAGCATCTTGTCATGAGTGACTACCATCTAAACATCTACTGTAATCAACTGCACACATGAAGACGGCAGCTTCCAGTTAATTCCAAGAGTGCTCAATCACATTTCCCAATGGAACTGAAGTGGAAATACACCAAGCTAGTTCTTGGTGTCAGAAATAAAGGGACCCTGATTACTCTATCAGCCCATGCCCTCTCGATCATCTGGAAATGCTATTTTAAAAGTTAATAGGGTCACACAGTTCAAAAAACAAATTATAAGAATTACATGGTGAAAGATAAGTTATTTAAAATATAGAATACACATGTGACCTGCCAGAAACATAGTCGCATGAGCACAAGAATGACTGGTACCATCTACAACCTTCCCACACCCATCTCAGTCAGCTTGGAGAGAGAGAGAGAGAGAGAGAGAGAGAGAGAGAGAGAGAGAGAGAGAGAGAGAGGGAGAGGGAGAGGGAGAGAGGAAACGAACTAGAACCTATCAGGGCTAATGTCTCGAGATCAGAGGACAGCTATGGGAGTTGGTTCTGTCCCTTTATCGTGTGGGTCCCAGGAATAAAACTCGGATCTTCAGCTTGGCAGCTGGGACCCTTACCCACTGAGCCAGCTTCTTCTTGTCTTTCTCTAAGAAAGTAGCATGTTAATGCCAGGCGGCAGTGAAAGTGTGACCTGTGATTGTCTCCTGCCTTTGCCCAGAGTAGCACAAGCTCATAAAAGGAATTGAAATCAGTCTGAGATTCCCATGCAGTGGGTTTGAGCATGTGAAGCTTTCCCTCTGAACAGCAGGTTACCTTGGACGTAGTACTTGGTCATGTCGGAGGTGCCGACTTTCCTGCTGAAACCCTGGTCATTGGGCTTCACCTGGCAGATGCTGGCACCAGAGCAGGCAGGGTTGGATGAGCTGCTGATGGAGGAGAGCTGGATCTCATACAGGTAGTTGTCCCCATTTGTTCTCATGTCTCCTGAGGCGCTGAACAGCCTGAGGCAGAGGAGAGCACAGTGTCACACTCTTTCACAGACCAGCTGCATGCTTGCTTCCTCCTGCATGCTCAGCCAGGCAAGCCTTTAGTCATCAGCCTGCCCAGCGCCACCTCCTGGAATGACTTCACTGTCTTACACACTGTGGACAACACATGCAATGCACTCTACCCCCATGGCCATAGGACCCCAAGACAGCCATGAAACTGCTAAGAAATGGACCTTTACTTTTAGCTAACATGCTGGTCAGCCCAGAAGATTCCTTGTTCTCTCCATGTTCTGAGAGCCTTGGCTCCAGCCCCTGGGCTTCCCAGAAAGGGAAACTGCCTTTTATAATGAATTCACTACTGATTATCAAATGACAAAGAAGCAATCCTTTTGTTTGGTTTAAGCCGTACCTGATCACTTCCCAATTGTAACTGAAGCAAAGACTGCTTACCTGACAGCACGCCTGCTAGGGCAAGACTAACATTTGTTCACTTTGAGTGTGTACCAGTGCCAAAGAGGCAGTCTTCTACTTACTTAAAATAAATGTCTCCGAGGCTGAAGCTCTTGCCGGTCACAGGGTTGGTAAGAGTCCCATTTACCATGTTCACCTCTTGAGGCCTCACAGCGCAGGCAGCCCGTGAGTACCAGTAAAAGTAGTAGGTGCAGCTGTCAACATCAAACCTGAGAGGGAGCAGACATGGTTACCACAGTGCCACACACAGAGAGGTTGAAAGACACACAGCTAGAAAGGCCCAGAGGAAGTAATAGTCTGGGTTCTGAAGGGTCCTTGGGAGCCACAGCTGTTGGTCCCCACAGGGCACTATGTGAGTGAGAGCTCTGGGCCAGGACAGCTTGTCTGGGCCACTATGCTTCAGCACAGTATGGAGGATGACATCAGCAGCGTGGAAAAGTGGACATGGATTCAGTGCCTGCTGACCCTGGGGACACAAACCTGTGATTCCAGCCACTGAGGATGCAGAGGTGAGAAGTGGCAAGTGCCTGTCATAGTTACAGAACAAATCCAAGGCCAACCTGGACACTTCAGTGTCACCCTGTCTCTAAATAACAAGACAGCTGGAAATACTGCCCAAGAGCAGAGCACTTGCCTGGTTTGCATGAAGTCCTAGGTTCAACCCCCACCCCTGTATAGAAAAACCAAACTCAATAAAAACGTTTTAACATACAAAGCTGGGAATTCTGTACCTAGCTTTTTACAAGTAGTATGTTAGTCTCAGAAGTTAAAAAGCCCTTTTCAAAGCAATTTCCAAAACAGCAGCTCACATGCTCCCCCTGTTGGCCACAATCCCTCTAACACCACCCAACAGCTGCCCTGTTCTATTTCCCAGTATAGGGGAATGCCAGGGAGAAAAGACAGGAGTGGACGGGTGGGTGGGGAAACACCCTCATAGAGGCAGGGGGAGAGGAAAATAGGTTTTCAAAGGGGAGACCTGGAAAGAGGAAAACATTTGAAGTGTAAATAAAGTATCAATAATAATAATAATAATAATAATAGAAGAAGCCCAGAACCTGCTTGTAGGTCCCAGACAGGTTGTTGTTGGTACAACCAGCATCCCCTTCCATGACACTGAGGAGCAGCAGCCAGCTCTGCACTGCTCAGGCTAGCACCAGCAGTTCCAAAGCTGGATCAGATCAGGAGTGGGTTTCTTAAGGCAAACCAGGCTCAAGGGCTGAGGTGGCCCTGCTATGGTGTACCTTGGGTGGGGGGTAGGGATGCCCCTGTGGGAGAAATACTGCATAGGACAAGACAATCTGTCCTCTAAGTCCTCAGTCTCAGTGGGCATTTCTGCCAGTGACAGTCCCAAGCACCTCTCAACTGTGTGCACACTCCCAACTCCCACATGGAAATGGGGAGGCAGAGAGCCACAGTATGCTTGCAAGTGGCTCACCTCTTGAATGCAGGCCTGCCCACAGTCTTTGCACAGGTCAATTCGATTACAGAGGACGCAGTCTTATTCCCACCACAAGGATAGCCTTTTGAGTAAGTAACAATGACCGTTTCATCTGAAACATGAGACAATGAGCTGGCATTATTTCTAGTGCACTTCGAACAAGGTCAGGGCTTAAAATTCTACTGCAAAGGCAAGTGTCAGCTCTCTAAAGGGTCCTCCATATTCAATGGCAGTCACTGACCCATACACCCATACCACCATTACCGAAGAGACCAAGACCACAGCTTCCTGGATCCTCAGGAATGCTAATCCTCCGTGGCCACACATATATGCCTAGCATTCAATTCCACAGTATCAGGAATTTCGGGAATAGAGGATTCCTAAGGTGTGAGTTTGCCCACCTGGTTCACGTGTTGGGAATTTAATTCTCAAAGGGAGGCCACGTTCTTGTCTGAGTTTGTGATTAAAGGCCATGGGAACTCCCTCAGAATTCCCTCTCCATTCCCATGCCACCTTGTAGTTCAATCGGCACAATCAGATTCCTACTCTAGCCTTAGTGGCAGAGCAAAATGTCCAATACCTTAGCTGGGATGCCTGTCCTTTTTACAGCAGATACCTCCCCTTGGTGGGCTTGGATTTAAACTACTGCAGAGTGTCATGACTACTATCCAAGTGCTTGAGCAAATACGTGGCAATCAATACTGCATCCTGTGTGACTATGGCTTCCTTAGATGTGTGTAGATGTACATCAGAAGCCAATGTGCAGCCAGAACATAATCACCAAAGGTGCTTCAAACAGGCTACTTGTGCCTCAGAGCATACAAAATAGCATGTACTTCATGTTCCAGAAGTGGTAGAAATGCTTCAACTAGTCGTCACAGGGTCTCCACCAAAGCTCAGGCACTTTCTCTGTCACACCAGAGACAGCCTCACATTCCCAATCTTGATGCAGCAACTGAACCAAGGACAAACACCCCATAGCCTTACCTATGACTTCCAGTTTTTGTGTATGAACGAGCCCCAAAACCTGGGCTTGCCCAGTAGCAGTCTTCTTGCAAATGCTTGCTCTTTCAGAGCAGTCCAGGGGACCTTTATATACTCTCTGGCACAGATTGATAAAGTACCTACAGAATGACACAAAGGTGCGGAGAAAGAGCAGGTTAAGTTTCTACTCTGTGACACTGCGGACACCTGTGTACTCCATGCTACCTTGGAAGGTGCCTGACTCCCTGACGGGTGCACACAGGAGGGAGGAGGCTGCGGACACCTGTGTACTCCATGCTACCTTGGAAGGTGCCTGACTCCCTGACGGGTTTACACAGGAGGGAGGAGGCTGCGGAGGTATAGCAGCGCTCACCTACGCCCCCCATTCACAGCCCTGATTTGCAGCAGGACCTGTAAGGCTCAGGGTACCTGGCAGAGCAGGCACTCCCCACATGGAACAGTCAGGGTAATTAGTTCAAAAGGCAAAGGCAGAGCTAAAAGAGCCGGCAAAAGTCTTAGAAAACTCACGTTGCCCTCAAACCTGAGCAACAGGAAGACTTCACAATTGTTGGGGCTCTGGTCTCCGTGAGTGCTCACCAGAACTCCCCACACACTATGGTTTCAGAGTCAAGCACTGACAATCTAGGCTGTGTCTCAATGAGAGCTCCAAACCCCACAGGTATGTGATATTCCTGGCTTTGCAAACTTGAGGGACCACAGGCAGTGGCATACTCACGAGGCTCCTTCATGCACAAAGTCCCAGGACCCTGTGAGGGATGAGAGCAGCCTCAAGTCATAGGTCTTATGCTTCTGAACAAACTTGCACTCCATCTTCTTCGGAGGGCAGACAACTTTTGTCTTCCACTCAAATGTCACCTCACACGCACGATCTTCACTGAACACTTCTGGTCTCCCAATCTCTTCATTTTCATCACACGTAAAGATGATGGCAGACATCCGGTAGCTGTTGGCTGGGGAGCAAAGGTCACACCTAGGTCAGGCATATACCTTGACTTCTCCCACCTCCTACTACCCCTGGCCATTTTCCCAAGTGTAGCCTTGGCCATAGTTTGTCTCACTCCTGAAGATCTATCCACATACAGACTCAGTTCCCTCAGACCACACCAAGATACCTCCTGGGAAAGCATTCAACACTTGACTATACACTGACAATGTCAAGAATTTAAAGAATCAGCCAAGTATCTCTAACAACCTAAAAACTTTAGGGCCACCCATAGAAGACTTAGAGCTAGCCATCTCTCATGAGTCAAATGCTTGTCCTCGATCACTTAGAGAACTAGAGTGTCAGTCTCCTGCCACACCTAAGTCACAAAGGAGCCATGGTGCTCAAGTCCAGTCGCCATGAACATCACCCTTGTCCCACAAGCCTGCTACTCAGGAACACGTCAGTAACTCAGCACTCTCTAGCCACCCAGCAGACCCTGCAGAGAGCAGTCTGGCTAAAGAGTGGATGTGAACCAGAGCTGAACACTGGTGTGTAAGCAGTGCCTCCAGCTGCTGAGCGGGCCCAGATCAGCCACCAGCACGCCATTCTCACCAAAGCTCCACTGTGCCTTACATACACGTTTGCCTTGTCATTCCAGGGAGCGATAACATGGTTGCTGTAGCTAACAAGGACAAAACTTACATAAGAGAATCACGGCCGTAATTAGCTTGGCCATTCCTAGAACACTTGCTCCCCTCCCCCAAACTCTGCTCCCCACTCACTCTGTCTGCAGAAGCCCCACTCATGGTCACGATCATAATTTGCAGTTTTGCTACACCACAGTTTTGTTTGTCCCTCCAATACACATTCTTCGTAGCTCTTCCCTTTGTAAATGAAGGGGAAGACACAGGGCTCGCCATCATCTGTTTCTAAAAGGAAAGAGGTGTAGATAGATCATATGGACACATCCATGCATCAGCTGTGCCTTACTAGATGCCGTCACCGAAGGACTCCCAGAAGTTGTGTATAATTGCACTGCTAGCCAGGATTCAACCAAACAGACAAGCAACAGACAGCATCAAGTTCCAGGCATAGGCATTCGTACCAGGGAAGGTGATGTGGCAAGGTACACTGCTCACAGATTCAAAGCTTCATCCCTCAAGGATTTTCCTAAGTCTAATCTGAAATTTGAAATTAACCATACTGTGAAGATTTACCTGGAGGGCAAGGATCACCATTCACGTAACTCAGAATGACTGCTTCATCCTGGTGCCTATAATCCAGCTGCATCGATGCTAGGCGCCCAAAAGAAGCTCCTTTGCTCCCAGAGAGCAGACAGACACCGCCGTCCTTGCAGCCTTCCTGGTCTAAGCCAGCTGCTGCTGTGCACACCCCTATGCTATATGTGCGAGCATCCCGAGTAACCTGCACAGACAAATAGCAATGTGTGGCTACGGACAGATGTGGACGGAGCACAGGCTCCTACAGTTCATATTACTGTAGCTGAGTAGGACCATGACTCCCTGCTGTTTTCCTGGGCCAAGGCTGCCTCCAGAGGCAACCAGGAATGCCCGGCTGACCCTCTAGGCAGCCCCCTCCGGCCACTAGAAGTCATCCTAGGCCAGACTCTTTTCCATCTTGTTCTCGCCCTGGTGGCCCAGATGGCCAACAGTACTGCCCAACTGCCCTCTCCAGCCAGACCCTGCTGCTCCTCCTACCTTCTTGAATCCAGCAATTCCTCATGTGGAATACAGAGCAGACGACCCACATGTGAAGATGGGCCTTGCTTTCCTTACTCACTGTGCCCATGCAGCACCAACCCCTGAGAAGGGTTCAGGCCTCAGCACTCACCAGGCTCACTGACAGCCCCCAGCCCACAGATAGATGTGTGAAAGGCTTTTCACAATGCTGCCTCACTCACCGGTGCCTGTGGTTGGCAGACTGCATCCCTTTATCTTGAGCTCATACTGGCAACTTAGTGATTCTCTGTGGCTCCCTGTAACCGTCTCACCCTGGCCCAGGGGTATGTGTTCCAATGCAAGTCCTCAAGTCAGTCTGTCTATGATCCACCTGTGCCACAGAATTCCACTGCCTGCCTCACTGTTTACTGATTTCTGTCCAGCCTCGTATCAGAGGCCTTAGCCCTCAGGAGGCTGGCAAGGCTCTGGGAAGGCAGCCTTACCTTGAAAGTGCCTGTAGAAAGGCTGGTCAGGTTGAAGCTATAGAGCAGCTGCTCGTCTGTTACAGCACAGCCCTGTGTCTTCACTTCGTCAGGACAGACAATCGGAGTCTCCCACTCAAACACAAAGTCGCAGTCATTGGTCCTTATCAGCTTAGGAGTTCCCTGTGGCCAAGGAAAACTTGAGTCTTAAAAAACAGTGTGAGTACAAGATCCACCATACTCTTTCCTGGAAACAGTGAGGACATACAGCCCTGCCACACACTACACAAGCAAGCACAGCCACACCAAAGAGCAGGTCTGCATCCTGCATATCTGGACACCAGGAATACTCAGGAGGACAAAAAGCACTGCAGCCACATGCTCCACACACAGGCCATGCACTCTGAATGGGAGCACAGCTCTCGTTCGGTCCACAGCAGCAGAGAGCAGCCAGGTGGTCGGGGACTGCATGTATACTTGCTGGTGAGCTCTTTACTGAGTCACATGGGGGAAGAACCTCTACTAAAGAGGATGCAAACCCTGGGAAAGACGAAAGTGTCCGCCCCTCAGGGCATCCCAGATGTCAGCAGGTCAGAGCAGATGATAGTCCCACCTGCTCATCTACTCCTAAGAGGTAATAAAGATATATAATGAATGATGGCACATGCCCAAAATCAACTAATCAGAAAACTGGGCACCTTATAGTTTAAAAAAATAAAGATATTTCAACCATTTTTTTTTTTTTCTGAGACAGGGTTTCTCTGTGTAGACCAGGCTAACCTCAAACTCAGAAATCCGCCTGCCTCTGCCTCCCGAGTGCTGGGATTAAAGGTGTGCGCCACCACTGCCAGGCAACATTTCAACCTTTTAATGTGCTCAGAATCAGTGCTCACTAAGTGTGACTTCTATTCTCAAAGCTTCCATGATTTTCAACAACAGAAAGCATCCATGTTAACTCAGACTTACTCATGCCTCAAGTCATGTTTCTGGGTGTTCTGAGTGAAGCTGACAGGGGAAGGCACTCACCATGCTGACTCCTCTCTTGCAGTGAAACGCGATGAGTGAGGTGTAGTTCATATATTTGTCCGCCAAGCAAGGAGTGCTGCTCTCAAAGTTCAGGTAGACTTCATTCGCCACAGGATTGAATATTGGAGGGCCTGTGACTCTACCAATATCCTAGAAGAGAGCAAGCAAACGGTGCATCATAGCCACCCCAGGGCTGGCAGACTAGGAGTGACATGGAACCGCAGCAGTTCTCTATCTATCGTCAGCCTTTGAAGGCACACCCATACTGCTTTGTGACTGGCACACAAACAGGTCGCCAGCATGCAGAGATGCCAGAGATGCAGGGACAGAAGCCAAGGGGGTTCCTACTCATGTTCAGCTTTCAGATTCTGAGCACTAGGGACTTCTGTCCTCACTTACAACAAGAATTCCACAGTCCCAGGTCCAGAAGGAGGAAGGCAGGAGCCTGGGCGATGCCCTTCCTAGTGTCCTGATATCCACACTGCCCTGGGAATGTCCAGAGGGACAACTCTCGCCCACTACATGTTGTTGCAGTGGCAACACAAGCAGTACCTCTTCAGTCAGTTCTTTTGACTAAATGAATGACTAAGAGGCAGGTGGACAGGAAACATGGCTGCATGTGTGCATGTGTATGAAGTGCTGCGTGGCAGTATGTTCACACATGAGTGCATGCATGAGCATGTCCATTGTGTGCATCATTGCTATGGGGCATGCTGAGAGCATATGAGGTAATACCTCACCAAGCAAAGAACTTAAGCAAAATTTTAATCTGACAAAGGATGGCCAAGTAGGAAAGCTCAGCAGACCGGGCTCCTAGGAAATGATTGCCAGGCAGAGTGCCGGGTCAGGCTGCTGCTGCAGAACTTCCTACTAAAATGTAGCTCCGGCCTCGGTCCTCCTCTGTGCAATACTACACTCCAACACCACGTTTAAAATGACACCGATGTCCCGCAGCAGAACTCACAACAGGGGGATTTATAGTTTAGAACATCACAAGGCACAAATACAACTCCACACACCATAAGTTTTAGAGCAGAGTATTTAGTTATCACCATAATTGTTTTTGCCCTAATTGTCACTCGTCACAACAAAGAGCTTGTGCCACTTGTGCATTTTAATTACACAAGTACTTGAAACAGAAGCACACGCTATGCCAGTGCTGTTGACACCTGCTCTGTGTTAACACCTCTCTTGCTCAGGCTTAACCCCGAGGCTCCTACCATAATACACAGAAAGCATATCTGGGAAGCTGGAGAGATAGCCCAATGGCTAAAAGTGCTCACGGCTTTAGCACAGGACCTGGGTTCAGTTCCCACATCAGGTGGCTCACGGCCACCTGTAAGTACAGCTTAAGAGATCCAATGTCTGCTGGACACCCGTACCTACATGCACATACTCAGGCAGAAACATATACACGTAATCAAAAACAAAAGTCCTTAAACAAGAAAGTGTATCTGGGGGATCTGGAGAGATGTCCACACTAATCCAAAGTACCCTCAAAGAGTTAATGCCTGTCATGTGACCACCAATCTCCAAGTGTATGAGAGGGCTACCTGTACTTCCTTCCAGAGGATGCTCAAGTTCCCATCCTAGCACCAACATTAAGCAGCTCATTAGTGCCTGTAACTCCAACCCCAGGGAATCAAAACCCCTGCTCTAGCCTCCACAGGCCAAATCCATGTACAGCACACACTCACACACACACTCACGCATACACATGTATTTTTAAAAAGCAAATCAAAGCAACTATTCAATTTTCAAGCAACTCAGACTTCCTGGCCAGCGCTATTGTTTAGACAGCTCCACACACACTGTCACACTAAAGTTCACACTCAGACGTCTGAGCCTGCACTCCCTGTCCTCTCTGCTTGAGCACTCCTCTGGAAGCACAAAGCATAGTACTCAGGCTATGACTAGAAATTTCGAAATATTCCCAACCCTAACCTTACACACTTACTATAGGGGGCCCGTTCACAGGAACTTTGCACACTGAGGCCCCCGCAGGGCAGGGCACTCCATGCATGGGATTCAGTGGCTGGCAGATGTTGATGTAGAAGTCAGGGGTGGTGTCAGAGGTGTCATCCTCACTCTCGTCGTATGCTTCATAGCCACCAGTGCGGTGGATGAGAGGAGACAGGTCAATAACTGAGCTTCCGTTCCGCACAGTACATTCCGTCTGTTCAGAAGAAAAGACTGCATTTGAGTCTGCAAATAATTCTTTTTTTCTAGGGACCATGACAGTTAGCTCAAAAAGCTAAACCCAGGTATGATGGAGCATGTCTACAGTCCCAGCAACACTCAGTGGGCTGAGGCAGGAGAACTGCCACAGTTGAAGGGTAGCCTGGACTACAGAGTGAGTTGAAGGTCAGCTTTGGATATAGAGTAAGCACTCCATCCCAAAAGAAGGAAAAAAGAAAAAGAAATAAAATAAAATAAAAACCTGAGGAAGACTGACCAAGGCCACTCAGCCTTGGACTGCTAGGAACCAGTAAACTGAAGAGTGGGTGCAGCTGCATGACACAGGCTCTGTCCCACCACAGTCATAGGCACACTCACCGCTTGCTCACAGGCCAGAGGTGTATGCCAGGAGAAGAAGAGTGTGCACGACTGCTTGTCTAAGGAGATGAGCATGGGCCTGTTGGTAGGTCCAGCCTCAGGCCGGCACACGAAGCTGATGACACTCTTATACCTCAGGCCTGATTTGGAGGGGCATGGGGACCCATTCTCATACACCAGCTGTAAGACCTGATCCTTGTAGGTCAGCCTCTTGCTGGCCTTGCCCACACTGATCTTCGTCTGTCCAAAGCAGGCCCCTGCAGCACACGGAAGGACAAAGAAAGCACCGGTAAGGGGTCAGTGACTAATTTCCTAGAAGAACGTAGTATCTCCTAACTACTGCAAGGGCCAGGAGTGTGAGTCTTAGAGGTGGGGACGGGGCTGGAGCCAGCTCTAGGGACAGCAGGGTCAGCAGCCAGGCAAAGAGCTACGGCACTCACCTACGCCAGAGTCACAGTTCTCATTCTCCTCACAGATGCTCATGAAGACCAAGCCTTTCTCGCTGTAGGAGGCTGTGATGCCAGCTTTGCCACTTAAGGAGCTCAGGTCAAACAGGTGTCCTGCCAAGTGCATGGGAAGAGGGCGCTCAGACCCGGGAGGGCTGTTACCGGCCACTCAGAGCAACCAACCAGTGAGGACTCTGACTCTTCACACACTAATCAAGAGCCCTAAAGTACTCCAACTAGCAGCGCCTGTCACTGGACCAGTCTCAGTCCTCTGTGTACCACGGCGGCCGCTGTGCCTGATGCACCTCTCCAACAGTCAGCAGCCTGCCACCCACATTCCTCTTGGTGCTCAGCAAAGAGGAAGGACAGAAATCTTCTGGTAGCTGTCCTGTTGGCTCTGAAAGGTGGCCAGCACTGATGTAGCCGATGGCATTAGCCAAGTTCGCCAGGAGAACAGCACAAAACAAGATGGAGACTGGCTTTCAGAGGTACAAGGTAGCTGCCTCCTTAGGATGAGCACAGCCCCAGAGAAAAGGCCAAAGATGCCCAAAACCAACAGATGCATCTCCTAGGTCCCTCCCTGCGCAAGGCTGTGGTTGTCTGTCCCTCACCTGTGCTGGGGTTGGTGACTTGGCAGTCATCGTGTGTGTTGCTCTTCACAGGACAGGCAGCAGGTGTGGGCCAAGAGAAGGTGTACTCACAGTCCTGCACAGCACTGATGAACAGAGGCCTGGAGTTCTAGGACAAGCAGAGATAACCCACTTCAGAATAACTGATACAAGACAGGGTGCCCACCTATGCCTAGGGTATACCCACTCATGCCCCAGAACACTTTGGCAAAGCCAAGCACACCCCGTCTTGGGGTGTCTCTATAAGGTAAGCACAGGTCAAGAAAAAATCAAAGGTGAGTGAGGACTGTGGGCCTCACACGAGTCAGTCAGCAAAGCACCCCAGGGATTACCATGAGCTAGCTAAGGGAGACAGACATTTTCTCTAATGATAGCCGGAGAGCCCAGGCAAAGAACTCCATGAGTAAATCCCTAGCCAAATGCTTAGAGAATACCTGTTACAGTCAAAACAAAGGACCCACCAAAAGAGTGGGCCACTAATACTATCTCTTCTGGATTACAGCTCACTCCTGGCCTCAGGCACTTTCCACCATTATGGAGCCAAGACCACTGTCCAACTCTACCCCCTTCCAGCACGCTTCTTAGCACTAAGGCATAGAGGCCCACCACCCTCCAGCACGTCAGGCAGCTTGTATCCTGGCCCATAAAGCATCTGCTCCCTCAGAGATGACGCTACTTTCCCAATACAGATGTGCCCCATCATAAATAGAAGCACAGAAACCAGGGAAGGAGGCAACTCAGAAGGAGGGCAGCCCAGCTAGGCACTCATAACACCTGCACAAGTCACGAGGGAACTCCAGTCTCCTCTCTACATCTTGCTGACACACACGGGACAAGCTGCTAATTGTTAGCTGCCCTTCTGTTCTTTAAGGATCCAGAGAAGAATCAAAAGAATCAGCTAATCCTGCACCTGGAAGTGTCTAACTATGTGCCCAAAGCGTCAGCAAGGGGACCCACATACCCTAAATCACAGACCTTGGAAATCAGCATACACCACAACCATGCCACCCTGACCTCTTTAGCTTGTGCCCAAAGACAGCCTGGCACTGTCACTGGCTCAGGGTCCTACACTCTACTAGATGCCATTAACTTACCACTTGGCTGTCACTGCAGGTGAAGCGAATAATGGTTGACCTTTTCCGAATTTTGTCGGGGCACAAGTCACCATCCACATACTTCAGGACAGTCACACCACCTGTCCACTGAGGACCATCCCTCACCTTGCCAAGGTTCACAGGCTTGGAGCCATCCAGCAGACAAACAGCTGCCTCTGGAGGGCACGGCTCTGCAACACAAGATACAATCATAGTCTCCTGCAGTGCAAAGTACAGCTTAAGGTAAGGTATCATCTAACCAACCCTCCACACCCACCCTCCCGCCATCATTCCTAAGCACCATGTGTGGCAAGGCCAGAGTCATCAATGCAATGGAGCACTGTTAGGGCTATACTCTCATTCTTTAGTCAATACATTACTAGGAACTCTGCTGATTTCCTGTTCTCCAAGCACCTATGCCATATGGCCTGAGGAAGAATCAGCCTGCACCAGTCTAGGACCAGAGTAACAGGCTGCCCAGAACAACAGCAAGGCCCCCACTCATGCTGAGGATGAAGTTAAAAAAGCATCACCCTGAGGTGGGACTGTAACTACCCCCACCCATAGGTGACTTTCACCTTCAACATTCCAAGGAATTCCCTGGAAAACTGATGACCACCATGTGTCTTCTAGTCTCCACTCTCTTCCCAGGCTCTGGGGGAGGTCCCTCTAAATGGTACAAGTCCCCGACAGGATAAACAGTGGGCCACCTAAGGATCTCTAACCCCCTTTCATGCTTCCTTTCTAACCACAGCCATGTCTTCATGATCAGAAAGGTTAAAATGTTCCCTGTAGAGTCCTCAGCATGAACAGAGCCTGAGCCACATGGGAATCAACCCCCAGGAGCCTCAGGCCCTTTCTCCGCTGCACCTAGGCCAAACTCCTTCCACTGAGGCCTCTCCTGCTCTGTCTGTCCCAGAAGACTCATCCTGGACCACCACCATACAAGGAGAGGATCACTTCTCACCTGTGCCAGCCTGTGGAGACAGAGACTTGCATACATTGATGAGGTAATGCTCAGTGGCCCCTGTCCTGGTCACAGCCTCCCAGTTGTCACTGTATCTTGACAGTGAGGAGAGGTCAATGGAGTTGCCAGCCCCATCCCTGCAGGGAACAAAACACCATGGTCAGGGTCCAGTTAGCTTCAATCACATGTCTGGCACTCTCCTCAGAAGGGCTCAAGCATCAATGTGTCCCTGATGTCCTGTGAATCAAGCTTTACTGCAGAACATAACTTGCCGTATGCAGAGTGATCAAGAAGCAGCCTTGAGCTTTGAGTCAATGTTCATTTCAACAAAATGAACTATCTGAAAAGCCAAGTATGGAAAAATCTGTCCACACACAGGCCAGTGCTAATTATAACTTTGTGGACAGCAGAAGTCACCACTGGCGCTCAGAGCAGATGCACTCACAGTCATTTCCAGAAGCTGCCTCACCAAGCCTCCCGCTATCTAGACCTGAGGCCACTCCATCCTTACAAACCAGGAAGGCCATGAAGCGGTCTCTGTCCTGACTCCTCCCCATGTGCATCTGATGTACCAGCTCCACATGTGGCTATCTGGAGCCCATCTCCCCAGTGTGAACACAAGGGGGTAGACTAACCCAGACACCACCTGTGAAGCAAAATTTTACCAAGGAAGAATGACCCAAAAGCCAACAGACATGTGAACTTACTGGATAGAACACTCTGTCACATCGAAAGGGGGGCAGGCATACTGTGTTCGCCACTCAAACAAATAGGAGCAGTCCGAAGTTTCCTTCAGAAACATTGGCTGAAAAGGTTAAGGTGAACATATGTGAACATGGGAGCCCAGGATGACCATGCACACAGGTGCTCAGGAAATAATGCATCTTGTAGACGTTGAGGGTAGACGAGCCTGAAAGAAGAGCAGCTGCAGTGGGGGCAGCGGAAGGCAGGCCTCCCTGTGGGAGTGCCAACAGGCTCACCTTCTGAGTAGTCCGATCACAGTAGAAATAGATGGTTGTGGAGCGCTGATATACCTTATGGCAGGTGTCTCCCCCAGTGTAATTCATTTTCAACAGTCCATTTTCGAAAGTCAGCTTCTGATTAAGGAGTCCTGCTCAAGAAAAGCACATCTGTAAGGCCCCTGACAAGTGCTCCCAGGCTAATACAAGACCTGTCGCATCGCACATGCCCATAGTGACTGACTACTCATCCTCTTCACATTACATGGCAGGAGGACTGAAGATGGGCAGCCACAGGTGCAGCCTAGAGTGTATGAAGTGGTATGCTGCTCTCCACACCCCCACATGCCACCTTCACCATGGTTCCCTTGGAATGCTCATGTTCCCCACAGTAGCCATTCTTGCCTCTTTAACAGTCTAGAGCGGATTTAAATCTCATCTACCTGCTGAGACAGCTTAAATAATCTATCAGTTGTCAAGCAGGGGTGGGGTGTTTTGTTAACTGAGACAGGATCTCACTATGGAGCTCAAACTGGCCTCCAACTCCAGATCCTCACACATCAACTAAGGGCTGGAATGGTGATGGCAAACAGGCACCGCCATGCCAATCAACTCTATCAGGTTTAGTTTTGTTTATTATTTTATGTGTGTTAGCGTGTGCCTGCATGTATATCTATGCACCATGTATGCTGCCCTTGAAGGTCAGAAATGGGTTATCAAACCCCCAGGGACTACAGTTCCAGATGGTTGTCAGCCACCATGTGGGTGCTGGGAATGGAATCCCAGTTCTCTGCAAAGGCAGGAAGTACTCTTAACTGGTGAGCCGTATAGCTAGCAATGTCAGCTTCCCAGCTAACCTTCTACCATGCACTCCCCTTTGAGGCAGCCCTGGGATAGACTGCCTGCAGATACCCATCATCACCTAGTTCAGTGTCCCCCCCGGTGGGCTTAGGTCAGAAACACTCTGTGGCCTTGCAGTTCGTAGCCCACTCAGCTGAGGCCTACGGAAAAGCCTAACTTTTCCTTCTCCTTCTTTCTCTGCTTTCCCTGGTATCTGGGCTTCCTCGCTCCTCTGAAGCCCCACTCCCGATTGCTATGCTAAGGTGCCTGTCTGACTTATGGCTGCTTCTTAAGCCTCCCGCTGAAAATGCCAGTGTAATGCAAAAAGCATAGCTTTCCTCTCTCTTCTCCATCCCCCTTCTCCTGGCAACCGCCATGATTGCCAACTGCCTTGCCCTGTTGGTTTTCTTCCAAACTCTAATCAAATTGTCCTCAGTAAGCTGGCAAGATGGCTCAGGGAGTAAGGGCACTCGCTGCCAAATCTGATGACCTAAGTTTTATTCCCAGAAGCCACGTGGTAGAAGGAGAGAACCATCTCTTGCAAATTGTTCTCTGACCTGCATTTGTGCTCAGTGATACCCATCTTGCCTCCACATAAAATAACTTGCCCATAAGCATAAACAGAAGGACGGTTGGACAGACGGACAGAAGCTTACTTCCTTGTGTCATTCAGCATATATGCCTCCCAAGTTAGAGAAATATGATCCATGGCATCACACCTTGACATTTTACAACTGAAGACAGAAAACAACAGTACCTGCCACTTTCTGGAATCCCTGTGGTCCTTTCTTTTCCTGGCATGATGAGACTGCCTTGGACCCATCATGGGCAGAGCAGACATCTGAGGACAGCTTCCCGCAGACCCGAAAGTAGTAGGTGTACTCGCCAGCACTGAGGATGGTGTCATTGAGGGCCAGGGGCTTCAGGTCATATAAAATGCCATGCCTGGGGTCTTTCACCTGGCAGTTGTCTCCTTCAAGAATATATAAGAGCAAATGCTATCACACAGGCATGCGTAGTTCCAAATGCAAACAACTTCTTTTTTAAATAAAACTTATTTACTTTGCAATACTGAGAACCTAGGACATAGCACACCCTATGCAAACATCTTGTCACTGAGCTACATTCTTAGTTAGCTCTATTTACTGATTTACAACTGGGCCTCATTAAGTTACCAAGACTGGCCCAGGGAGGTAGGCCTTGAACTTAGGTTCCTCCTGCTTCAGCCTCCTGCAAAGCTGAGGTTATAGGCTTGCACCACCAGACCAGGCACGTTTTACAATTTTTAATCAGGCAACGACTATCAGAAAGTGGGCTGCCTCCATGTTTTGTTTACGTGTAAGAAAGACAGGTTTGGAGGTACACCCAGGTACACCAGCAGATTTTAATAAGCCAAGCCCATCCTGACTGCTTTACTGGTTTCAAGAAAAACCCAAATCTAATCCAAGTATATCAGAGAAATGATGGTGGTAAAAATTAACAAGTAGCTTAGTAAAGACCTCAAGGATAAGAGGTGAGGCAGCCACTGGCACCTCCTGACTCCACAGGCAGCCACCATCACAGGGCTTCCTATCTGAGACATCATGGGTTAGCACATATATTACACTGTATACGTACGGCAACTTGGGGGCAGCGGCCTGGGGCTTACCTTCCTCTCTGACCACAGGACAGGCCTCTACTGTTCGCCACACAAACACGTACTCACAGTTGTTCACGAACTGGAACATAGGTGACCCCTGCAACACAAGCCAACAGTTTGCTTTGTTTTCTACTTTGCGAAAACAAGCAAGAGCCTCAGTAAGTATCCAGTCTCTCACTCCTTAAACCAAGCGTTCAGTACTGACAGAATATGTCAAGCCCAAGGAAAACAGTCTACTCTAGTCTAACACTAGCAATGCCCCCAATTTCTATAAAAACACAGGCTTTAAACAGCATAGAAGACTCCAAGATTAAGGAGAAATGGGAATAGAAGTAGCTACTAACAAAGTGCTTCCTGCTGAGGTGCACACTCACCGATGTCTGGGCACACTCAAACATTATCCGGGTGGAGAAGCGCTGGTTTCCACACCTGTCACCATTCACGTACAGGATGCTGAGAGATCCGTTTCCAGTAGCTTGAGGACTGATCTGCACCACACCCAAGTTCGAACTGTTGTTTTCTGACACCATGCAGGACCCCACTGCAATGCCTGAACAGACAAGAACGGTGAATGAGGAAAGGCTGACTTTGGATCCAGTCAGACTCCAAGGATGCAGCACAACAAGGCCCCAGCGCACCGTGGCAGCCAGGGATGTAATGCAGAGGGCTGCAGACGCTCAGATAGAAGCTTCTCTTCTTCCCGTGCACCGACGTGTCCACGGCAGTCCACGGCTTCCTGACCATGCTCAGGGCACTCAGGTCATACTCGTTTCCAGCTGGGTCTGGGGTGGAAGGAAACACAACAGAAAGAGTGTTTTCCTGTCTGCTCTGGGACCACTTTCCCCACTGTGTAAAGACTACCAGGATTCCGACGACATGCCCTGCAGGACAAGGACATCCACAGGAGGCCTGGACTGCAGAAACATACCCTGTCCCTACTGGCCAAACTGCCCCTCTGTGAAAACCATCACAGAACAGCACAGCCACTTGAGCAGTCAGAGGACATGGCCACCTCAGGGCACAACTGAGGAGCTCTCAGGTCTTGTGTCTTTTTTCTTCCTCATATGAACTTCGGACATACATCTGTATTTGATTTTCTTTTTTTACTTGAGTTTTCTTCTAAATTCTTATGCAGCATCTGACCCACAAACCACAATTTAAACCCTTGACCATATGGGAGGAGGGGTCTCTTCAAGAGAAAGCATTTGTATCACTAAGCATCATTAAAAAACAGGCAACAATTGCCATATTTCCTACAGAGCAAAGCATATTGCCACATTTACAAATGGTTATCTCACATTCAAGCATGCAGAGACTCATAGACAAATAAATATAGACAGACTCCACCCACCCCCTCACTGAAACCCAGCCTACTAACTCCTAGGCCTCACCAGTCACTTGACAATCCACTAGAGAAGGAGTACAAGCCAATGCAGTTTCAAACTCAAAGAAAGTGTTCCGGATCCTTCGTGTAGAGTCAATGTCCTGATGCAGGAATTTGACAGTTCCTGGGTAAAGGTCATCATTGCAAATGAATCGGATAATGAATGCTGTGCCTGTGGGACAAGAGAGCCACCAATCAGAAGGTGTCTCAGACGTAGGACAGGGAGGGCAGCAAGGAGGCTTCACAGCCATCCTGGGGTGACCACAAAGCAGGGTAGCTGGCAGTGTAAGGACTGTCCGAGCACCACTGACTGAGGCCAAGCTTAGGCTTACCGCTCTTCCTATCAGAATGAATTCACATCTCACATCAGTTATCATTCCATCAGGACAGAGCAACTTTTGTTCTGACTTTTTTGTTTGTTTCAGCAGACTCTACTCCTCCCCCAACCTCACTTTACGGGGTTAAAGAGGTAAGAACAAAAAACTAAGGCACATGAGAGTGGACTGACCCCTGGGGTCTCACCACAGTCATTAAATGTTCACCAATGTTAACAGAGCTAGGTGAGAAATGCTTTCAAAACTCAAGCCTCAAAAGAACATGATAGAAAAATGATTAAACATTCTTATTTTAAAGAACCATGATCCCTCCATGCTTGCTGACTGAGCTTCCCTCCCAAAAAACCATCCTAGGCTCTAGCACTGAGCCCCTTCTACTCAAGGAAAGGTTGCAAGAGTGACTCTCAGGAGGCACCCTGAAGCAGTGCTCACTGTAAAATCATGTGCTCACATGGCCCTTCAAAACACCCACGAGGAGAACACTGAAGGCCGGCTTGATCACCCTCAAGGCACCAAGCACATTCACAAACCTTGGTTAACTCTTTAGCCAACTATGACGGCCCCTCCCAGCTCCAGCTTCAGGTTCATGCCTGGAGGCGGCATGCTGGAGACACTTGTCACCATGCAGCCTCACTTCCTTCTCCAGTGGAGCCCCTTCCAGATGAGGCACTCTTAACCTACATTTACATACTCAAAAGCTTATTCAGAACAGTTTCAATTAGTTTTTGGTTTATGTGTATTTCTAACTGCCACCCAGTAAGTAGATACTCATGGGACGGGTGATCACAGTTCAGCCAAAGCACCCAACAGGAGTCACCAGAGAAGCTGGAGACCCTCATCACACCTTCAAGCCGAGCTCAGCACTCCTCTCCACTAGCTACTTAGAACCACAGGCAGTGTTGCCAACTCTTACTGTCCTGTGTTGTACAGGACATTACTCCTACCCGCACACCGCCACCTAACCCTGCTATTCAAACTCCCTACCCCAGACTCGAACAGCTATGACCCTGCTCTGAGAGCAAGTACTTACCACAGCTTTCAATACTCAACAACAGGAGGATCCGTGTGTCTGACTTATTTCACTAAACATGGTTTCTAGCCATGCGAATTGCTTCAAATGAGAGATTTTCACTCGTTTTTAGTAATTGACCACTGTGTGCCCATTTTCTCTATGTATCCACCCATCATTCAAGGAAAACTTGGTTGATTTTATACATGGGCTGCTGGGAACACATACTATATCTGATGTGTTGAGTTCAAAACCTCTGGGTATACACACTGGGGCTGCTATATCATTTAGACAATGTCTCTACATAACTTTTTCTTGATTTTTGGTCTTGAGTTTTTCTTTTTTCTTGTGTGTGTGTGTGTGTGTGTGTGTGTGTGTGTGTGTGTACACGTCTGCCATGGTGCACATGTGGAGAGCAGAGAACAACTTTATGGCATTAGTTTCCTCCTTCCACATGTGCACAGGCTCCAGGTACCAAACTCATGTCATCGGCATCTAGCAGTTTATTGCCTTTACTTCGCCAACCATCTCATTGGCTCAAGGTATTCTGGTTATCAAAACAAGGCCTTACATGTATTCCAGGCTGGCCTCAGACTTTAGCTCTGCCTCTCCACCTCACAAGTACTAGGTATTGCAACCATGTATGGTGCTCTATTTGTAGCTGCTTCCCTAACAGCTGCACTAACCGACCCTTCCCTGCATCACCTGCTTTTCTGTCCAGAGTAGCAGTCCTGGATGATGAGAGAATCCACCTCTGTGCTTTAGACTTGCATCTCTCTCTCTCTCTCTCTCTCTCTCTCTCTCTCTCTCTCTCTCACACACACACACACACACACACACACACATTAGCATTTAATGTACTATTATCCTGACCCTTGCCCATTTTTAATCAAATTGATGTTTTTGCTGCTGAGTTAGTTCTATGTTCAGAAGTAATTGTAAGCAAGTGTTCCCTGCCACCCCATTGGTTCTCCTCACTGGACTGTGTCTTTGTTGCATAAAATATGCATAAGTCTGATGTAATAAATTCAAAGGATTTTCCTTTGTTGCCTATATTTCAGGGTTTGCTCTAAATTCACATCTGACATCTGTAACTGAGTAGTGTTAATTCTTGACATTTTGTCTTATTTCTGAATTTAGAGCAAACTATTTCAGTTTTCCCTGTTCCGTATGGCGTGGTCATGACCTGCCTGTATTTCTGTTTGGGGTTTATTATGAAGATATGATATGAAGGTCTCGTTCCATCTGGTTGCTGGCACACAGTTGTTTACAGTAGTCCTTAATGATCATTTGCATTCTGTGGAGTACACTGTGTTGCATTTCCAGTATCTGCTAACTAGAGATGTGAAGTAGAAAAAGTAAGACTACAGTGTGGGTGCAAATCACCTATGGTGGCATACTCCACTGCCTCCAGTGCCCACTCAGATGGCTTAAGGATGGTGTGCAACCCATTGCACAAACCACTGAGACTCCAGTGACTGCTGCCTATTAACATTCTGGCCTGAGAAGTTACCTCACCCTGGGGCCCATTTCCTCATCTGTAACACAAAGTCAACAGGTGGCAGAACCCAGAACAGTATCCAAGACCCCTTGATCTTACTCTGAAGTTATCCCTCATGAACCGCAGGCTCTATCCTAGGTACAAGACCTTTCTACCTCCCAGTACTGTGTGTGTACAGTGTAGCAGTAATTGAGCACAAAAGAAGGATAAGCCAGGTGTGGTCACCCAAGTCTTTGATCCCAACAAGGCAGAGGCAGGTGAGTTTGAGGACAGCCTGGTCTACATAGCCAGTCAGGAAAGCCAGGGCCACACACAGTAAGAGCCTGTCTCAAAAGGAAAAAAGAAAAAGAAGAGACTCACAAGCTGGCATGGACGGGAATTCACCAGACAACACACGTACAGCATCGGTGGTACACCTCACCTGCGGGAGCTCTCTATCCACGGACACAGCTGCTGCCATGGTGAAGGGCTCAGAACTGACTTACTAACTTACATAACTTAACACTTACTAACAAATACATAATAACATGCTTGACATACCCAAACTGTTGCACAAGAAACCATATCACCAAGTGAAAAAAACAGAAAGAAAAGAATAAACTTGGGGGAAAAAAAAAGAGCAACTTATGATCGCCTCTTTAGCGCCTCAGGTGCAGTCAACACCGCCTCTGAAGAATTACAGGAGCAAGATAAAAGGAAGGGGTGGGAAATACGTGCATGCCCAAGTGACTTCGGCTCACCTCTGTCAGAGGGAGAGGAGCCTTTGTAGGTCAGAGTGAGGAATCCCTCAGCAGACAACTGGAGGCTCTTCTCCATCCCGATTGGCCTTTCTGGCCTCAGGCCCTTAATGTCTTCTATCTGAGTTCCTGCCTCACAGCCAAGGGCTGGCTTCCCCGCAACCGTTCCACAGGCAGGCACTGCACCACAGATATTGAACTGGAAACCAAACAGAAAAAAAAAAAAAAATTGTACAGGCCCATTTAGATTCCAAGACTTACCACACACAAGATTCCTAGAACCCAGAGTAACACTGGGCTAAGTATCTGGTTCTCACCAGCAGTTCATCAACTTCAGGGCATTTAGGTCCTAAAGTCAGAAAGGCAAAAACACAAGTCCGAATAACAACGCCCACACAAATTCCTCTAAGGTTTAGTGCATAGTGTTTTATACTCTTATTTTACAGCCTTCTTCTATCTGTAGATATAATTACTGCAAGTAATTATAAAGTATACACTAGGGAGCAAAACAAACCACTTTTATTGTGTCTTTAATCATGTAGAGAAGAGTATGCAGTTGGAGTTTAACTGAAAACAAAGTCAGGTCCCTAATTTCTTAAAGATGCTGATTCTATTTAAAAAGCAGGTATGTCTGCTATAGTTATGTAAGAAGCAGCTCTGTGGGAGAGACCACCAAATGTGCAGGGCAGCTGAACCCAGCAGGTGGGGGGCAAGATTGGACAGTGAGGAACAAAAGTCTAGCCCTTGCTGTGATGCCAAGAAAGCAGCTGGTGGGCAGTGTGGCTCCAACAGACAAGCAGCGGTTCTCCTGAAGCTCGCGAGCTCAGGTGGTCTTCCAGGCAGCTACATTTCTACTTTATTACCCATTGGTCTGTCACCTGCAACCAAGAGCCATGGCAGCACGCTGGCTCCTTACAGCATGGTTAGTGCACAAAGCAGAGCCTCTCTGGTTTGCTTCAGGTGGACTCTTCATGTAGCTCGTGTCCTGTCACCATGCTGGTGCTTCTTGGAAACTTCTAGACACACAGCAGCAGGTAAGGAGGGGAAACTGCCCATCTAACTGCATGAGGACTATGGTGATGATTTTATCTCATTATCCACCCCCAACCTGATCTTCTCTTTTCTGGTGAAGCAGCTGTTCTCTCAGCACTAAGGATGCCTGATTCTCAAACCCATAGCCCAAGTGCTTGAATGCAGCTAGCCTTGTATAAAGCAAACTAGAAATTTACTGCATCACTTACCACAAAAGTCTTTCCAATGCCTAAGACCAGGTATCCTTGAGGACGGTTGAGTGGGCTAAGATTAAACACGAATCCGCTGCTGGGGTCCCTTATAGAGCAAGCCTATGCAAAACAAGAAAGGAAAGGACATTCTTTCAAACCAAGTCCACAAAACAAACATGAAGGCCCTCCAGAAACCCGTATCGCACATGGCCAGCTACACTAGCCACTCATTTCAAATCTCAATGGGCACAGCATGTGTTCCCGCACAGTCCCTGCCTGCACCAATGTGGGATGTGTGTGCAGAGGAACAGAACTCACCCCATGGCTGCTGAGCTACTACATAGCAGAGTAAGGCTACCACTAATTCCTAAGGGGATAGGAGAGGGTAGGTGGAGCTAGAGTGACCCAGCAGTGATTTTTACATTAAAAATAAAGCTAAAGAATTACCGCTCATTGCTATGAGTGCACAAGGTTAACTCACAGACAGTCCCTCCCTTCCTCTAAGTTTGCCGTCAGCCTCCAAGGTCAGCAGAGCAGTCATACCCCTGACCATGGACAGGGTGCCTAAGATGACTACTAGGCCAGAGCTGAGGTCATCATTGTGTGTATCAGGCCAGGTGTCTCTTCCAGACTCTGGAGTCTGGTAAGAAATTAGAAGGATGGCAAGGGAAGCATGTCCTGCCATAAAGAAGGGCACACACAGTACCATAAACAACTTCCTGGCCCAGGAGGTAGCAAAGAACTCAAGAGAGCAGTGTGCTGCTGCTGTACTACTACACTGCACAGAACACAGCCAGGAGAAGCAGCCCAGAAAAGAGCAGCCAGCAGTGGAGAGATGCTGGGAACAAAGAGCATGGCCTTCAGCAGAGGATAAGGTATCTACTACCATCCAGACATCAGCATGAGGCACTTGGCTACACAGTGGAGAGAAGGAAGGGCATAGCAGACACATGAGCTTTATTCTAGGGATGAGGTCCCATGAATCACTGAGCCCTACCCTGTGTGCTAACTGTAACATCCCATGAAGCACTGGGTAGGAAGCAACCTGAAACTAGCGTGAGCAAGGGCAATGTGATGACACACATACCTGGTCTGTTTCTGTGATCGTCTGGATAGGGCAGGCAGCCTCTGTGTTCCACAAGAAACTGACCACACATTCCCAGTTGAAAGTGAATATGGGATGGGCATTCTGGAAGGTCACAAGGGCAGAGAGAAATCAGGACATCAACATAGCACTCGAGCATCAGTGTGTCAGGCTAGGATCCACTGGCAGTCTGCAATGGGTCAGTACCTGATGTGCACCTCCTACCCATTCCACACTGTTCTCATTATCCCTACAGAAGGGGGCATCTCATATGTATGGGCTGAGCCCAAGTCAGCATCAGCTTGAATCCAAACCTGTACACCCAGAGTCTAACAAAAGCAACCAGAAATTTACTATACATAGTTGTAGACAGCAGCTGTTATAGGGCAAAACGGGCTTTTGTCAGGTTGGAGAGAGGGCTCAGCAGTTAAGAGCACAGGCTGCTCTTCGAGAGGTCCTGAGTTTAAATCCCAACATGGCAGCTCACAACTGTCTGTAACTGGAGTCTGTACAGACATGCAGGCAGAAGACCAATGCACATAAAAATAAATATATCTTTTCAAAAGTGGCTGTGTGTCAGGGAAAGGGCTGAGAGGCAACAGGAAGAAGCACAAGGAGAGCTTCTATGGGGGACAAGTTTCTTGTTTTGTGACTCAGGTTCTGATTGCACAGATGTGCTACTTTTTAAGCGTTACTGGCTTATAACAATAAGTGGGGTTTCAACAAAAGCCACATTCCATTCTGTGAGTGCTGTCTCCATCACAGACAGCAGTGGCTCACAGTTAGCTAACTGGACAGCATGCCAAGACTTTCCTGGCATTATCCAGCTGGTCTCAGCCCATGGCCCAGAGTTTCTACCTGAATGCCCCACCTACTCTCATCAACCCAAGGACCCTGGCTCCCCAAGGGTAAGAAAGACCCATGCTCTAGCCTGTGGTACACTCTGTAAACCTGAGCACCTCTCCCTCAGGAGTCTTACCAGGCCCACACTGTACACCAGGCCCATAGGCAAAACAAACTCAGTCACTGTGGGAAAATACTTGGAAAACTAAGAAGTCTCTGAAAGAATTTTCTGGAACTAAATGCATTCCTAAATGTCAGCAAAAAAGGAAAAAGAAAAGAATGGCCTATGACAGGGCTCCACACACCTAGGCCACAGCTGCCAGGTGCGGCTAAAATGAGACCAACCTAAGGGGTCAGCATTCTGTCCAGACGCAGGAAAAAAAACAACAACAAAACAAAATGAACTAACAAATACCCAGCAGCCCGGGATCATGTGGGTAAGGGGAATGGCTGCAGCCGTGGATGGACATTGTCCTCAGTCATTTCCTAACCTCAGAGGACTGAGGAAAGGACAGAACGAATTTCAGGTCTGCAGGGTGCCTGGGCACCAGGCCTCATATCCACTGCACAGGGTCCAGGAGAAACCAGGAATCTACAAAGAACAGTAGCACAAACCTTTAATCCCAGCTCTGAGTTTGAGGTTTACATAGTGAGTTTCAGACCAGCCTGAGATCCTGACCCCCAAAAAACACAAAAACGAAAGAAAAAGGGGGGGGGGGGGAAGATGGCAGCAGCAGCTAGGTTGGGGAAATAAAAATTCTAGATATAAGGCAGGTGCCAGAGCCCTCACATTTGAGCCCAGGACTCAAGAGGCAGATCTATATTGAGTTCAAGGCCAGTCTGGCCTACATAGCAAGTTCCCAGGCTAGCCAGGGCAACGCAGTGAGACTCAAGCCTCCAACAAACAAAAAATGACACAAAAAAGTTCTTAACATGGATTTTGGTGACAAGTGCACAACATTCGTGATAAATGCAATGTTCTTGGTAATTCTATAATGACTAAAATGACCAATTTCGGGCCCTAGAGACTTTGCTGCAAATTAAAACAAAGTATAGAATGGTCCACGCTGGCGCGGTGCTTCCCTGCAGTCCTTGCCACTGTCCTGTGCTGCACTTACCATACTTCCTCGACCACAGACAAGATGGATCCTGGTGCTGTAGGTGGTTAGCTGGCCATCACTGGTGGTGCAAGCAGAGCCATTCACATACTCTAAGAGGAGGCTGCCACTCTCCTCCACCACGGGGCCTGTTTTTGCAACTCCCAAGTTACTGATGGATACAGTTTCTGCCAAGGAGCCCTGCAACAGAGTGTGGATTTGGCTTCCTTCCTCAGGAAGTCAACTTGCTCCTCACAGTAGTTATTGCCGGTGAAGCCACCGCTAACAACTGTGTGAGCAGGCAAACAAAATGCAGAAGCCTTGCATGGGGGAAGCCCTGAGTGGGGGCTGGCTGTACCCCGAAGCTACTGCTGTGGTAGAGAACACACACTCATGCACACACATACAGCCTCGGGTGCCTCTGAGGCAGGTACTAGAGCACAGCACTAGCATGTGCAACCAAAGCAAATGCTCACACTCTGGTTTGCAGAAGTCAACTTCTGGGGTCTGTGTGCAACTTTCAAAGCCCACCTCATATAAGGACCACAGGAAAGGTGTGAATGTTCTGCCAGTAAATGATGAAGCATTCGGTACCCAGAGTGGCATTACCACATGTATCTGGGTCACTCTGAGCAACACCCTCACATCCGACTCTGGGGCCCCAGAGGCTCTGAGCTATAGATGTCTGCAGAATCACTCAGGCACCTGAATTCAGGCCAACATAAGCACTAAGAGCTTCTTCTGCAAAGTGCTGGATCACCAGTGGCCAGTGGCCATTTAAGTCTGGATAGATTGAATGTGATGTGTGTCTGTAAAAGAAGCACATCCTCAAAGGCTTCACCTGGGCAGCAGGACTGCTCTGATCAAGAGTTCCAGAACAACTACCTTCACACAGCAGGCCTCAGAGTCGAGAGAGAAAACATGAGAAAAACAGACATACCTCATTATTTTCATATTTCATCTGGCAAGCAGATGCATATCGATCACAGCCTGGCACAGGATTCAGAGGCCGACACACATTGAGGTAGTATTTCCTCCGTGTGACATGTTCCCGGGAGTTTTCCATGGCATACCAATTTCCTCCAGGGCCACCTTCAGACTTCACGAGACTAGTTTTAACACAAAAGTATGCTTTTACAAAGGTGAACTAGCTAAAGCCAGCAGTTAAATGTTTAGTCATTAGAGAAATGAAGACATTATTAATGGAGACACGCTTGAATCAAGCTATATGGTGACTGGCCCACAGAACATGTCATAACATTTTGATGGTCTGAAGCACCACGTGCAGAGGACCCTGCCATATTCCCCCCAGCACACTCACCTTACCCTGAGTTATTGTTTTAACAATGACTTTACACTGGGTGTTTGCTACAACAGAGATAACTGATGCCACAGACGTGATCAGACGAGATCAGACTACATCCACCTCCTTTCTGTTTTTGTGTCCTGCACCGTGGGGCCACCACAAACATAGTGCCATCAGCTAAGCCAAGTGCTCACCTGGAGAGGTCATACTGTTCCATCATGGAAGGGTCTGTCACCATGCATTCCAGGGGCTCTTCTGGGCAGGCATAACTGGTGTACCACCGGAAGTTGTAGGTCGAGTTGTCCTCTTCCTAATCCCAAGACAAGAAAGAGACAGGAAAGGGTAGCAGCACAGGCGCCTACATCGGTAACATCCTCAAAGGCCCATAGCAAAACTGGTTCCTAGCTTAACATCAAAACTGTGAAGGAGCCTGTCTCTGGGTAAGAGAAAGAGCTTCTGCATGTCTTCTAAAACAACCAACAGGGCTGTGGACTAGCACTGAGATCAATGGGCCTCTGAGTAAGCAGCTTAACCAGTAACTACATGCTGCCTAGGCTCCCTGAGAACTGCAAACGGAATGATTAGCTGATGGTTTGGCAAGAAAACCAGACCAATAACAGCTCTGTTCCTTCGAAAGGGTGGGATACTGGCCCAGGAAAATTACCCAAGATAATCCCCACCTGATATTCTGGGAAGCCCACTCCAGCGTCACGGTCACAGAGGAAGGTAATCAGTGTGGTTCTCTGTGTGTGCTTTTCATTGTTATAGGGTGTGCCATTCCTGTAGTTCAGCTGGATCATCCCATCGTAGTAGGTAAGCTTAGTATTACTCAGCCCCAAGTTCCAAGACTTACCACTAAAATAAACACAGAAATGTCACTCTGGAAGTGCCATGGGGCAGGAGCTCTCTAAGGCTAAACAAGTGGGGGCAAAAGCATGGTCAGACCAAGACCCTGCAGTCCCCCGGGAATCTTACATGCAGCTCTTTTGGCTTTGGAAGGAGAAAAGCAACACACACACACACATACACACACACACACACACACATACACACATTTTTCTCAGTACTACTGGCCTGTAGTGTAACTCAATTCATTAGAACTAATCCTATACAGTAAGCAGAAATACATACATAAATATGCAAGAACTGTAAAGCTCAAAGTTCAGGAGTGAGCATCAAATAAGCCCAGACCTCTCAGCCACTAGGATAAGGCTTGGCCCCTTCTCTGGGAAGTTCAGGTCCTGGCATCCTGCAGTTCTTCTGACCAGGTCTTCTCAGTATTTAAATGCTTGTCGAGCAATGGTGTTCAAGGGAAACCTAAGCACCCCTGTACAAAACATCCCCTAGCCCACAATACCAAAGAACAAACCCAGAATCAGAGGTTACTTGCCTTTTTGCTACCTGGCAGGCCCCCGAGTTTGACTGACAAGAGTCCACGGATACAGGGCCACAAACATTTACGTAGAAGTCATACTTCTCTGTCTCAACTTTATATGCACCATTCTTCTTTGTGAGGAGTGACAAATCAAAAGAAAACCCTGGGTAACAAAACAGCACAGGTATGTCAGGCCAGTCATGGCACAGGGGACAGGGGACCGTGCAAGCTTATCAGAAAGAAATTGCTCCCAGGGCAGACGATGTTGAAGAAGGAAGGTTGCTTTACCTTTAAGCTGCCGTTCCTGCAGTGACTAGCTCCTCCCTGGGCACAGGTCCTCACCATTGCCCTCTTCCACTGTGTGAGCCCTACAACCCTGTTCAAACCTGTAACTCTAGGTCTCACAAACATGGCACAGCCAAGCCAAGATAACCAAACTATGATGGCCTTCTTGTAAACTCCCCTATCAAGAGATTCTGGCCTAGGATTCATTCCAAAGCCTTTCAATGTGTGTATGGATCCTCTTGTGCTCAAGTAAATCCAGCACAGACACAAATTCAAGATGGGCACTGCCCCAACTCAAGCACACAAAAAAGACGCTTGGGATTTTGTTGGGAGCCATGAACAAAGTTCTACAGCAGGTAATTCCTAACAGTCATGCTAAGTCTTTAGCAAATCTACCTGTGGACCTACGGCACACCAGACAGCAGAGGTATTGCTTAGGCACAGACCTGCCTGGGCATCCAGGACCGTGCAGTTCTCGCCTTCTGTCTTCGACAGTACACAGGCAGCAGCAGTCTGCCACTCAAATTCATAGGAGCAGCCATCGGATCCCACAGAGCTCAGCACCGGAGCACTTTCCAGATCTCCTGTCAATAGGGAAAAGAGGAAGAGGAAAAGAAAAACAATCAAACACTTATCTGCTAATTCTAAAACCTTCTTCCCTGTTAAAAGTCCTAGGAAAGGGGAGGTTAAAAAACAGTCATACAGAGCTGGGGCTGGGGTTCATACAGTAGCAGAGCTTGGCCAGCAGAGCCCGGTGCTCCACCCCTGGCACTGTAGAAAACAGACAGGCAGCACCTGCCTGTCTACAATGCCAGTTCTTCACAAGCTGGAAATGGGGACAGAGAAATGTAAGCCCATCCAATTGCACAGAAAGCTCAAGGCCAGTCTTGGCTATGTGAAACCTTGTCTCGGGAAAGGGGTCTCCTACAGATAGCACGTAATTCTATAGGTAGGAGCTGCCTAGAATGGGCAAGTCACAGATAGGAAAACCCAGTGGGTGCCAGATGCTGGGCACAGAACTCTGGAGTGCTATCATTTCCAAGATGACAGGTTTAAGTGTGGAGAGATGAGAAAGCTCTCCAGATGGACAGCAGTAACAGCTGCAAACACCTCACGGCACTCAGCTACCTATCTGAAAACAGTTAAGACGGTAACGTTTACAAGTTTTGTGCTATACATAGTCTACCACAATCAAACAAGAAACAAAACATTCCTAGCTTGTGTCCTTCTCACAGCTGCAAATTTATACAAAGGAAACTTTACAAGTGGGTGTAGAGAGGATATGGAACATCTAAATTCCCAGCAGTAAAATGCTTTAAAATAATAAAACTATGCCATGTCAACAAGGAAATCCCTAGAAATCATAAATAGAACTGTGAAGCATGGAACACACTAAATACAGCATCCTGAGAACACTTGAAATACATGCACAAATGCAGTCTTAGCAAAAAGAGCAGAAACTTAGCAGGAGAAGGATAACCATGGTTCAGATGCTGCAATCAAGAAAATATTTCTAAGCCATTTATGATCCCCCTGTGGAGGAAATTCAGCACTCCACACCCCGATCCTCTGACAGTCCTTACGAACAGGATGTTATGCCGAGACTCACGACTCCTTTGGAGTATGTCAACACAACTCTCTGTGGACAGCATATGGTTTCTCCATTTCTAGGCTGAAATCTAAACGACTTGCTTGCCATCACCAGAAACTAGAACTAGTAGTAGTGCTCAGCATCACCCTTCCATCCCACTGCTACAGCAGAGGTGGAGAATGGACATGCCCCCTCTTCTGTGACGTTACCTGGTTTACACACAAGTATGATGTTGGTGGTTATTTTCTTATCACTGCCACAGTCATCGCCATCAGAGTAAGAGAGCTGAATGTGTCCTTTCTCCTTTGTAGGGGAAGAGACGAATTTTCCAAGGTTTTTACTTCCATTCTTATCTGGGGGGGGGGGGGAGAAGGTAGAGTGAAAAATTCTCATCACGTAAGCATTAGAAAGTATACGAAGACTCAGCCGAATGCCAGCCAGTCACCAGGATAATCAGTCACATCGAGGCCACCTCCTGCATTAGCAGGGACATGTTGAAAATGATGCATGGGATTTCCCCAAAGGCATCTTAAGGACAGGGTAACATGGGCACCATCACTATCTGTAAGAGATACCATTCCACATCTAGGGCCTCAGCTGCCCTTAGACATGGGCAACTGGGGAGCACAGCCCAAGTCACAGGCTTTACTCATGCCCAAGCAGAAAATCACACCTGTGTGGCACTCACTCTGCTGTGGCACCCCACATTGAATCCCTGGCTCGGCTACTTTTGAAGATGTCTATGCCTGAGCCCTCAGGAAGACAAGAACAGACTTCTGTTACTCTGAGACACATCTCTAGTTCTGAATGCCAGAGTAATCCCCCAAATCCAACCAAGCCTCACTAATTTCTCATTCACGTTTCTAACAGATTCTCCTTCCCTTCCTCCTGGCATCTTCAAAGTACACCTTAACAGACACACACTGAACCTCAGTGTCCTTTAAGACAAACACCTCTGTGTGACATACAAGACCAACAATGACAGCAAGAATACCCAAACATGCTGCTCAGCTGAATGCTCCAGCAGATATTCTGCTTCCAACCATGGGCTGTTGAACATTCAAAATTAGTTTTACAAGTACTGAAGTATTACTCTTCAAACGGGTTTGAAGAATTCTTCAGATGTCTACCAAATGAAGACAGATCGTTGAGCATTTTCCAGCACGGTCCTTTCCACCTAGTAACATCTCTGCCAACTTTGGGGCTTCAGAGTGCACTGGCTCTGCACTGAAACTTTAAAATGCTTTATCATCCTTAGTATTTACCCAAGGCAGGAGGCTTAAGCAGACCACATTTTAAGTCTCCCTGAGGAAGCAGCTGGAGTCCACACCCCTTAGAGAGAGGCTCCCCTGATGTAACTCACCCACAGCACACACAGCAGCATCTTCAGGACAGTTCCTGGCCTTCCCCTCCTGCAGCACCCGGTGGCAGACGTTGATGAAGAAATACTTCTTTTCTGATTCAGCCTGGCTGCTATCTACTGCTTCCCAATTCTGTTCTGATTCTGCAATCAAACCCAAAGTCCTTTAGCCAAACAAAGGCAGTGACTTTTTCTTGTGGTCACATCTTAAAACAGTGACTAAGCCAAGATCAGACTCCATAGACTTCATAGAAAGTCATGGCGTCTGAATTTTCTCACTGAATGTGTCAGAAACAGACCACTCTCCAAAATGTTTTCTGAAGAAACCACAGACTTCTCCCACATCCTACAGTACAGAACCAAAGACTGAACCGAATGAGAAGGTCAATCAATGTCCTGAGCCTAGTGAAAGGGCATGGGTCACATGATGAGCTTGCAGGTCTCACAAGGGCCTATGCAGCTAAGAAAGCATCTACTTCTTCTACACAGGTTGACTGGGAGCAGGGTAGAAGGTCTGGCTCACAGAAGGTAGGGACAGATCCTGATGGGCAGTGTGTGGTGTGTGTGTGCGTGGTGTGTGTGTGTGTGTGTGTGTGTGTGTGTTTGGGGTTGGGGGGGACCATGACTGGGTATTAAGGGTATCAGGCAAAGAAAGAATAGTCATGAGAATGTGCCGACCATCCCATAAACTGGCACTGAAGGGCACACAAAGGCACACATTCTTAACTGAAATGATCCCTTGGGAAGTTGGTAACTAGAAGTAAAATCCCACAGCTTGCCAGTAACAACACACAATGTTTTTGGAAACCTAGGTTCCCAAGTCCACACATAGCATACAGACACACTTTGAGAGACAGCATGTGTACCCAAGTTTCCCCCAAAGCACTGGGCATTGGCTGGAGGGGTTGTGAACTGCAATCTCCAGAGTGGGACTTTCTGAACTCTCAGCTCACAACATCCTCTGGGCTATCTGGAGGCAAATGCTACAGAAACACTCCAGTTTCCTCAAAAGCCAGGCTGTGGCATACTCTGCTAAGTGCATTAATGCACCTCTGTATCATCCCTCAAGATCCCAGTTTGTGTCTTGTAATACACTGATACTTAAAACTTAAAAAAAAAAAAAAAAAAAAAAAGTGATTCCCTCTCTGCTTCCTAATGGCAGTTGCAATGTGATCAGCCATTTACGTTCCTTACTGTCAGGCCTTCCTTGCTGTTTTGGACTGTATTCCTTCTGTACCTGTAAGCAACGCACCCCCTATCCTTTAAAAAACAAAGCATGACCAAGTCAAAACCAGAAAATGTCTTGTTGTTATGTGTGACCCAGCTACACACACGAGCTGAACTGAAGGAAGCCATTTAGACTAGAGTCCCCCTCCCACGATCCTGCTCCTTTTAAGATTCTAGGGCCTAGAGAGCTTTCCAAGGCCCACATTGGCTAGAGCTACACGTGTCTTAGCGGGGTTCTGTCCTACTCCAGAGATCAGAGCTTCTTCCACATTGCAGAAACCCAACCTCTCATTAGCACACGTACACCAGATTCAACCCCAGTTTCCTGAAGCTATTTTAACTCCCACAGAATTTCCTGTGTTCCTACAGCTTCCAGGATGCTTAACTAGTAAACCATAAAGATGACTTACTGCTAAAGCAATTAGCTAACACAGATCCTTTACTGGGGACCCTGAGCTTGTCTTAAACCGGACATACAGGAGATATCTCTCCAACAGTACTTTCCAGATAGGGCTCCAAAGACAATGGGACAACAGTTATAGCTGGTACTGACGCAAGTCACCCTGCAAGGCTCCTATAAACCTACTCTCGTCTATTTTCGGCAAGATGCCACCCAACACCCATTTCAGCAGTGTGACATGTGGGCTCTCAGCAGTAGTCAGTCACCCAGCACCTTCAACATAACACACACTTTGCCCGTTTCTGCAATGAACCCCCTCACACTGACACACACTGTGATTCACCATGCCATCCATGCTGGACAACCTTCCCAAGACTACAGATCAGGGGCATGCTGATCCCCTTTCCGTGGCAGTAAAGAGGCAGCCATACGAAAGGACAGAAGCTCAGGGTGTAGACATAACAGAGACCCAGCTCCACCAACCTCCTCAATCACTACACCAAAAGGTTGCTGGAAAAACAAACTGTCTCTAAGCACAGTGCACAAGATCTGTGCAGGTCCTAGAAGTTCTAACTGAACCAGTAAGGTGAACCAAGACAACTCAACTAGAACAAGTGAGGCTCGGATGCAAGTAGTTCATGTCCTAATTCAGTGTTCCTTCTGTTTTGTACTGTGGCTAGAAGGCCATGACTCAGCTAACAGTTTAAAATGTTTCCCCAAACCATTGGGATCAACTATCTCCTGTGAACAGTGACTACTGTTCCCAGAATGGTAAGTAATACCTGAGTGACGAGCCAACACAGACAGGTCGTAACGTTTCTTGCCGTCGATGGCCCCGCACAGGAGATCTTCCTTCTCTTTGACACAGGCATATTTAGTGTCCCAGGTGAAGAAGTAGGTGCAGTCCACCTCACCTGTGAACACAGGCTCTCCTCTTCCATCTTTACCTACACATGCAAAACCACAGGAAAGCACACAACTTGGTGAAATGACCCAAACCCAGGAATTCCTGAAGAGCCAAGAAAGCAGCAGAAATTCGTCTCAATGTCAGCTGTCCAGCTAGCTGTCCAGAAACCATCTTAGTGCAATGGTACTCTCAGGGAGGAGGTGGGGAGAGAACTCATGAGAGCCATGGACCACAGTGAATGTTTTGCTGCTCCAGGCTGCAGTCACACGGCAAAGGACTCACCAGGAGTACAAAGAGAAGAATCTGGAGACCAGAACCCAAGAGTATAGACTAGTGAGTGAGCAAGACCTGAGGGCTCCCCGACACCTACACCAGCGAGACAAATGGAGGCAAAGGCACAGAGCAGTTCCTTGTTCAGCTAGCAGAAGGCAGGGCCCCCACTCCTCCACAAGGGTAGGGGCACACCCACAGCGCTCGCTGGCTGCACCCACACTTGCAGCCTTACTTTCGTGTCTGTAAGGCTCTACCAGAGTCAACACCACGTCCTCCTCCACCCACAGAGGCCCCACAGTTCTGCTCCTCACCGGCCACTTGTCCCTGATCTGGGACTGAGCAGGGAACTGCCCTCCCTCTGGAAACCCTAGCCCTCAGCCTTTCCCAGCAGCCACTGGCACAAAGCTGCCCTTTTTTCCACCACTGGTGGTTTCGTAATCCCAGCCGGTTGCACCTCCCATGTGTCTTCCTGAATCCTCGAGGTGTGTCTGAGCAGTTTCATGCTCTAAGGGAGGGAAATTAGGTTTTATAGCCAAAAGCAAATGAGTTCTCAAGTGTAATTTCTATAAAGTCTTGAACTAAATCACTAGGATTGGGAGACCAAAAGCAAACCTATCCCAAATGGAGTATGAGCCAGACAGTAACACAGTTAAAGCAAAACAAATGTGGAAAAACATTAATGATTGTTTTAGAGCCGTGGTTCTCAACCTTCCTAGTGCTGTGACCCCTTAATACAGTTCTTCATGTTCTGACCCCCAACCACAGAATTATTCCATTGCTATTTCATAACTGTAATTTTGCTGCTGTTATGAATGTAACGTAAATATCTGCTATGCAGGATATGTGACCCCTGTGAAAGGACCATGACACACGGGTTGAGAACCACTGTTACAGAGGCAGCGATATAAAATTTCATTATAATGTTCCTCTTACTTGCATATCTGAAAACTTTTGTAATAAAAAGGAAAGATGGGAAACAAAAAGCCTTTGGCATTGGCTTCCAATCTTAACTCACTGGACCTTACTTAGCTCCTCACTCTCGTGGTCTCAACACTAAGTCTATCAGTCTTCTGTCCTCTAACCGGTCCTCTTCTGGCTTAGCAGTCCACCTTCCCAGCATCCCAAAACGAGACCAGCCTGCACTCTAAACCCTCAGTTCCAGCTTTAGTAAAGGCCCTGAACAAGACTACAGGAAGCAAAGTCAAGGCAGGAGAAACTTGGGAGTCACAGCACCTGACAGTGTAACTCAAGCAGCAAGACAGACCAGGTCAGAGAAGCTGGCACCCAGCCTGGTGTCTGCTGGCTGAGAACACAGAAGCAACAGCAGGCTTCATGGCCCAGGGACCAGGGACAGAACAGGACCCAGAATTCCAAGCAAGTTGCCTAAGGCCCATTCCAAAGAAATGAGCAGAAGGAAAATGGATCTGGGTGTGGGGAGGCACCCAACAACCAGTCAATTTTCTCACTCAGCCAGAGGCACAGCCATACAGAGATGACTTCATCCTACATAAGATGGGAGTGAGCTTCCCTGCAGTAATGAGCTTCACCAGCTTATAGGTGATCCTGCAGCTAGAGCAACCTCTTCCCAGAACTAGCTATACCCCTCCCTGTCCCACCACCCTACTGACCTGGATGACCTAGAGCCTCCAGAAGACAAAACTCTGCCTTCAGTGGCTCAGCTTTAGCACTTTACCCTGTACTTAGCCATAAAAACCCTTATCTCTGTTTCTAGTCTGTGAACTCCCAGGAAGTCATCTGTCACCATCAGGCCCCTGTGGAGAGTGCCTTAGCAAACAGGCATGAAAGCATGCAAGCTCTGTAAGTGATAAGAAAGAGCCAATGAAAGACTCCAGTGGAAAAAGAAGGCCCCAGTAAGCCACAGCCCACAGGGCCCTCTGAGTCTTGTGGCTCAGAGCTCCGTTGTTCAGCTCCTAACCTATCCTCTGCTTAGAAACTAGCAAGTTTATGAGAACTTAACTCTAGGCACAGTGGTTGCTTCCAGATCCTACTATGAATCACACAGGAACTGGACCACGATCAAACCATCCAAGGCTGACCATAGAAACATACAAAACAAACACACTCAAGGGCAACAGCCATGAGAGAGCTTGGATCAGTTGCATACAGATGAGAATGGAAACCAGGCCCAGCCACAGGATGAGAGCCTGAGTGCAGAAGTAAGTCAACCAGGGGTGGCTGAGGCAGAGCCCGGGGAGCTTAAACAAGACATATCTCTAATGATAGAACTTTATCATCTCTCTACATGTGCCAGGAATGCCTAATATCAGGACACGAAGAACAGACAAGCCAGTGACTCAGGAGTGCCTCTAGTCACCCAAAGGGAGTCATGACTTCAGCTTGGTCTCTTCCAGTGACACCCCAAGATTCCCAAATTCAAACTCTACCACTCTATCACTCTGAAATGAAAAAGTGGACACACTCGAAGTTGTTGAAATGAAGCCGAAGCCACCTCTGATGGGCCTCCTCTGCTGAGTGTGCCTGCAGCAGAGTCCAAGACACAAACTCTCCCAGCAAACCCAGTGCTGGGCAAATTCCCAAAACAAACGTGGAGAGCAGAGAAAGATGGAAACAGGATATATGTATGCATCCTGGAGGGGGAGGGAAAGAGGAGGATTACTGCAACAAAAACCTTGGGACTGAAGGTGGCCAGGCCCAATGGCAGTCAACTCACTTCCTACTCAGCACCCCACTTCCAAGAAAAGACACCTGGGTGCACACACAAGCCACTAACACAAAGCAGGGGTGGGTGGCACACACTCACACACACACAAAGCAGGGGTGGGCAGCATGCACACACTCACTCACCTGCGGTTTTGTTGCATTCAAAGTTTATGACACTCATACGCTGGAAGCCGGAGCTACACTCGTCACCTCCAGAATAGATTAGGGTGAGGTCTCCATCTGAGTACCTAGGTTGTAAACATACAATGTTTTATAGAACCAAGAAAGAAACTTGAAGTCTAAAAAGCTGCTTTGTTAAGCCTTTTGCATACCTACCACCCACAAATCACTACTGACATGAAGCAGCAGGCTCTGTAGCCAGCTGGGCAAGCGCCCTACGGAAATGAGTTCCATGCTCAGGCCGTGGGCCCCTTGCTGTAAAGTAGTAACGGCCAGGAGGGAGGGCGGCAGCTTTGCTGGCAAGCAAAAAGCTGCTCTCGCTGTCACTCTGGGACTTTATACAACGTAAATAATGCCTACACGTCAAGACAGCTTGGCTAGCAACGTCCAAAACTACCATCTATAAGATTTGGTGTAAGACTCGATTTCAGAAAACTGCATCTTCTTCCTGCTTTTGTGAGGCCAACTACCAACTTAAGGTTCTAAGAAGTACAGTACGGTTTTAGCTATTTAAACTTGTGTATAAAGCTAATGATATTTCAGATTCACAAACTGCCAGAAAGGGGGTGGGGAGGGAGGGCGAACACACAAACAACAACCACATAAACTGTAAACTCCCTAAACCCCTACGATAGTTCTTAGAAACAATACATTCACAAACCAATAGTTCTAACAGATGCGCACTTATCAAAGTCAGGAAACAGTCCAACTGCTCAGGGACAAATGGCCATTTGCCAAAGAGCACAGGAAGCCGTGCTAGGTTCTGACTTTCTTGTGCTCAGGAAAAATGGGAAGAGGAAGAGGAGGGCAGAGCCATGGCTCACAAGTACACACAATACACTTGACTATCACCCACCGGAGTGTCTGGTTCTGGTGTCTTCCTGCTATTTTGACTTGCGTGGAATCCGCCTTTTTCTCTTGACAAACAGCAGCCTCTTTGTTATTACAGAGTGAGACCTTTGTGTCCCCACAGACATTGATAAAAAACACATATTCTCGTCCATCAGAAACATAGGGTGACCCTAGAGAAAGCACAAACCAGCAGAGAGTGTTCGTTCACCCGTCAGAATGCGTGGTATTTCTTTTAGGCAAACCCAAGCCCATCTCTCCCCTCTCCCAGCTAGGCTCCTCCTCTAAAGCATGGGAGAGAACAGAGAGGCCCACATGCCTACCTCCATATTGGGCCAAGGGACTAAGGTCAATAGCAATGTCATGCTGCTCACTGCTGAGGGAGCAGCTTTCACTCTCCAGGTAATCTCTATGGCAGGCATACTCGGTGATCCACTCAACTTCATAGCGGCAGTTGGACTTGGCAGTGAGTTTAGGAATGGTACCCTACAGGGAGCAATGTGAAAAGGATGCAATCAGAGTTTTAGATGGAATTCATACATACTTCCATATTTCAGGAAATCCCAAAGACAGGCTGTTAGAACACTATATGTGCCTGCATAGGTGTGTACATGTGTGCCGTTTGAGAGCAGGGGGTGGGGAAGCATGTGTATGGGGCAGTATGTGTGCACTCACCCATGTGTATGGGGAGCATGTATGTGTGCGGGTGCACTCACCCATGTGTATGAGCCACAGGTCACCCTCAGATGTCTTCCTCTAATATCCCCCACCTTGCTTTTTGGGTGGCTTTTGTGCATTTTGTGCAGGCAGATTATCAGACTGTGTCTGCTAGACTAGCTGGTCAATGAGACCCAAGGATCCACCTGCTTCCTAACACACCCCACTCCCAGCACTGAGGCTACAGGCATGGGTGTCTGGGGTTCAAACTAAGATCCTCATGCACGGAATGTAGCTTGCTGGCTGGGCCATCTCACCATAATCTAAAATTTGCTTTAACCTTTTCTTCCATTGCCCTTAGACCTGTACTTGGTTGTAACCCTACACCCTTTCTGATCACCTTGAGTAACACCAGCTTCACCTACCAAGTCTACTCTGAACTGCGTTGCTGGAGAGTCATTACAACCCTGGCAAGCATTATGGGTGGCTCCAAACCCTGCAGCTGAGGAATACTGCCATGCAAGAGCACCACCATCCACTGCCTTCTCTTGAACCCAGTATGGACATGCATACCTATTATGCCAGCACTTGAAAACTAACTCTGTAGGTTTGAGGTATGCCTGAGCTGACCTACATATCAAGACCCTCTCAAAAGAACAAAATGTGGCCTAGTAAAGTGTTTGCTGTATGGGCATGAAACCGGAGGTGAATGCTCAGATCTCTGTAACAAGCCACACGTGATTGTACACACCCTGGACACATAGTGCTGAAGAGGACGCTTCCCTGCAGCTCAATGGCTGGCTAACCTGGACGAATCTGGCAAGCCTCAGATCCCAGTGAGAGAGCTTTTCTTGAAATAGCAGAGTAGACAGCTACTGAAGAATAACACCCAGGGTCCTCTGGCCACCATACACAACATGCACTGTGTGCGTGTGCGCGCACACACACACACACACAGTTCTTCTGAGCAGGTGGGATGGTTCAGCAGGTAAATGTTTCTGCTGCTAAGCTTGGCAGATGATCTGAGCTCCATCTCCAGGACACCCAGGGTAGAGGAGAACCAAGCTGTCCTGGCCTCCACATGTACACCCTTATGCATGTGCAAACAAACAAGTGTAACTTGAACAATTCTTTTAAGAAGCTGCTCCAGATGAAGCTAAGATTTCTCTAGTTCAGCAAATGTACTCTGCCATCTTGTTCTTCAGTCTTTGGTAGGAACTACAGAGGAAGCCAGCAGGCTTCCAGCTCATGAGTCAGTGTCTCCTTTTTAACCCTTGGAGAAACTAAGCCACTGAGCTTAGGCCCTCTAGGCACCTAAATTCCCTCAGTATTTTCTAAGCACCTGCTAGAGGTCAGCCATGGTTCACAGCAGATCACACAATTAGCTGGCAGAACTGCAGGTCCAACCCTCCTCTGCTTGACTAAAACTTGATGCTTCTTCCCAGCATGAGTCTCAGTATAGCCTGCCAAGGAGCTGCAGAGCTGAATGGTGAAATCAACACCAGAGACCTACATACTACACAGCTTCATTCGTGGCCAGAAAGCAGACTCAAGTGGTGTGCATGTTGTGAGAAGAGAAAGGAGAGAATGACTGATTGCTAATAGGCAAGGGCATTCCTAGGGTAGGGGGAGATGGAAAATGTCTACAATTAAATTGTGGTAAAGGATACAAATTAAGCAAAAACGCTAGGACCCATTGACTTGTACAACAAAACAGGTTAATTTTACAATACATAAAAATTCAATTATCTGTTTTAAAAAGAATATAAAAAGAAAAATATTTATTAAATACCAATTGCTAAAGCATTCAACACGTCAACAAAAAATGAACAAACTTCCCAAGGGCTATGATAACCATTCAGAGCCAACACAAGCACACATTCTGTCCAGGTAGCACCTTGAAGAACCTCAAGGCCCACAAACAGCACCAAGAAATGCCTTGGAGCTCTTGGAGGATGAAGGAGCCAAGCAGACTTCTGGTACTTAATCATTCTGGTAGACACTGTTTCCTACCAAACACAGAGCAACCAAAAACAAACAAACAAACAAAAAAAAACAACAAAAAAACGAACTGCCGCCTAGAGCAGCTTACCAAGACTGAGAGTCCATGTATAAAGATACAACTACAGAGTGCACATGAGCCCTCCTCACATACACTTCGACCATCAAGCTGACAGAGATAGGAAAACTAGACAGGGGTGCTCAATGGCAAGGTGACCTCCACACATGTACCAAACAGGTCAGTGACTGACTTAAAATCAGAGCAAACTCTATGTATATTCAGCAAAAGAATTCACACACACACACACACCCAAAACAAACAAAAAAAGTCCTTCCTTTTCTCACTTGATTGGCAAACTAGCCTGGACAGGCACCTGTGAAAATGACTCATGACATTCCAAGGTGTAGAACACTTAGGTCAAAATAAAGACATAAACTGGAGGACTTCTGCTCACTATCCTGACAGGAAGATGTGCTGATGTGAACGCCTTGAATGTAGCAGGCAGTGCCTTGGGACAGGTGACCCTAACACTCATAAGCAGGGACCAGAGGGTCTGCAAAGAAAAATCTAGGCTTCAGGAGCCATGCATTTACTTTAACAAGAGACCCTTTTGGGGACCATGTCTCCCAGCAGATGTCCTGCCAATGGCCTGGCTCTGACCCTTGTGGGTGTTGAGTGTCCAGCATGCTGGCTAACCTGGCTAAGCACAATTGAGGTTGTACTAGGTAGCCTCGTCATTCTCAAGGGACATCTGCAGTGGGGCCAGCATCCCCTCAATGAGCTCCCCAAGACTAGATGTGGACACAGTGGTTGGCTGTGCACTGGGACATCCAGACTTGCAACCTGCTTGGTGCCACTACCTCTAGCAATGGTCCCTGAGTGAACTCTGCCTCTGGATAATGGTGGTGTCACTTAGAGCTGGACTGATAGGTTGTCAGATTAATTTCACATGAATTATCCCCTCCCTTTATTATGTATGAACAATAAACTATGCATTCAAAACAGACACCTGACTGTCTGCCTCTCTCCAAAACTTAAAAGCAACTCCCCAGCAAAGCAGCTGCTGGCATGCCCAAGGCCCTGGCTCTCAACCCCAGCCACAAGCACGTAAATAAATGAGATGAAATTTAAAGCAGCCTATAGCTGTGCGTGAGGGAAATGGCAGGCAGGGAATGAAATGGGAGACAGGACTGACTTTCTCCCTGTGGGAATCCCAAGCTGCAAGGCTGAGAAGACAGCTCAGTATGTAATGTTACTGCCATTCAGTTTTCATCTCCAGAACCCACTAAACCAGACATCGGGGAAGCACAGACAACGTGGTGCACACCAGGAATCCCCAGACAAGCAGATCCCTGAGGCTCACTGACCAGATCAGCCAGCGTAACTGGTTGTGGGAACCTAAGGAATGACATCCTCGGTTTTCTCTGGTCTTCACGTGTATCTACACACACAAACTAAACTCATACATAGGGACCCATATCACTTGGGCAAATCTGGCTGAGGATCACATCTTTAAGGTCACTTAGGGACAAGCCACTTACCTCTCTCCTCTCAGATGGGCACACAAATGTAACTGTCACTGCAGGGCTGTGACCATTACAGAAGTCTGGCTTTTCTCCCTCTTCCTTCACATAAGTCAGAACAAGCCTGCAGAAAAGCCACGTAGAGAAGTTATATTACATACATGTAGGTTATATTCCAAGTCAGTACACCTGAGGGTAGGGTGGTGTACCAGAGGCAAACAATGAAACAACTCCACTGCATTTAACAAGAACATTCAAGTATAAACTTCAGTGTACCTTCCTATTGAAAATCAAATAAACATGATCAGTATGCAAACTAAAAATACCAAAGGGAGCCGTCTGCATAAAGGAACAGTTTTGTAAGGGATCTAATAAAACAAGACCAACATAGCTGAGTAGGCATTAACACAATTTTGCCCACAAGGTCACATGATCTCCTGCTAACATCTAAGTACAAACCAAAGAGCTTTGTGTAACCTGTCAACCTGTGGCTGGCTGGTCAAGATGGCAGACACAACAGCTACAGGCTAGGGTTGCTGTCCCCAAAGCCCAACCCATGCCCCTGCCAGGAAGCACGAGCTCCTACTTCACCTGTGGGATGTGCACCTATCTACCATATACTACCACATGTGTGCTGACAATAGACAAGTCATGCTAAGCCTGGCATCCTACATTTCCCTGAACCCTCGGCCACCACCTAGGGCCCTCCATCACCAACTTGTCACTCTAACAATCCCTCCCAACTCCAATGGTGCAGCCTTGACAAACATGCTTCAACAGAAACTACTGGACCACAAGCACATTAAAGAGGTTAACGAACAGGACCTTCATGCGGCAGTTCTATTGTTCTTGAGAAGATGAGAACAGAGAGCAGAGAAGACTGTGTAGATATAGGGAGAAGATGGCCACTAACAAGACAAGAGGGTAGGTCACACAAGAAACCAACCTGTCTGGAACTGGCTCTTAGTCTCTGAAATTGCAGCTGAGGAAATGAAATGCTGCTGTTCACAGGCCAACCCTGTAGTGTTTGCTTACGGCACCGTGAGCATGTTAACAACACAGAAAACTCCCAGCATTTTCCAAGTCAGGCCCTGCTCCAACAGTGTCTGTAGAAGTCTGCAATCTAGTACCACATCAGTCCTTACAACCACCACAGGGCACTCAGAGGCACCTGGGACAGCCTGCAAAGACAGGAAGCTAGCATAGCTGTCCTCTGAGAGGTTCTATCTAGCAGCCAATGGGAAGAGATACTGAGACTCACACCATTAGAAGGAGGTCAGGGAGTCTTCCGAAAGAGTTGGGCAAAGGATTGAGGGACCCAAAGGGGACAGGGACTCCACAGGAAGGCCAGCAGAGTCAACTAACCTGGACCCTTGCTTGGGGGCTCCCAGAGACTGAATAACCAACAAAAGAGCGAACACAGACTGGACCTAGGCCCCCTGCACATATGTGGCAGATGAGCAGCTTGGTCTTCATGTGGGTCCCCTCAAACAACTGTTGCAGGGGCTGTCCCTAAGCACAGGTTGTTGCCTGCCTGCCTGTGAATACCATGCCCCTAAATGGACAGCCTTGCCTGGCCTCAATGGGAGAGGGCGCATCTAGACCCACAGCCACTTGATGTGCAAGATTTGGGGGCAGGGAACATCCAGAAGAGAACTTCCCCTTCTCAAAAGAAAGGGGGAAGGGGCAACGGGGGGAGACTTGCGTGAGGGGTACTGGGAGAAGAGGCAAAGCTGATACTGGGTTGTAAAGTGAATAAATAAATAGAGTTTAGAAAAGCTTTTAGTCTATACAGGAACAACAGGTTGGGGTGGGGGGAGGGGAGGAACAGGTTCTGAACACGGAGGCCCATAGGTGACACAGGAACTTGTATATGTAAAAAAGTGGTAGGAGATGATGCATACAGGCCCCAGCTAGAAAGAGACCACACTGCTGGAAGGCCGGCAGCAAACTGCCCCACCTTTCTCTCCAAAAGAAAGGTTACAGATAACCTGGCACAGGACATGAAACAAAAAACATGAGCGAGATCAAGAATTCTAAGCTATTCTGAGTTAAACAAAACTGTCTCACAAAACCAAATAAATGTTACCTAATAAATAAAGCAAGTGAGCAACAGGAAACCCGCCTAAGACCAGACAATGACCAATATAAGCCTGCTAGAAATGGAGCATGCTTCCCCCGCAAGCTCCTAGAAGTCAAATTCTTTCTTTTTTGTATCTTTTCTCAGTATTGGTTGCATTTACCAATATTAATTTACCAGTTAGTAATCGTACAGAACAATGGGTCTCACAATGACATTTACACACACACACTGCATTTTTCGATCGTGCCAGCACCCCACTGCCAAGCTCCCACTCCCCTCTTCTCCATTAGTCCTGCTAAAAGCCAGGCTCTCGTGCTGAAGACCTAAAAGGAGTCACTGAGGTGGCCACAGACTGACCTGTCCTTGCTCAATAGCTTCAGCCCTTCCTTGGGCCGGCCAACGTCAAATGCCTGGTTCCCCTTCAGCAAACAGGCAGCGGTACCAGCAGGACAGACTCTCAGCTGTGTGCTGGGGTCCCGAAGGGTGTCTGCAAAACATCACAGATGATTTTAAAGCACAAGTAACAGAAGTAGCATCACATGAATCGTTGGGTCCAGTCTCTTAACTAAACAGGTTTTCACAATCTCCATCTACCGTGTTCTGAGGCTCTGCATCAGCTTTCCACATAACATGTAGGGCAACAGATACCAGTCACCCAGTTGACAGATGTTCCTTTGTCACCTGTGTTTAAGAAATATTCACATCGGCCCCGTAAGTCTCACTTTAGCACTATCCCTTTAAGTTTGAGACACTAGAAAATGATGCATTCTAGGGATGAGTTGAAAGACTTATGTCAATGGAAAGAAACCACAGACAGGTCTGGGCTCACATCCTGCAGGATGACTTCCTCCCTCTTCCCTCCCTCCCTTCTCCGTCTCCACTAGATATCAAGGCTGTAAGAGTGAACCACTAAAGTGGCATCAGGCCAGAGTCTTAAATACCACTGCACATGTAGCACATCCTCAGGACTTCTGAGTCCACCTCAGTCAAAGTGGGAGCAGTACCCTGCCTCCTGCCGCCCTCCAGAAACTCAGACCTAGCTACCTGCTTCCACACACAGCAATGGTCATGTGAGGCTACTGTACCCACAGGACCTTGATGGCAAAGAGACTATCTGGATCCCAAAGGAGGAGGAGAAGCAAGTACCAAATCCACAAGACAGGAAATATCAGCCACAGGTCTAAAGCAAATACGAGGCATTAGGGGAACCTTCAAAGTTAGTTTGGGGCTCTGAGCAATTTCCTGGGGCTGACAAATGAGCAGTGGAGGACACATAATCCCCCTTTAAAGACCATAAAGGCTGATTTCTCCCAAACTGCCCGAAAATTGGGGAGGGGTTGTCTAAAATATTTAATGAATTAAAATAAGCCTCCAAAGGATTTGTTTTTAAGGAACAGAAATGTATTTTCCAAATCAAATTTAAGGACTAGAAATCTCAATGTTTTCCAAACTGAAATACCACATTGTTGCAGAAGTTTATAACGAAACTTATGTTACTGTAACCCTGCATGAAATTACCTGAAATTACCACTGGCCACTGGCAGTTCTGGGTGGTGTGTAATTATTATTTTTTAAGCTATTAATTAGAATATACAAGTAAGATGGAATGTGTATGTATACAATATAAAGAGCTATAGATCGGCCATATACCTACCACCCACTAAGTATCATACACTGAACTGGCTTTTATTCCTCCAATTTTTTCTAAGACCAACATCTCATATATATTGAGAAAGAAACATAAGAAAAATATGCCTTCTTTAATTCTTTCTCTTTTAAATTTTCTTACTTGGCAGTACAATTTCTTTATGGCATGATCGCAGCTAGCACAACAGAAAGACCAGTCCTGATCTACAGGGCTCCCCGTGCAAAGCCCGTGAGGGAAGCACAAGATCTAGGGGGGTTGGCAAGTAATAAATAAATACACAGTAAAACTGGACCGCTCTCCTAAGACAGAGGCCTGCATTTACAGCCTCTGGTTATCAAGGAGAGATATGCTGGCCTCTCACATAATTCTATGGAGAACCCCGGAGAGGTCATCCCACCCCAAGCACACACCACAACCACATTCTTAGAGCCTCTGTCGTCCCTCAGCCCTTTTACCTAGCCTCCAACTCAAAGCCAGAAGGCTTGGGTAGCTCAGCAAATTGAAACAAAGCTCACCATGGAGCCCCAAATCCCAGAGTATCTGGCAGAGGAAACCTCCAACAGTAGGGTGAGTAGAATGTGTAGAGCTGGTGGAAGCAAGAGTCAGATTTGCTGAGGGAGACAAATGCAGCTCTCAGAGAACACCTTTCGGGACAATATCTTCCTCAGAGATCTGAGGATGTGCATGTCAAGGGGGTCAGGGCAGGCACTGACCACGCCCCACCCTTCTCCCTAAACCAACTCTTACCTATGTCTCTACACACATTGATGAACAGAGACGTGTCAGGATCAGAATCATCTACCAGGTAGCCACCATTTAGCTTGATCAGTGGGTTTAAATCATGCTTCTGTAACTTGTCATCAAATGCATAGCACGGCACCTGAGAAAGCAGAGAATACGTGAGCCTCTTCCTTCATCCCACGACTCGGGGCTGGTAGATTACAAACTTGTGATAGACATACACAACAGTGACTTCTGTCCCTTATGTATAGAATAAACACGGTTCTGTCAGCCATGACGGTACAAGCCTTTAATCCCAGCATTCAGGAGGCAGAAGCAGAAGGAGCTCTGTAAGTTCAAGGCCAACCTAGTTTACACAGCAAGTTCCCAGGCCAGCCAGGGCTACATCGTGAATGAGACCCTGCCTCAAAAATCAATTCAGCCCTCCATGCCAGTTCCAAGGTCTCTCTGCCCTTCTCAAGGCTGTATGTCTGCGATCACCTCCTCTCATCGACATCACTCTTCTTTTCCCTGTCCCAGACCACTTCCTTCAGCTACAAACATCCGCTGACTTACAAAGATCTTCTCGAGTTCCTGAATCTCCCTCAGCTACCTTTCCATCTCCGCAGCTTATAGAAAAGTTCCTAAACCACCCTGTCCTTGTCTTCTCTTTCTAAAGCTGTTGTATCTGGTGCCTGTCCCCCTGTCCCTCACCACACCAAAGCCTTATCTGCCAACTAACTTTGCCTGTTGCCAGATCTGAAGCTCATTTGCTAGCTTGACTATAGCCTAAAGCCCTTCATTCCCCTTTCCTTTGGATTCCTGTCCAGAGACACCTGGTTTCCTGCTGCCTCAACTGCATCCTGAAAACATCCTCACCACCCTTCTGATTCTAAATGCAGAGGTGGCTCTGGTAGGATGGCACCTGCCACACAAGCCTGGAGGCCTGAATTTAAAGGGTAGGTGAGAACCAACTCCACAGTGTCCTCTGATCTCCACATGTGCCCCATGACACGAGCACCCACACGTATCGTCCACATGCAATAAACAAAATTCAAAATAATAATACAGAAGTGCTCCTAATTTTACACCTGAGGCTGTTCCAGGGATCATCTCTGTCTGCCCTTGTGAATGGCTCAAATGCTTGCCAGATGATCCAGATCTGAAGGATCTATTGCTCTTACCACACCACCTCCATTGCTGCCTGAACCCAGAAATCATTTCAAAATACTGATGTGTCCTTATGGGTTTTCCCATGCTCTCCTCCATCTCAGTCAGTGGGGAGGAGAGGGGACCACCAAATGACCTGGGGTCAAAACCATGACGTCTGACTATGGCCCACATCAGCCTCCCTACACACGCTAGAGGTGGAATGACCTGTGACAGGAAGGAGCACCAGTAAAACACCGAATTCCTAGAAAAATGGTAACAAGAAGGTTATCTAATTGGGCTGCAGTCAAAAGCAACCTAGGCACTGATAATTCCTGAACTCAGAAGACAGAGACAGAGTCCTGAAAACTTGAGGACAGCTTATACTATGTAATGATTTCCAGACCATTTCAAAAAGCCAGAAAGAACAGCAAACCTAAGTATTCCAAATCCCACAAATCGGTGTCACCACCTAAGCAAGAACACACAGAAACACTCACTCAGAAGGCAACAAGCCATCGGCAGTGAGGACGGAAAACAAGCAGCAGCCTTCCAGCCAGGCGAAAGGAAGCCAGTAGCAGAAGAAACAAGGTAGCAATGTTGAGAATGGAAGACAGGGAAAACCTGTCCACAGGAGCTGTGCCAGAGTTGTACTCAACAGGCTTCCCAGGCCCCCATCAGGAAAGCTAGCTATCACTCTACTTCTCTCCAGGTCAGAAAGGTACCTCAGCAGTGCTCCCAGAAACTCAGTGAAGGCTGCTGGGGAACATGCCCCACCTATTACCACCCTGTGCTGGAGGATGGAGATGTGCTAAGCACACAATCACTCACCATGCAGTCTGGGAAGAAGATGGGTTTCCAGCCATAACACAACACACTGAGTTAACATGGTTGGTGTTGTCTTATGTCTGTTCACCTCACTTTCACAGCTTTAGCCAGACTACCAACGTGCGATTTATATGTCTCCCAAGGCTCTAGGATAAGCAATGTAGAAATCCAATGCTTTAAAGAAGTAGAATCTGCTGGGTGAAGCAGCAGTTTAAAAACCGCCCCCGGGCTGAGGAGAAAGGATAGCTGTCAACCTCAGAGCACAGCCAGGTACAGTGGCTCATACCTGTAATCCCAACACTCAGGAGTATCTTAGTTACTTTTCTCACTTTGAAGCAACTTAAGGAAGGAGGGATTTATTTTGGCTCTGGGTTTCAGAGCACAGTTTCTCATGACAGACAACAGGAGTGGGAGGTCACTGTCGCATTTAATCCACAAGGAAGACACTGGTGCTCAGCTCACTTGCTGCTCTCCACTCACTCCAGGACCCCAGCCCACAGTATGCTGACACCCACACTCAGGATTTGTTTCCCTACCTCAATTAATCTAATCTAGAAATCCTGACACATACTCATAAGGTTTATTTCCATGGTAATTTTAAATCTATCAGGTAGACAACTGTGATTTAATCACACCATGAAGGCAGAAAGATTACAAGTTTAAGGTCATCCTCAGCCACATACCACGTCCGGGACTACCTGGGTTACATGAGGCTCTGGCAATGAAAACTGGCCGAAAAAGAATCATCAAAGTGAGACATTTCATGGGTAGGGAGCAGGTGCAGAGGAAGATGAAGAAGCAGCCAGGTTCCTGAGGGCCCAAGGGGTGCAGGATAAAATCTAAGGCCAAAACAGACTGTGCTGTGCTGTGCTGTGCTGTGCTGTGGGCACCCATAGCTGGACTAGAAGATTTTAAAATTAAATCTCATGGCATCACTGTGCGGACAGAACCTCGTCTCCACAGAAGCAAACTTTTACCTCAAGAGACTGGACTAAGTAACCAACCCCCCTCTCCAGGTCACAAGCTTCTTTCTAATAGGTTTTTTAATTTTCTATTTTTTTCTTTTCGTGAAAATAGATGTTTTTTCAGGATACATTCTGATTATGGTTTCCCTTCCCCAGCTCCTCCAAAACCCTCCCCACCCCCTCTCCATCAGAATCCATGTCCTTTCTGTCTTTCAAGCTCTCCAGAACAGATTTTATGACCAAAAAAGTCTCAAAGCCCATTACCTCCTTATCAGCTTTAAATATGTCTTTCCTGCAGGCTGCAGTAGTCCTCCATTCAAAGTAATGCACACAGTCCGTAGCAGTTACGAATTCAGGCGTTCCCTATAAAAAATAATGTTAGCACACCACTCAATAAGTAATACAAGTTTGTTCTTAAACTTAAAACACTGTAAAATCTACTGGAAAGAAGGGTTCAACAGGAGGAAACATAACTGCCTTACTTCAACAAGGTTACCAAGAATGCCCCCCCCAAACAGAAAAGCTGGGAGATGAGAGTCTCCAGACATCCTGTCTAACTGACTGCCCAGCTGCCCCAATTCCACAAGCAGAGTAAACTCATGGGAAATCATCCTTCGCCATCTTCTCAAGAGCCAAATGGTCTCTGAACTAAAAAACAGCAAAATCAGAGCCAGAAAATATGACTTCATACATCCTGTAAGGGGGTCCCCGAGGAGCCCATGAGCATCTGAGCCTGGGTAGACTCACCAGATCCCACCCCAGACAGCCCCTTCTGGCAACCATACCAGTCAACTCTAGGTAACGCCTGCACAGCAATAATTAACGTTGGCCTTCCCCAACCCATGAGAAAGACCAAGGTGTTTCCCTCCAAGTTCTGTTTCTCCTACAGGGAATGCCAAGTTCTTAAGAACAATCAACAGAAGTAAATCAGCAGCTAGCTTGCTCTGCAACATGACCTCCATGGTTCATGCCGCCACAAATAGATTTTAAGATCTCGATTTGCACAGTAGTGTGGTTATAGGCTGATCTAAAATTAACATTCATCCTAACCCAAGTCTCACCCAAATTCTAACCATCTTTAAGATTCTCTTACCTGGTGGTTCTGGATGGTAGTGTGATGTGAACATAAATTGTGTGTGTGTGTGTGTGAGAGAGAGAGAGCGAGCTCAGAGAGCCTCTAACAAGAACACCAGAGAGAGAGAGAGAGAGAGAGAGAGAGAGAGAGAGAGGGCTCAGAGCGCCTCTAACAAGAACACCAGAAGAGGAGAATGATCTTAACAAGGAGCTTGAAGAGGGCCCCACTCACCAGGGTCTTCCCACACAGAAATGTAATGCTAGTCTGGATTCTATGCTGTGAATCTGAAGACTGGCAGCCCGTAGTGGTGTTGAATTCCAGGAGTGATTTGGCTGAACTTCTCAAAAGTGAGTCACCTGTTTGGGGAGGATAAGAATGAGCACACAATGAGCAAACCTAAAGGCATGTAGGTTCTTCTCTCACTGATGAGCACTAGGCAAGCCAGGAATGTTAAACACGCAGGGTTGTCTCTTCAAAGGAGAATAGATAACCTGTTTCCAGCCCAGAAGGCTGGGAGCAGGGGTGGTTAACAGCCTGGTGACCTCTGTGCTATGTCTGTATGGCCAGGTCACAGTAGCTGCCCCACACCCTTCCCATGAGCCTGCTTCCTTAAGCTATAGAATCTATCTATATGGAAGATATCACTTGAACCTCACAACAGATTCAATGTAGTCCTAAGTAATTGAGTTAATTAAAACCAGGGGAACTTTTTTTTCAAATTGTGCTTTGCTTAAATGTGCCTAAAATAAAGAGTAAGAGTCTCACATTTTGAACCAATACTAGCAACTGAGTCCTGTTGAAGAGAACTGCCTATCTCCTGTAAAACTATCCTTTTGGTGGCTTGGTGTGGTCACGAAAACCTCCAAAGGAGTGGCACTGCATACTTTGCACCCAAGCAATGGAGAGACTAAGGGGAAGTGCATTTCTCTGAGTTCGAAGCAAGCAAGGGCTACTAAATCAGACAATTGCTTTTTAAAAAAAACTGACACATAACCTAATATCTGCTATTCAAGTCTGCCTGAAATATCTGGTCTCTCTGGTGTTCCTCCAAAGCTTCCCAACCTGCTCAGCAGGCAATTTATAGAAACTCTTTCTGGGCTGTAAAAGCACAGGCTCCAGGCTGGAGCGAGAGGAGGAGCCCAAACGGCGGCGGAGGTTGGGCTGAGCAGAGGGAGATTAAGTGACACAGTTGGGGCGGAACTTAATAATCTCCACCCCCTGCCGAGGCTCCAACATTATATCTATCCCTCTTCGCTCTAGCGGGCAGCAGGAAGCACAGCACCGCCAGTCACCACGCAGACACCCTGGGGAGCCGAGGTAAGCTAGGGTTCCACACGCGTGAAGCGCGGCAATGTGAGGGGAAGATTCTGCACGTGAGGGTAGGATTCCATGCAAGGGGCGGATTCCACGCGCGAGAGGAGGATTCAACGGAGGGAGGGGTCCACCGGACGGGAGGGCTGGCTCCACACGAGGTGAGGATTCCACACGAACGGGCAGCTCGAAGGCTCCAGCCAAGAGTTCCAGGCCGCACAAAGGTTCCCCTGTGTGAGGTTCAGCGGGAGGATGGTTTCCTGGCTGCATGAGGACTCAGCACTAGGGTGCCCCACTGCTCGCGAGGGTTCCGAACTACACGAGGGCCGGTCAAGAGCCAAGAGCCGTGCTGCCGCCATGCCGCGTCAGCAAGAGGAGAAGGGAGGGGAGGGTCCTGCGCCGGGTCCAGCTGCACGCACAGGGAGGGCTCCGGGCGATCCAGAGCACAGGGGTGCCTCGCTACGCAAGGGGGCTGGGGATTCCAATGCCGATCCGTGCTACTGTGTTAGGGTACGGAGCGGGGGGTGGGGGGGGGTAGTCCGAGGATTTCTTCACGATCGCGAGCAGGGAGAGAGTTTGGAGGGTTCCGCGGCACTACGTTAGCCACGGTGCCGCGCTGCCCGAGGGTTCGGAGGATTTAGCGATTTGGGTCGTGTGGTGATTCTGGTTGTACCGCGTTGCGCCGGGAAGGGAAGGTTCGGAGGGTTTGGAGCTATCCTGAAGGTGCGAAGCTGTACGGGGGTGGGGGTGGGGGAGTGCGGGGGGTTCTGCGGCACTGTGGCTAGCACAGTGCCGCGCTGCCTGAGGGTTCGGGGGATTTTAGCGCTGTGATTCTGGTTGTGTCTGTGCCGTGATTCTGGTTGGAGTTGTGCAAGGTGTGTAGGGGAAGGGAAGGCTGACAGGGTTCCGGGCTATCCTGAGAGTGCAAAGCTGCACAAGAGTAGATTCAAGATTCAAGGGGTTCTGTGATCAGGGCCGCGCACTCAAAAGTGGACTGCCGCGTTGCCGGAGGGGCGCGCTCAAAAGTGCCTCGTTGCAGGAGGGGAGGGCAGGGTTTGGAGGGCTTGGCGCTATCCTGGCTATGTGTGAGGGTGCCACGCTGCTGCGCAAGATTAGGGTTTCTCACTGGCTTCGCAAATGAAGGTGCCCCACTAGGGGACTGGAGGAGGGAGGAGGGTTCAGAGGGCTCTGCACTATTCAGACTGTGCTCAGGGGCACATGAAGGTGCCACATGCTGTACAAGGGGAGGGTTCAAAAGGTTCTACCCTCAGAGTGCATTTCAAGGGAAAGGTTCAGGTTTCATGTTATCTGTTGCCGAGTTGTGCTAGGGTTCAGCGCAAATCTGGGAAAGGGGCCGTACGTTGTATTAAATGCAATCAGGCTGAAGTGACTTTAACCCAAGGCTTGTCTGAGCTACAGACAATGGGGCTAATGGAAGATGGACCATCTGTCCGGTCATACATACCCTTGACCTCCCGGTGACATTTCTCAGCCTATTCCTGGGTCCACCCATTGCCTCTAGTCTAGTCTGGTATACAATCATAATGATCCCATTTTCATAATCTGTCTGCCTTTGTCACCAGGACAACTTCTTATCCTCTAGCTACACCAGCCACTACGGTCTTATGGCTATGGCTGAGTGACCACTACAAACAGCTTCTAACAAGCCACCAGTCCTCAGCACAGCACTCCTGTTCTCAGTTACTAAAAAGCCTCGTACTTCTTATCACCCAGTCCAAAACCCTGGAAAATCAACCAGGCCATTGTTCCCACCTCCCCTGTTGTACTGGCTGGTTTTGTGTCACCTTGACACAAGCTAGAGTCACTAGAGAAGGAGGAGTCTCAATTGAGGAAATGCCTCCATGAAATCCAGCTATTGCCGGGCAGTGGTGGCTCACGCCTTTAATCTTAGCACTTGGGAGGCAGAGGCAAGTAGATTTCTGAGTTCGAGGCCAGCCTGGTCTACAGAGTGAGTTCCAGAACAGGCAGGGCTATACAGAGAAACCCTGTCTCGAAAAACCAAAAGAAAAGAAAAATAAGAAAAAAATCCAGCTGTAAAGCGTTTTCTCAATTAGTAATCAATGGGGAAAGGGTCCAGTCTTTCCAGGCTCAAAAAGTTTCTCCCCCAGTTTCATTCCATACCTCTAAACCCCACCTCTAAGGTCATAATATACAGGCTTCCCAGTTCCTATCAATCACTGAGGAATAGTTACCAACTTTTGTCCGCCCCCTTTCCACATACCCCAGATGCCCCTGAGTACATTCCAAGTTCCGATATTCCTGGATGCAATACAGATAGACCTATAGCTGGCCCTGGGCCCAGCACAGACCATCCCAGCTTTTCCAGAAACACTTGATTTCCTTTGGTTACAAGGAACATTTCAGCCCTTCATTCTGGTCCAGATGAGCATATCATCTGCAACACGATACAGCCGGAGTTTATCTGCCCCCGAGACCCAGGTCCCTCCCCAACGCCTGAAACCCCCTGTTGACCTTCCTGTCTGGAGTCTTCTACCCTCCTGTGACTAAATAATTACCAAGTTAACTTGGACAGCCTTATTCCCCCATGGCCACCCAGTTCCTGGGTCCCAATCAACTATGCCCTCACCAGGAGCCCTACAAATGTTCATCCCAGTGGTATTCCACTGGGCCACAATATGACCACCTACAGTCCCTTGCAAACATAAGGATGGATGGGGAGACACCTGATTGTCCTTCCTCAAATACTGTTGTGTGGATTTTGCTAGCCCGGGAGCTTGGGCAGAGGCACCTACAAAGGGACAAGGAGTTGAGTCCCATACAGGAAGGGGGTGACATAAGGATGGCATAATTTGGGAGTTGGGGTACCCACAACTTCAAATTGGGCTTATACACCCATGGGGCAAAGGGCCTCCTCCAAATTTTACAATTGTCTCTAGAAGCAAAAAGCATTTCAGTTTCTGAGAGCACAAAAAACTAGACTGAGACACCACAAGGACAGTCAGCCCTTCTTTGATCTCAACACTCCCCTCATAGAAACACTACCACTGGCAAGTTACAGCCTCCTCTTGCTGTCTATGATCCAGGGCTGGGGAGGGACTCCTAGATTTGTCTGAGGACAGCCAAATGACTTACACTACGGTGGGCATTCAACCTAAGACACACCAACCATAAACATATAAACAGTTAGCAGGACCCCTGACTGGGACAGCTGGGGAGGCCAACTGAATTCAGGACCAGAAACAAATTGTCCCCACTTGGTTCCCAGGGCAAGGGTACCAATGGGACTCATGTGCACATCAGGACAACACTCACATGATTGCTACCCCAGAGGATAGTCTTTCTCACCCTGGACTTAGATGGTCCAGGGTTGAGAAGTCTACAGATATTTGTCTGTCCATAACGGCCAGAGAAAGAAAAACTCCAAGCTATTATTCCCTGTCCAGCTGGAGATGGGCCAACAGGGGCATCAGCCACCAGCACAACAGTAACAGGATTCCAACAGGTACAACACTGACAACTGACCAGATAGATTAGGAAAGACCTGACCCCAGTAAAGCAAAGTGTAGTCACCTTACAAAACCAAATACCCTCCCTGGCTGCAGTGAGCCTCCAGAAGAGCAGGGCACTAGATGTAATGGGGGGGGGGGGGGGGGGGGGGGGGAATCTGTGCCTCCCTGGGAGAAGACTGCTGAACCATCCAGCCCAGCAGGGGAAAGGCTAAACAATTAGAAGAGAGAGTAGAAACCACTTCAGATACCTGGACTATTGGGGGCCATGTGGCAGGCCCAATTGTTCAGTTTTAGAGCTTCATTCTTTGGCCCTTGCCTTTTCAGCTGTCTAACCAAGTTCCTCCAACAAAGGCTCCAAGTTTTTATTGCCAAGAGGGTCGCCAAACTCTTCCAAGGCCAAAGGGTACCATACAATCTGGAAGGTCAATGTGCCCCTACCACCTTTGAGACCATCACAGCCAACGTCCAGATTCTAAGGCCTAGAAGAAAGCAGTCTCCCAGAAACTTTTTCCCTTTGCCTCCTGAATCAGGATGTTGGGTGATACCCTCAGGCCATGAGGAATTGAGTCAGGCTGTACTGGGAGATAACCCAGCCTCACCTATCCCTTCACCTGCAAAAAACCAATATGCTGGGTATGGAAAACACAACTCACCCTGCCTGCTCCCAGTTAAACCACAAAAAACAGCTGTAACTTGCTGATAGCAAAGCTCTATATGTGAGTGGTGTGTGCATGTGGTGTGCGTAGTTCCCTCAGCCCTTTTAAAGGCAGTTAACCTTCATTCTGTTTCAAAAAGCGTCTCAGCCCCTCAAGATGGAGTCTGAGTATTCTTACCTCACTTCTTACAAGGCCCACCAAGATGTCCTAGAGCACACTTGGCTTAGACTAAAAAAAAAAAAAAATATTTGTATTTTGCTAATTAAAACAATAAATCCTATAGCGACTCTTTCCAGAGTCCAATTTTCACTTCTAATTGTTTAAAATTTAGGTCAGATGGTGTATGGAGCACAAACAACTACATGGAGGGAACCATGTGGTCAGTAAATACATCTTGGTTATATACATCCATTGTCCCTTCTTCACTCCATTCTGTCAGGTTGATACAGTTACACAAGTTCTGATAGGATCCAGGAGTTTCTTAATGGCTCTGATCAGCTGTGTGCTCCTCCTAAAGACTCCTATTCTGCCCACAGCTCAGCCTCATCTAGATCAGATCCTGAATGGGTCATCCTGGGCTCATCACATTCAATAAATAATACGGCATGCCTTGCCCAACTCCACCCTCCCCAACGGACTCCACCCCAGCATGAACTGTGGTGCTTTGCCAACAGGGACAACTGCAATCAGGAATTCCTGGAAAGAATCTCTCCCCATAAACTGATCTACTAATAAAAAATTAGTATGACTAAGAGTGTGCAATGTTGCCTATCCCACAGTCTAATTATAATTTCTTTTAGCACCAACACACACACACACACACACACACCACAAAACCATTCCTTGCCCACCTCTGAACCTTTGGATGTTGTTAACTTAAGAAAACCCTATTTCTCAGCAATGTATAGGCTAAGGAAGCTATCAGGTGACATCTGAGGCCATCTGCTGCAGCCTGCTTCTCTGTACTCACCCATGCTTTTTTTCTCTATTGCCTTGATTTACTGCTTCCAAATGGGAATGTGCAACCTGAGGTTAACATAGGAACCATCTTCCCAGGCCTTGGTCATTCATATTTGGCTCCATAATAAACTCTGTCTCTTAGTGCCTCTGAGGCAAAACTGTGAAATCACAAATGTGATTTAAATATGAACCACTTACTGATGTACTATTTAAGTCTAGAGCCATGGCACAATTACTGTAAACATGGGATTGTCTATTTTTCTCTATTTTTGATCTACCTTTGAATGTAATTACCGGAACACTAGTCCATTTTTAGCAAACTTAATTTTTAGATATTGATAAATAGCCACTGTTGACATTTTAGATGCTCCTAAATGGTTACAATCAAATTTAAAGTAATAACAACTTGGGCCCCCCTTTTAGAAGAAACATTTTTTAAAATGGCAAAGAATGTAGTTATCAACAGGAGAAAGAACTCACAACCATCTCTCAGAAAGTTCTGATGGTGTAGGTCAAGAATAAAATGAGACTGGACTACTGTACCATCAACCTAGCTCATAACCTACTATGGCTGCCTTCAGATCTTTCCCAGATTAATCTGCTAATTATGATCAAACCTCAGTATTCCTACTCCCTGGGCAAAACTGACCACAGACATCCAAGACGCAGTGTCCTCCCCTCCTGAGGACATCTGCTTTGACCCATCTCAGTGGAACCTGGCAGGACTGTTCCTCTCCAAGGGGTCCTGACCCTCAAAAAGTATACTCAAGGCTGACTGAACCAAAAACTACACTTAAGAACCCAAGTATCGACTGAGCCAAAGAAAGGGAGGGCTTGAGCCCAATAACTGTCTTGACTGCAAGGCCACACCAGCGGCTCCCAAAGGAATGGAGGCAAAAGGGGAGGACAACTGAAGACAACTTAGGGCTGGAGAGATGGCTCAGTGGCTAAGATCACTTGTTCTTGGAGAAGACCAGAGCTCAGTTGCCAGAGCCCACATGCCCCAAGGATTCAATGCCCTCTTCTGAATTCTAAGGGCCCTAGGCACAAATGTGGTATAAGACATACACGAAAGCAAACATTCATACATTTAGAAATTTAAGAAAAGGTGAGAAAGGAGAACCATAGAGGTAGAAACATCTTTCTATACTCAACACTCACCCTATAATCCTTCCTGATTATTTCTGTGTGCTACTCACTACATGGAAATAACCTTATGTTATCTCATACTGGACATACAGTGTGTGTGTCACCTGCATGTGGTAGCCAGTGGAAAACAGGTGACAACACCTAAAGCTGATACAGACAGTTGTGAGCCATCCGACATAGGTGCTGGGAAAAAGAAAAAAAAAAACTCAGGTCCTTTGGAAGAACAATAATGTTCTTAACCACTGAGCATCTTGCCTGGCCTAAATTAAATTGTGTTTTACCATTTTTAACTATTATAGAAGTCACCTTGGTGTGGAAGAGGTGGGAGACTTTCAGTGAAAGCACAGCCTGCTTTTATTTATCTTTTAAAAAGGGCATTCTAAAATGCCTAGGGTCTGCAGAGGTGGCTTTGCAGGCACAGCACCCATGTCTGGGAATTCACAAGCACCTGACAGCTCCAGCTCCATGGAACTCCAGCAACTCCTGGACCCACAAAGCAAACTGTCAGAATGCTCTCTTAGAACATGCCTGCTGTCAGAATGCTCTCT